>CM060949.1:18243560-18740358 GCA_030765055.1 Mantis religiosa
TATTTTTTCCCAAATATCCAATTTTATGGGTGTACTTAAAGATTTTAACAGTTTAATGTTGTGACCAATGTTGTGGTTTTCTGTCCAAAAATGGTGTGAAACTGCAGATTTTTCTGTTTGTTTCAACTTAATGTTCCTCTGGTGTTCTTTTTGCCTGGTTAACAAGTTTCTCTTAGTTTTTCCTGTGTAGCTTTTTTCACAGGTTTCACAATTAATCTGATAAATTCCTGATTTCAAATTGTTGGGGATTGTATTTTTCAGTGGTTTATTTAGCAGGTTTCTCAGACTGAATTTGTTTTGGGGTGCTAGTTTTAAGTTTAGTCTTTTGAAGATTCGTTCAAATTTTCTAAAAGAAGTTAGAAGTTTGAGTGTAAACCTAGTGACTCATAAATCAAACTCAAATATGAAGAATACTTCACTGTTAATAATGCTTCTGCTTTTAATATTTATAACATTCTCATTGTTTCCTGTACTTCTTCTCAACTTCCCCCGCTTTTTCATTATAAGCAGGACAAAACACAATTGATGATCTGCGGTAGTATCACTTGGTACCACTTTCTATCTCTATCAACTGCCTCAACAGAATGAGAAAATCTTGGTTGATAAGTTAGAAATACCGTTTGTTTGCCATTTGTTATTAGGTTTATGATGGAGAGCTTTTCTTTTATTTTGGTATGTTATCGAACCCCCGATTGCAATCACGAAATGGGAAAAAATACACAGAACATCAAATAGTGAAAGAGTATTAGACTGAAAATACATTTGAATCGTCAGTTTCATCATAAATCATCAGTGCTGAAATTTAAATGCGCAATGGTTTCAATAATGCTAAAAATAGAAACTGAATGAAAATAGAGAATGATTACCAGAATATCATGCTTTTCGGGCAAACATCACCCAAGTGGGAATAATAAAATTTGTTTTAAATATCCTCTCAAATTTCATGTTTAACAGTACCCCGTCTTAGTCTGCGAGTCTCCAAAGAAAAATTAAGATTACGAGTGAAATGTCCCTTTGAAAGGAAACGATTTCAATTCCTGCGATTCGACATAAAATGAAAGTATCTGTAGGTAATAACCATTCATTCAGTTCTTTTGAACTATGGATTACTTCGTGTCCATTTACCTCCTGACTATAGTATGTAGTAGCAATTTGCCACACACTCACTCGCTTTCTTTGAAATCACAGAGTGAGTGAAATACTCTATCACAGAGATTACTTTGCATTGGATTTTGTAATCAAGAGATTTAGTTCATTGGGATTTTTTGCTCTATGCGAAATACATAGTGTCATAGAGTGTACCAGTGTACCGATGTATTGTCATAATGCCATGTGTTTTATTGGTTCCATATCATAGTTAAATTATGTTCTGTGCTGTTCTGTAGTGGTAGCATCGTTTGCTTGCTTCCTCACGTACGAATTTGGGTGTAGCTTGGTGATATTTGTGTTAGTGGATAGGAAAGATACTTAGAATTCTCTGTAACACGTAAATAATTTTAGCTTTTATTGAAAGCAGAAGAAAACAGCAAAAATGGCTGAGTTTGTAGAATGTCGTATGGAAGAGATGATACAGGAGTTCGAGCAAATGGAAAAGCTCCGTTTGCTCGACAAGAATGAAATAAGGTTAGTGCCAGTTTCTTTCTGACATTTATCCTTTCCTAACAAATGTAGTAATTTGGGTGGCATGTATTTGCATGCATCTGTGAGTTGAAAGTGTGGTAGATGTCCGTCTTCCCTCCCCTCTCTCTTTAACCCTTGCACGCACATTGAAAGTCCGTTGTTTACACCCAGTAGCCGAACATCATTAATTTCAGCTTCTGTAAATATTCCTGTCACTGCTGAGTGCAGTTCAATGGGTTGAAACTGCAGAATAGCGGTGTAGAAGGAATGACGAAATGAAAATAAGCAGTTGCCAACTGCGGAATTCGGAAATACGCCAAGACAGCGAAATGTTGCCATCACATTCTTTTTGTTATTCTTGTTCTAATATTATTCTTGTTACTGACCACATTGCATAGAACTTATCAATCTTTCAAGGCAGAGAGAATGCTTCTGTTAAACAAGGCTGTCCATAAGATGGCACATCCAGAATTATCTAAAGAAGAAGGTATCCTTTGAAACATACACCCATAAAGTAAAATGCAGGAATGTGTTATATCTGTGAATGTGGCATGTTATGTTTTAACACTATAGAGAACTCACAATAACAAATATCTGACAGTAGATGTTAGTATCTGTATCCAAGATATTGTTGATAAATTTAATTAATTTGGGTGGATCTGCCTTGCAATACTTTGTTTATCATTGTGCTGCTCAAAAGCTTTGGACGTGTGCTAAGCACCAATGAATGCATCACTTCAGCCAATGGACTTAGCAGTAATCAAATGAAGATGTTATGTCCAGGTGGAGTAATCAGTGCAGTATCTGAGAGGTTTCTATTAACAAAGATAAAGCCAGGGTAACCTTTTGATACGTACTGGTGGTATTTTCTGAGATGCATGTTTTTGCTGTCAGCAATGCTTCAGCCGCTGACATCACTCCCACTATTCTCTATGCCATTGTTTGGTAGTTTAACCTGAAAAACTATTGAGAAATTTCACATGAAGGGTCCCTGTACTAGTTAAAATACTAACATGTTATAAAGCAATAAGTAGGTTAACTGTCATCCTCTTGTGTATTACTAATAGTTCTTAATATTTTCAGGACCATTGCCAAAAAAAGAAAGGAGTTTGAATATAAAATTCAGAAGCAGACAAAGAGCAAGGATGACTTTCTTCGTTACATTCAGTATGAGATGGATGTACTCAGACTGGTCAGAATGCGCAAGGACGTAAGTTGTATACATTATTTATGGCAACTGCATAGAAGTAATATGATGCAAATTGAGGATTTTAAATGTTTTCTGTATATACCAGATCATGGTTCTTGGTTGGAGTGTTACAGCAATAGTGCCAACTTTGGGGTATATAATAATAGGTGAAAAGCATACTAACATGAATAATTTTTCTTGAATTTGGTCTTTGTTATAATCACATATAGGTTTTGTGTTCTTTGTACACTTGGTGATGTGGCATCTCTTACAATGAGTACACGGGGCCGTGGTATGCTGTATTCTTGCATATCTTGTGATGATAGCTGCGTATTGCATGCCTTAGCTTCTGGTTCACATTATTCCAGTCCTGCTTTGCAGAAGTCCTGTGGGATTTGTTCTCTCTTAGATGGGTCTTGGTATTTCTTGTAGCTGTAAGAAGCAGTTCCTTTTGTAGGTTCTGTATGAGGAAGGGTTCTATTGCCAATTCGAGAAACTTTCTTTTGTGCGATGCGAGAATATTTTCTAAGTCCAAAGGTGCATGTATATGCATGCTCAAGCAGACAACCAGTCGGTTCTCGCTTTGCAGCCAACATAAGAAAGATATGTAAAACTTGTAGCGAACCTCTGCAAAAATACCCCAGACATAGGTGACATAGTCTGTGTGCAAAGGAACATAGTTTGAGCAGGCTAACGCCAATTTCCCCCCTTGTAGTATACTTGGTGTCATTTGACATCATGCACACTTCGCGGCAGTAGCTGAACCAGTTCGATATAGTCTGTGAGCTCATACATTTGGTCTGCTAAATAGTGTAATTTTGGGACAAGTAAGACTGTTGGCAGCATTGCTTTCAGTGGAGAAACAAGCATAGTTTGGCTGCATTGAATTCTTTGGTATGGCTACATCATACAGTAAGTAAATAAAGAAGCAATTAATAACGTTAAAAGAATGCCTACCAACACAAAATTGAACTAAAAGTAAAGGAATTATATTAAAAATCATTGTTGTATATAAAAACATAAAAAAGTGTGAAGGAATTAGAAAAAAATCGCCGCATCGCATATTAGAAAGAAGAGCCATAAGGTGCATTCAGAAAGAAATGAGCTGGAGACAGACCAGTACCTGTATGTTAGAAGTATTGGCCCTGACTTTTTAAAAGACATTTGTCCCACTGTGACACAAGGTGATGAACGGCTGTCTCATTAAACTCCTGGGGCTGCGATGTTAGCCAGTTCTGCACATACAGCTGAACATCGTCGTTCAGGTGAATCGTTTATCTCTCAGAGCTTTTTAAGAGGACCAAAAATAGCGTAATCACAGGGAGATTGGTCTGGACTGTATGGAGGGTAGCTGAGAACCTCCCATTTGAATTTCTGCAGGAGTGCTGCCACTTTGCATTGTCGTGGAGCAGAATGACCCCACGGGTGAGATTGTCTGGTCGTTTTGATTTGATCATTTGGCAAAGGTTGGTCAAGGATTGAGAGTGACGCTGGGCATTCACTGCTGTCCCGTGCTGTAAGAAGTGTATCAGAAGGGGGCCATCTTGGTCAAAGAAGGTCATCATAACCTTTCCTGCACTTGTGTGGATGGCCTTGGCTTTTTTTGGTGATGGTGACCCTGGATGCTTCCACTGGAGACTTTATCGTTTTGATTCTGGTTTGAAGTGATGACACCATGACTCATCTCCAGCCACCACTCATACCAGGAACTCATTCCCTTCCCTAGCTTAGCGTTGCAGATGACCAAGACATTGGGCCATTTGACATACTTCCTGTGTGGTTGAAAACTGTGGGGTACCCTTGGGCGCACACTTTGTGCAGGAGCAGTCGTTCCTTCATGATGTTGTGAAGACTTCTGACGCTCAATCCGATCTCGGTGGCTATGATTTTCACTTTTGCTTGGCTGTCCTGGGTAATGAGTGCATTAACCAGCTGGATGATGTCATCGTAGTGCAGTGTGGTGCTCCAGACTGTAAATCATCGGCTAACGACATCCGTCCTCCCTTGAAGCGCTTGTGCCATGCCTTGAGCCTTGCAAGAAACATGCAGTGTTCGCTGTACATTTGTGACATTCGTCAATGAATGTCTGTTCCCCTACTCCTTCCGCTGTCAGAAAACAAACAACACCTCTTTGCTCTTCTTTTGACGCCTCCATTTCACTGTTTACAATACTACTGGCAGCGTTGGATGATTGATGCATGCTGCTGTTAGCTTTGTATAGTCACAACGTACATGCGTGCTCCCAGCAATGAGCTGTGAACTTTCATGCTCTGGTCCGAACAACACTTCATTACACATGCCATGATATTACCATCTTGTTACCAGTTTGTGCATACCATAACCCGGCTTGTTTCTTTTTGAATAAATTTACTTTTTCAACCTTGTCATCATATATTAAGTTGTCATCAGTTGCTATGCTTCCACTTTTCCTGTATTTTCATTAGATGAAACTGAAGAAATTCCATACATTTTTTTTCCAATTCAACAGACCCAGACCATACATTCCCCCCAGTTCAAATTAATTGAGAAAACTATTTGTGAACAGTTTTTAACACTTGGAGTGGTTCCCCTCCTTGTGGTTTGGATTTATATCACACAATGCGGTGACATATCTGAAGAAGGATTTGCCCTGTCGTGAGGTCTACGCCCCACATGCGCAAAAGTTTTGTGCTCCCTCGGTGTGGCAATGCTTGTAGAAGCCAAACCTAACCTTGATGTAGAAGCAATGAACCTTTTGTCTAAAAGCCATGAAGATGAAGTTCTCGAAGATTTCTATAAATCCTCTCTCCAGCAGCTGCGGCAAGCGATGAGATGTGAAACTTCTCAGGCATGGATCGATACAGAAGGGATTTCACTTTTGGGCAACTATGGAATAAAATAATTAATACCTTTTTACTTTACTTGGAATTATATTTCTCGACATCATTTTCTTCTTTACATGCGACTTTTTCCACTGATGTATATAGCCCTTTACTATGTATTAATTTTCTCCTTTTATTTATAAATGATGCAACAGGTTTTTTACTTAAATTATTTATCGTAGCGTCGCGTCTTCGATGTATATTTTAAACGTTTACTATACGTTCATAAATTATGAACTCCAATAACTTCTAATAGTTTCAAGAAGTCTTTTACCGAAAACGTGTCTACCCTCTTCGAGAGTTCAAACCAGAAGAAAAAATTAAAGAATAAAATCATTGGTTCTTTTTTCTGTTTTGGCTGCTAAGTTACCATAATATGTAATTCTGATTGTTCCTACTTCACAATTTGGGATTTCAATAAACCTAAGCATTTGTTGCATCATCTATATGGCCTGCTTGGTTATTAGCTTAAGTTGAATTACAGATTGCCATGTTTACCTAATATATCCATGTATGCAATATCTGCTTCTTCACACTCCATTACTTACATTTTGTAAAAATAAAGATTGGTTTTATGAGCTGTTGCTTCCATTTTCAACCTTGAAGGTCCAACTATCGTCTTTGTCAAATTATCTACTGGTGGGATTTCAAAGTTCATATGTTTCTGCTGATGGAATGTTAAAAACTGAATACAAATACTTTTGATATTAAAGATTGTTAAGAAAGGGTAGAGCCAGACTAAAATATTCAATGCCATAGCTGGGATTTGAACCATGGATCTTCTGGTCTCCATCCAGCTGCTCTAAACCATTGAGCTACTATGGCCAACTATGATCCGTAGTTCAGATCCTGGCTATGGCATTGAATTTTTCAGTCTGGCTGTACCCTTTCATAGTGCGTCCTACACACGGCTAGTGTGAAAGAACAATTAATTTCCAAAGATTGATAAGTTTAATAAAATCATTTAGTTCTTTTAACCATAGAGGTTAACTTTTTTTAAAAACATCACAAGGTTTCCTTGGAAATAAAGCAGTTAAATCAAAAGAAACAAGTTTATCATTAGGAGACAATAATATGTTGTTAATCTTTACTACTGATTCAAAAGAATTTTTAATGTCTTAAATTTTCAAGTCTGTTAATGTTGTATTTATTTAGTTATTTGTTTTAGCCCAAAGTGCATGAAATGATTTTTGTTACAGGAGGCTGGCCTTTCTAAGAAGAAGGCAGATCTGGAATATATCATAGCTAACAGAGTGAACAGGCTGTTCAAAGAGGCAATCTTCAAGTTCAAGAAAGATGTGAGACTTTGGATATCGTATATCAAGTTCTGTCGGCAAATGGTAAGTCGGTCCTTATTACATATTTCTTGTTTTTCTGTTTACTCACTTTGTAGGAGTAGACAAATTCTGGATCAGAAAGGAATGTGAAAGGCAAGTGAAACACCTGTTGCTATGAATGTAAATTAAAGTAATTTATTGATCCAGTAAAATAAATCATAAAGTGCATTTGTGTGTAAATGATGTCAGTTAAAATTAACTAAATGATGCAATTGCTCAAATGGTGCAGTTGCCTTCTTAACTAAGACCAGACAATTCAATGATTCAAATATAGACTATTTCTTGCATCTATTAAAAAGCAAAATGTGGCATGAAGTGTATGATACATCTGATACTAATGAAAAATTTGAAACTTTTCAAAAAATATTTAGGCATTATTTTGATATAGCTTTCCCACTTGTACAAATAAAAGAATCATTCTCAGGAAAATCAAATTTGTGGATTACTAAAGGAATTACAACATCTTGCGCGCACAAACGAAAATTACATAAAATTCTGCAAACAGTGACTGTCACTCCACAATTCAGTAACTATGTTAAAAATTACAAAGCCAAATTGAATAAAGTTATAAAACAAGCTAAAAAGATGGCAAACGATAAATTCATCAAAAGTGCCCAGAACAAAATGAAAGCCTCATGGAAAGTAATACACAATGAAATAAAGCCCAATAAGAATGTAGATAATTTAGTACTGCAGAAGCATTCAACATTAATAACAAACCCCAAGTTAATAGCAGAGACTTTTAATGATCACTTCATAAATCTTGCTGAAAATATTGTTTCACAAAAGAACTCCACAATGGGTACTTCAGTTAAAACAAATAGAGTAAATATATGTGAAACAACAATGTTCTTGTGCCCTACTGATTTCGAGGAAATCGTTTCAGTAATATCCCAATGTAAATCCAAGTACTCTTCAGGTATTGATAACATTCCTGATTTTTTGCTAAAGAAATGTTCTATTCTTATTGCACACCCGTTAGCAGACGTATGCAATAGCTCACTTGAACATGCAGTGTTTCCAGAAGCTTTAAAAACTACTAAAGTAAAACCACTATACAAAAAAGGAGATAAAACCGATTTACTAAATTACAGGCCAATTTCACTCTTATCCAGCTTCTCTAAAGTACTGGAAAAGATATTCTATAAAAGACTTATAGCATTTATAGAGATGAATGATTTAATATCTAAAACTCAGCATTGTTTTTGTAAGCAAAAATCAACAGAAACTGCATTTTTTGATTTTGTAAACAGTGTAGTGAATACTTTAGATAACAAAGACAAAATACTAGGCGCATTTTTCGACCTAACTAAAGCAGTCAATGTACTAAACCACAATTTACTATTCCAAAAATTAGAACATTTGGGTATTAGAGGGCATGCATTGGAATGTATCAAATCATATCTAAAGGACAGGAAGCAAATAGTAGAAATTTCACATACAGAAAAAGATTGCATTAAAGAATACTGATCAGACACAAAATATATTAAGTTTGGTGTACCACAAGGTTCTATTTTGGGTCCTATTCTTTTCTTATTGTTTGTAAATGATTTACAGTCAAATATTACAGCTAAAACAATAGTTCAATATGCGGATGACACAAATATATTAATTGAAAGCAATGCACTTGAAGAACTACAAATCTTATCCAGCAGAATGTTCAGTAATATTTCTAAATGGTTCAGCAATAATAATTATTTAATTGTAAACTTGGATAAGACACATGTAATTCATTTTCAGTTTTCTCAAAATAAGTCTCTTTTACAATCACAATTAATATGTAATAATCAAGTAATTAAGTATGTAAATACAACTAAATTTCTTGGTCTTTGGATACAGAGTAACCTAAAGTGGGAGACACATGTTGATCATCTAATTAAAAAACTGAGTACAATTTGTTATAATTTCAGACAACTGGTACACATAGTTCACATAAAAACTCTCAGAAGTGTGTATTTTGCATGTGCTCACTCCATTTTAAAATATGGCATAACATTATGGGGTAACTCACCACATTGTAAATCATTATTCATAATGCAAAAACGGATTCTAAGAATACTTGGAGGAGTTAAAGCAACATCTACGTGCAGGACATTATTTAAAAAATTTAAAATCTTACCTCTCCCATGTATTTTCATTTTTGAAATTTTAATATTTACAAAGACAAATTTAATGAAAGGAAATGGCCACTGTACCTTTAATGACACAGTTCATAATCATAATACTAGACAGAGAATGGACATTCATGTGAATAGAAGTAACACAAGAGCTCAAAACAGTGTAATAAACCTAGGAATCACTTTTTTTAATAAACTGCCTATAGCCAATAAAACCACTTGCAATTTTTCAGCATTTAAAAAGTCAGTTTTGGCATACTTGCTAGACCACTGTTTTTATTCTGTTAGTGAATTTATGGAATGTTTATAATATTGTTACATTTCTGAATTAATTGTGTATATTCTAAAATTCTTGAGATATCTTTATAAAACATTATTTTGTACAAACACTGACTTGTCCTTATTGGATGTGATTTGTTAATTTACAAGTATACTTAATTGCACTGTAAATTCACAAATTGACGTGTCTTATATCATAGTACTCATGTACAATGTACGATTTACAAGATGAATAAATTATCATCTATCAATGGAGTTTGTTTGTGGACTGAAGATACAAATGATCTGTTTGTGAAACCGATCTCCATTAGAAAGAAGTATTAACACCAATTTCTTAAGATAAGTGAAGCCTTAGAGGCAAATTTTTATATTTGTGTAATAATTATATAGTGGGTGTTCAAAAAGAAACGAGCCGGAGTCTGGTATGCACAAACCGGTGACAGGATGGTAATATCGTGGCATGTGTAACAAAGATTATTCTGAGAAGAGCATCGAGGTTCAAAGCCCATCATTAGAGGACATGCGTGCACATAACAGACTATATAAAGCTAGCAGCAGCATGCATCAATCGTCCAACACTGCCAGTCATATTGCAAACAGTGAAATGGAGGCGTCAAAAGAAGAGCAAAGAAGTGTTTTTTGTTTTGAAAGCGGAAGGAGTAGGAGGAATGGACATTCATTGATGAATGTCACAAGTGTACAGTGAATACTGCATGTCACTTGCACTGCACGTCTTGTTTTACTGAAACACTTAACTATATAATCTGCTGCCTCTAAGTCCTTGTCTATCTTTTAACAGAAATTAAAATATATGTGTTTGGAGGAATTAAGTAACAGTGACGTCAAAATTAATCTCGGAAACTATTTTTAGTTGGTTGTTTTCTTTCTCAGTTGGAAAGAGATTGAAAATGGAGGCAAATGCCTTTGAAACTAGTCTCTCATTATTATAAACAAGTAAGTGACGAGTATTAATAAACCAACTACAAATAGTTTCTGAGAAGAAATTAAAATGTTAGATTGATCTGCAAAGGGTAAATTTAGCTTTTAAGTAAGTCATTCTTACAGCTAAGTCATTAACATACAGTAAAAATAGCAATGTGTTTAGAATTAAGCCCTCAGGTACTCCGTATTTCTTCAGCATTTGTGAAGTTAAAACCATGAAAAATTTGTGTTCCAGAGATTCAACAGTAGTTTGAGTCCCATGCTACACAGCATGCTGTCCATACATGGAGACAAGCCCCAGCTATGGTCCTTTGCTGCAGCATATGAGTATCAGGATAACAAATCTGTTGAAAATGCTCGCCAGTTTCTGCTACGAGGTCTACGTGCTCATCCAACATCTAAACTTCTGTACACTGAGGTAAGTAACTGTTCTGCTCAAGTATCTCCTCCATCTCAGAAAGAGACAAAATAGCTTAACTTGAAAAAAAAAATCCTACTCACTTCATTTCATGGTTATCAATGACAAGTTCATGTCACTTTGTCCAGCATTTCCCCAGTCACTCTTTTATCTTTCTTTGCATAATGTGCTATAAACCTTATGTAAAGCATCAAACAGCAGATTTCCCTTGATCCATTCAATCACTAATTCTGGCAGAAAGCACACAGCACTATACATCTTTCTGCCATGGGGCATGCTTTGATAAACTTCTTATATCAGTTAGGAACAATTTGGTCTGGAATATCAGCCATTCTCCTCAGTTACACTTCTGAGCTGGGAGGATTCTAAACTGATCAAGTGGTGAAGGCTACTCATGCTATAAATATGAACATCCTTTGACAAGTTAACTGATATTAAATAAATGAAATGATTGAAATAACTCTCAAATTAGCTCTGGGTCCCTATAGCTTAGAATTGACATTTTTGTCCTGTCAGAATGAAAGGAAAACCCCAGAAAAGTAATTTGTCCAAACAAACCTGATCCAGATAACTCTAACTAAAGATTGAAAATACAAAACCTGTTGAATATCAGGCAGACATGCTAACCCCACACCACAAAAGTGAAATAATATATCTTTGCTTAGTAATGATTTCAAATTATTGAGTAAGTTAAAAACACTGTTCAAATATTAATGCTCGATTGGATGACTTTAGTAACAGTGTCGTCAAAATTAATTGAAAAAACTATTTGTAGTTGGTTTTTAACACTCCGTCACTTATACTTTATTTTTGGAGGGACTAATTTTAGAAGCTATTGCTTTCACTCTCAACCTTGACAGAACTTGAGCGTGACTTGAACATGAAATTTGCTTTACCATTCACAATAACATTATAACATCGCCACCAAATAAAATAATAATCACCTTATCAGTATCTTATTAAATAAGTTTAAAATAATAGTGGGATGGTTTTGAATTAGTTTGTACTACACTGTTAATATTTCACAAAACTACTCTTTTTCAAAACCTTCAGAATAATTTAGCACTTGAAAATATTAATGAACAGTTCATTCCCAACTAAAATGACAATTGATGCAGTAATAACTATTACGAGATGCATTCACAAAGTAAGTCCTGAACACATCCAGAGATGGCACCACCAGCCGGATAGGAATGTGTGTGTGCAGGAGAAGAGAGGAAGTATATGGTAACATTGTAGTAAAGGTTCAGTTTTGTGACGGCAGTGGTTACTGCTCTGTGCTATGAGAAAATGGCTGCTCCGATATTGTCTCCTGCTAAAGACGAGATTCGTGCAGTCATCCGATTTTTGCATGCTCAAAAGTAATCTCCAGCAGAGATCCATTGTCAATTGTGTCACATGTATGGACAGAACATTATGTGTGCACATGCCACACCAGAGACAAAACAACAATAAATGTATTGGCAGCATGGTGGTTCACCTGTGAAGACCAACTCCAAGCAATCTCTGTCAAAAAAATCATATGCACTGTCTTCTGGGATTGACGTGGTGTCCTCTTGTGTGAATTTCTACTGCAAGAGGAGACTAAATGCTGATGGATATTGCCAGACGTTGCATAAACTCAGGCAGGCAATCCAGAACAAGAGACGTGGAATGTTGACAAGAACCATTATGCTTGTTCATGACAATGCAAGACCTGTACAGACAACACCACATGAAATGTGTTGAATAGGTTTGGAACATCCACCCTACAGCCCCGACCTTGCTCTGACTTTCGTCTCTTCCATCTCATGAAAAGTTTTCCGGCAGGAAAATGTTTTCCTAGTGGTGCTCAGGTGCAGAATCAAGTGACTTCATGGCTGTGGACATTGGTGGCAGAATCCTATGACTTGGGTATACAATTAATGGTGCACCAGTACGATAAATGACTCAACAATGGTGGTGACTAAGTTGAAAAGTAGCCAACGAGTCTATGTAATTATTCTAATAAATATTTCTTACTTAATGATGTTTTTGTTCTCTTTATTATTCATCAGGACTGACTCTCTGGATGCACCTCATAATAAATATATTATGGTTTTTCCATATATAACAAAAGCAAAATATTTTATGGTCTACCTAACCTAAAGTATCTCACAAAGTCGACAGATAACATAGTAAATAATATAAACAACTCATGTGTACCTTCACATTTCAGATCCTTCACAAATTTCCTTGCAAATATTTTCCTTCAGCAAATTATCTTCATAAGATTTGTGATTTTTACATAAAGACAAGAATGATTTTGAAATAAAATAATCAATTTCTTGTCAAAAGACACCATTTCTGTTCTTTTCTGTTCCTGTGCAGTGTGATAGTGATTTTTTTTTCCCTCTCTCTTTTGTTTAATCGCCAAACACGAACGTGAAAGCTTGCAGTTTAGTGATAATTTTCATGTTAACAAAAATCATTGTGAATTACCTTATTTATTAACCTGGCAACAAGCTTTAGTGATTGCATTGTATTTGCAGTAATTTTTCACGTTTCTCAGTAACATTACATTTGCGGTGTTACAGAAAATGTAACTTTCCTGCTTGTGTGCAATAATATGACTCTGGAATTTGGATGTTTGAAGGCATTCAGCTTAGAGCTGCAGTATGCAGTATTAAAACAGAAGGAGCTACAAGAGAAGAAGGAGGCAGAGAGAAAGGAGGCAGAGACCAATTCTGCTGCTGCCGCTGCTGCTGGTTCAACACCACCAGATGCCAACAGCAACACTACAAGCACTGCTGCAGCAGATGCACCTACACCCATGGAGACAGATGCTCGACTAGCAGAAGCTACATCAGATCAGGTACGAAATGTATCTGCTCTTACATTGGTCACAGTACTATAGTCATCTAATTGTTGTTATGTTTGTTATTATTAGCAGGTGATCGATGGACGAACGGCTGAAGTTCTGTATGACTCTGCAGTCAAGAAAATACACGACATTCATTTCATGATACATTTACTAACAATTGCCAAAAAGTATAGCTTCACTCACAGTCTACAGAAGAAAATAGTGGAGTAAGTACCTCAGTTTGAACGTTACTTTATTTCATAAAAGAGAATTTAAATATAGTTTTTGGTTATGCATGCATCTTAAGCATGCAGTAAATTGTTACAGCCATTTTTGAGAAAACCAGACAGACATTTTTTGCATGTAAAGACTTTGTTGAAATCCTTGGCAGATACTGAAGTTATACACTAATGCATTCATGTTTTGCTAGTTATAACAATTTTTGTTAAAAAATGTACAAAAAGATGTTAACTTCACCCAAATAACAATACAGATTACACTAGACTGTTTGTTCACTTGAAATGTTACATTTGTTTACATGGTTTTGTACTGAAATTAGGCAAGTGAGTCAACCTTGTATATACTTTTCTCCACTTACAAGTTTTTTTATGAAGACTAGTTTCTGGGGACTTCTCCCCTATCGTCAGCTGTGTGGTTGACTGATGATGCATCCGGTGTCTGCATCTTGTAACTTATTATTCTAATAATTGAGATTAATAAAATAAGGATACTGAAATTACTAAATACTTTACCTTTCACTTAATATACTCTGTGAGATTGTTTATGCTATACTTGGTTTTAAAGTAGATAGCCGTGTGACATTATTATTTTCTTTTTATTCAGCAATCTGATGACAACGTTCCCAAACGATGAGCTGACATGGGACACAATGGCTCGGCGTGAACTGGAAGGGCTATCATATTCTGACATCATATCAGAACCTGAGCAATCAGCTGCCGCAGAACAAACTGGTGGAGAGGACACAGATTCCCCTGAAACGTCAGAAGAAAAGAAGAGTAAGAAACAGCGACTGAAGGAGAGAATAAGGTTGGTATACTGGCACTGAACATATATGGAGTTGAGATTTTGTATATAAAAACATATTTTCCAACTGTTTGCCTGTAAAGTGTTATGACTATCCCATTTAAGGCTTTGTAATAATTTACAGTGTATTTTACTGCCCTGGTTTTGCACTTGAACTGTGCTGATTGCATCATACTCACATTTTGCTGATAAGTCATTGTATTTATATATGGCAGAAGGTAGAAACAGTGATGTGT
The DNA here is from genome assembly GCA_030765055.1 of Mantis religiosa. Lineage (NCBI taxonomy): Eukaryota > Metazoa > Arthropoda > Insecta > Mantodea > Mantidae > Mantis > Mantis religiosa. Next base: position 18,258,425 of record CM060949.1, read on the forward strand.
TAAGTTGTACTTATCATGAGTCGGTAAGCATCTTCCTTCCCATATATTTTCAAAATTTGTCACCAGTATTGTCACAAGTGACTGTATTAATTAATACCAATAATAGTTCATGTGACTTCACTAGTACATATGACCTCACTCCCCCCACTCCTCCAGCTCTGGTATAACTGAATGTAAAGTATGAATCTCATTCTCTTTGTGTGCAGGTGTTCGACCTGATAGGGTGGAATGCCCTAACTGGGCAAGGTAACGATCCGAAGGACCATTTATGTAATTAATTAGTTTATTAAATATTCTTATTAAGTGGATTGTAATGTTAATGTCACTTCTATCTTTTGTAGTTCTTTTGTAACCTAATAGAAGATCCCAACCTCTCGTAAAGCATGCATTTCCTACCCTGAGTAATTTCCCCCCCCCCCCCCTCCGTGTATGATCTGGCCATGTGCTCCTTAGCTTTTACAATCCATAGTTAGATCGTCACAGTATGTTGACATCTTTGCCATTGTCCCCCTATAGGTTCATACAGGAGCCCATTAAGTTACTTAATTTACAAAACTGCTCATAAAATTCACAATAAAAATGGAACAAGGTGCGTTACCTTTTGTAGAACCAAAAAAAAATTAGAGAACAAGAAATATGGTATATATAGGAAACCTTTGCATTCAGATAATTACTTAAAGAACAACAGTTTCAATCCCTTAATGTGCAAACATGCAGTACTAAACAGAATAACACACACACTTGTGTATACTCCCCTGAACAAACAAGAACATCATCTAGAATATGAACATATAGTAAACACAGGCAAACAAAATTGAGGATTCAAATAAGTGAATTTGGTTATAAAGTGTTGCAATTCATTTATGATTTTCATCTTTGATAGTTTTTTTGGGTTAACAGCCAGGCAGATTTGGGTAACTGTCCAAACTTTTAGCGACTAACTCTGCCACCATTCTCAGAAGAACTGAAGCTAGACTACTGATGTGGCAATATTTATAGCTGGTCAGCAGTGGAATGAGAGTAGCTTAATCTCTTCTCATTGGTCGAGCGCCAAGGAAGTGGAACCAATCAGGCGACTGATGGGGCTTCCTTTCGCTGTGGTAGAAAGATAGTCTGCATGACTAGTGTCCGTGTTTAAAGTTGCTTCTATTAGTTCTTATATATAGAAATTCTTTAATCAACCTATCATAGTACTACTGAAAGCTTGGACACTTAATCAAATTTGACTTGGCTGTTAGCCTAAGAAACTATCATCGGTAACCAGCACCGGAAAAACTTCAAATCATTAATTTCATGGATAGAGTTACCATGAAAAATTCAATGCCATGGCTGGGATTTGAACCACAGATCTCCTGGTTTCCATCCAGTTGCTCTAACCCATTGAGCTACCATGGGCAACTTGCCGTCATGACAATAAATTCTCCATTTGACTCCTAGGGGCTCTCGCATTTGAGATACACCATTCGTAGCGAGAGGCCCTAGTGGTCTACTGGGGAAATATACGAGTCAAATGCAGAATTTAATGTGACGGCAAGTTGGCCATGGTAGCTCAATGGGTTAGAGTGACTGGATGGAAACCAGGAGATCCGTGCTTCAAATCCCAGCTGTTGCATTGAATTTCTCAGTTTGACTCTATCAAAAACCTTAGCCTATATACGACTAGTGTGAAGAAAAGATTGATTTCCATCAATTAACTTAAGTCATTAATTTCATCTTTACTGTTACAGTAAGTTTACCTTACAATTATAGCTCAAGTTAAACTGTGACATGCACTGTTGTTGCTGCATCTGTAGACTACAACTTAACTTTTGCCAAGCACAGGGAATTTTCATTTCAGAATAAAAAAAAAAAAAAAAAAAAAAAAAAAAAAAAAAAAAAAAAAAAACAGGAGAAAAGAAGATATGATTGAAAGCTGAGTGATTAACAGATAACATTGTTACATAATAGTAACATGAGTCAAATTTGAATAAAAGTATGACTCAATAAGTGTTTTAAATTAACAGATAATTGTACCTTGTTCAGGAGATGCTGTGGAGTTTATAATGCGGCAGTGAAGCAGCTGCCCAGCAGTCAGATGTGGTCGTTATATCTAGAGACAATGTTGGAGCTGTATCAGGATAAGACCCATCTTCCCACATTCAAGAAGAAGATTCTACGAGAAGGTTTCCAGGGAGCTCACAGTGCAAACAAGATGGAGGAGAAGTACTATCACGTATGGGTGAGTATTTTCAATTAGTTTAATAAAAATGATTATTGTTTAGTTTCTCAATCTACAAGTAAATACTTTTAATTAATAATTTTGTAATATTAGGACAATTTTTATTATTCTACTAGTCTTATGGTAAGTTGAAGGATTGCTTTCCACTAAGAGTTATGGTTGGCCACAAATAAATTTGTTTATAAAGTTTGTAATTTTGGTTAAAATTTGAAAAATGTTAAATGTTTGTGTAGTATAATGTAAAAGTGATTATGAATATAAGTGAAAAGCAAGAAACATACAGTTAAAGACAAAAAATTTATATATAAGTAGTCATTGAGTGGTTACTATAGTGACGGAATAAACATTTGGAAGATGCTACTAGAAATTTTCTATCTCAGTGAGGAAAACATGTTTCGGAGAACAATGTGTTAAGTTGTATTTTTCAATTTATTAGTTGTGTTTGTGAGGTTAACAATCTTTGTATTAATACAAGTGTTATTATTTCACTGATTTAGAAGAAACAAAAGCATTGATCTGAGATCATGTCCAGGAGATTAATTTTTGTGTTTGCTGACTGCAGTTAAGTTGGGAAAGGAAGTTAAAGATCATTATCAAACTGTTGTACATTACAAGGTGGTCACAACTCAACCTGGCGCAAATCTAAACATAATAAAAAAATTTTAAACCACTTGTCAAATATTAAATATATATATATATATATATATATATATATATATATATATATATATATATATATATATATATATATGTGTGTGTGTGTGTGTAAATTATTAAAAATTGGCATCCCAGCATGGCAAATTGATTCACCAAACCAACATCCAGTGGTGGTGTTAGAAAGGTTCTAATGAAACATGTTGTAGGTAAACTAGCAATAAATGGAGCATTGATTACTAGTTCAACTCAAAATTATATTATGCATAACCATTTTAAACCTGTGTTGATATGGCCTTAAGTGTTTTAACATCTTGTAGTTCCAAATAAACTGCTTTCTTGCCAGTAGTAGTTTAGAAATAAAGTGTTTTTATTTTCAGTATGTTGAAGTTTTAGTAGTGCCAATATCTAGCAAATGTATACCATATTAATTAAGTGTATTTACTCAAAAATAAAGCCTGCTTGATTATTAAACTTGCCAAGTTTTGCAAGCAAGTTATATATGGTAAACCCTTCTAATGTTGTGGCATGGGTAATTTTGTTGTATTCTATTTGCTTACGATAATGGATTGATGCACACCAAAGTTTTTGAAGTGTCCAACAGATAGAGGCATCTTCTGGCTTACAGAGTTCCTCCTTGTAGACGATTCTAAGCGCTTTCAATGGTTGTATCAGACACACAAACGAAAATCCAGTAGTTGACAAAGGTTTCTTTGTAAGAGAAGAGCAGTGTGTGAACCAACAGTTTTACTATGATTGCTATGATTGGTTTCACGAAAAGTGCCAGGGACTTTCTGTTTATAAATATAACTTAAAGTGCTTTTGCTGCTCTTCAGATTTGGAATAGAAACTATTACCATGAAATTAGACGTAGTGTTCTATGGAATTACCCTAATGGTTCTGAGATGTTAAATTTCTTACCTTATTTTCTTTCAACCTGATGGCTAATTATATTGAGTTCAAATGTTAAATGTGTTTTAATTTTGTAGTTATACCAAATAATGATACAAAGTGACTTTCTACTTCATATTTTATTTCCAAAAGCTTCCTAATGATCATAAGCTTAGCACCACGAGATTTGCCAAGTTTGCCCTATAGAAACAATGTGTATGCAAATGGTAGACCCAGTCTGTTAATTTGAGGCAGGTTGTAATTTCTAGAACATCCATTCAGAATTGCTTTGATACTGTATACAGTTATTGGTAGACGGTTGGTCAAGGACAAGTTCTGCCCTTTCACATACCTAATAGCAGCATCTTCCAAACTATCCAAAGTACTTACCTGCTTACTTATTACCATTTTACTAAAACAAGATCTTTGTTTAAAACTGCAGCAGCTTTACTGAAAGTGAATTTCTCTTGTATTATCAGCAACACATGTAGCAGCTTAGGCTCACAGTGTAAACGTTATGTGACAATAAAGTTTCTATTCTATTCTGTACATGAATTTGCAAAAAACTTCATTGTAGGTTTTAAATTAGATGGAATTAATTGAAAAATTTGGTGTATGAGCAGTGGGTTGAGAGTATTCAGTACAACCAAACATGATTAGTTAATCCAATAGAATGTATTTCCTGGGCTTGTGCGTCATGGTCCAGAGAATGAAAATTCCCTGGACGTTTCGCTCATATCTCCGAGGAGCATCTTCAGAGGATTCTAGCTGGGTACTTGCTAGAATCATCTGAAGATGTTCGTTGGAGATATGAGCAAAACGTCCGGAGAATTTTCATTCTCTGGACCACGGCCCACAAGCCCAGGAAATACATTCTATTGGAGTAACACCGACCGTGAAAGCCTAAGCATGTACATGATTAGTTACTGGCGAAACTAGTGATAAACTTAATGCCACCAAAGGAGCAACTCCATCTCTTAGGGGCCCTAAAAAGGATGCCAGGCTGCAGTAGATGTAGTTATGGAGTGGCTGGAAGAGAAGAGTGCTATGTAGTAACCTGTGAAATGATGCAGATGAATTGGCAAAACAGCTTGTAAATGCCTTGAAAGAAGAACTTGTGGTATGTGAAGTACAGAGTGTCTCAGTCTACTTAAAGTATAATTTTTATTATTACTGTACTATATTTCTAAACCTTTCATAAACTTTTTTTTACCAATGTAATAGTATCTTGAGCTTAGCTTGCATTTCAGCAACTCACATCAAACACACATCAAAATCTGATTGCTAGCAAATGTAAGAACAAATAGGCTACCAAAAAATGTGAGAAAAATTATTTTTGCAATTGAAAAACCATTATACAGAAGTCAAGATAAAAACGTAAGAAACAACTTCTGAGTACAATAAATATTTTGGTAATAATTGCTTTCAGTCATTTGAGTGCTTTATTCAAGAATAACGCAGTGAGAACTGAAACATGATGATGTCATATGCCTAGTGTGTTCTTCTATATCCTGTAGTGAAATAAGTACATAATTGAAGTTTGTGATTGAAAAGAATTAAATAGAGGAATACTTGTGGAGAAAGTAATGTAAGTGAATACATTGTGTGCAGGTTGAGATGCTGAAAGAAGCAGATAAGCTGAAGAAGCTGGAAGCTGTATTGAAAACGGCTACACAAAGACTGTCTTCAAGTGTTGCACTGTGGAGCATGAGACTGCAGCTCCATCTGGAGCGAGACGAGGAGAGGACTGCATTAACCGTGTTCCAGGAGGCAAGGGCTGCTCTGGGCAACTCTAATCCTGAAGCTCTTACATTGTGGAAGATGATGTTGCTCTATTACCAAACAAAGTTTGCCAACAAGGCAGAGCAGTTGTTTCAGGAGGGCATAAAGCAGGGAGTAGCTGTGTCCAATCCACTCAAACCAATGTACATTGAATGGCTGGTACTTACTAAAGGTAAAATTAACTGTATCACCTTTTGATTTAACTTAACACCAAAGCAGATCCACAACACCACTTGAAGTTTTTCATTCTTAGTTCCTAAGAAAATTGGTAATTTATACCAGAAAATATTTATTTGCAGAAAAAATTGTTCAAAACAAAAATGCAGAAAATAAACTTGGTATTCCTTTCAAGAAAGTGTTGAAAACAGTGTTGTTGTAATAAATTAAATTTAAAGGTGAGTTGATTAATGACACTAAACGACACTTTTAAATTTTCCGTAAAACATGTTTCAAAGGCTATTTTCCTCCATTGTCAACCGGACATTGACTAGTTCTCAGTGGTGTAGCTGGCGATATTTTGTCATAGGTCTCCTCTGGTGGGAGTTCGAGGAACTTGCTAAACAAATCTTTCTTGGGGATGTCAAAATTGAATACCTTGTTTCTATTTTTTGAAATGAGGATTTGTTCCCATGTGGACAGTTCTTGTTTTCCTGTTGTATGTTTTAGTAAGTTTGGTTCTGGATTTATGTTGTGTTTTTCCGAAAAATGCATGGCAACTGCTGATTTTTCTAATTGTTTGTATTTTATGTTCCTTTGCTCTTGTTTCTAAATTTCTTTTATATTGGAAAAACCATTACCATTTCATTTCAAAAAATAGGAACAAAGTATTCAATTTTGACATACCCCAGAAAGATTTGTTCAGCAAGTTCCTCGAATCCCCACCAGAGGAGATCTCCGACAAAATATTGTCAGCTACATCACTGAGAACCAGTGAATGTCCGGTTGACAATGGAGGAAAATAGCCTCCGAAACATGTTCCAGGAAATTTAAAAGTAAGTGTTGTTTGTCATTAATCTACTCACTTTTAAAATTAAACTTGGTATATTTAAAAGAGCAAAATAAGATAAATGAGGAAAGTAATGGAAATTAAATTGTTCTTTCACACCAACCGTGTGTCGGCCAAATTCTGGACAAGTTGAGTCAGACTGAAAAATTCAATGCCATAGTTGGAATTTGAACACGGATCTCCCACTCTCCATATGATTGCTCTAACCATTTAACTACCATGGCCAGCGTGCCAGTATCACATTATCAATCGTAGAATTACATAAGTGCGAAAAGTTATAGTGAAAAAGCTCTAAGTTCAATAATATGTTTTGTAGAGTGATTGGTATGTATTTAAGTCAGGAAAAGTGAAACTAGCAAATTAACTGAATACTGTGACTTTGTGGGTTCTTGAAATTAAAAGTCCAATTGCATAAACTCAAAATGTTCTTTATTTCCACTGAATTACAGTTGGAACACTTGCCGATTACATAGAATTACATAGTGCACACAATTACAATCCACCAGTTCGTCTGTCACAGGTCCACTCCACACTCACAATTACGTACAACTCCTCTGATACACGTACGCAGTCTTCCAGTCTGTTCGCTAGCACTGCACTCTTCACGGCTGCCCGCCAAGAACTCACTTACTTGCCCACTGCAACCCTTATATAGAAAGATTGCTGTTTCTGGAAGCTTCGTGGCTCGGAACATCATCCTGATTGTTCCAGATGTCAGGGGGAGGGGAAAGAGACGGCTAGTGATGCTTTTCCAACCATCCCCTCAGTGAACGCTACAAGCTAAATGGGTAGGCGTGGTCTGAATGCCTCCTGTCTCCCACTCAGCTGTCAGTTGGTCGTGCCTTCCGATAATTGGGTGACAATACTTTAAAATGGGAACAATTTCTAAATAGTGTTTGGTTCGTACATATCTTTATTGTTTGTAAAGTTTTAAAACTATATTACTTTTAAAAATGCATTATCAGGAGCTCATTTGTACATAATTCTGAATTATTAGCAATGTTTCCTCATCCCCTTGATATAAATATAAATCATGTTCAACTACGTTTATATATATACAAAATTGATATTATCATGGTTTATTACTTTTAATTTCAGAAAGGAGAGACAGTTTCTGTTTGTCCCATTTATAAGATTGCTAGATCTTACAGTTTTAAGAGCTTTTGTGTAATATTTACATTCTTATAGCGTATGGCAAAAAAATAGATAATTGATTATCTCTTCTCAGACTTTGAACATGTGAGAAAAGGTTTTGGTTGTGCTGATTCAAACTAGAATGATGACAGTGGACTCTTTCAAAAGTGGAATATATCTGCATATTTTCACCCTGGCGGTAGAATCGCGAAGCCGATGAAAAATATGGCCGGTGGAGATTCGGAAAACTTCGGAACCAATCGTTACCGGTAACGACAGACAGTTGAATGTAGAGTTGGAAAAATAAACAGTTTTCAGGTTAGCTAGCAATTTTGTAATGTTGAACAGTGTATTTCGAGGAGAATAAAGGGTAGTTTTTGTGTTTCGTAACCTCGTTTTATTATTTCACGAACCCACAAAGTCACAACTGGTGTCAGGAAGCGGGATAACTACATCACCGAACATTATAGCCATGGAATCGGCATTGGAAATGCTTTTGCAGAAGATGAACGAATTAACAGCGAAGTCGGAAGCGGCAAATAACAACTTGGCCGCGAAGATGAACGAGTTAACAACAAAAACAGAAGCAGCAAATAACAACCTGGCCGCAGAGTTGAAAGAAATAAAGACCGAATTGACCACAGAAATGAAGGCTGCGAACGACAGTCTGGCCACAGAAATGAAGGAGGCGAACGAGGTCCTCGCCGCCAAATTTGAGGAACAGTTGGCCGGCGTGAGGGATGACGTGACGGGGCTGGGCAAGCGGATGGGCCAAGTGGACGAGCGTGTCGAGGACCTGGCGAACCGCTTCAATGATCTAGAGGAAAAGGCCGACAATAACGCCAAGGTTGAAGACGTCGAAGACCTCGCGAACAGCATAAACAACCTGGAGGGAAAGGCCGACAGCAGCGTCAAGTCCCTGAACGCCATGGTGGAGGACGTCGTCAGCGGGAGACTGAAGGATTTGAAGGCTGACGCACCGGGACGCGACACAACATCGGCGCGCGTCAAACCTCCGAAATATGACGGCGCGTCAACATTCGAGGTCTTCTGCCGCCAGTTAGACACAGTGGCCAAGCACAACAGATGGTCACCGGAGGAGGAGGCCACACAGTTAATAGCCAGCCTTCAGGGACTGGCCGTGGAAATCCTAAACGCGGTGCAGACGACAGCAGTGCCCAAGGACATCTGGGAGGCCCTGTAGAATCGCTTCGGGAACCACCACTTGCCGCAGCATACCGCAGCCAGCTAAAGGCAAGGTCGCAGCAGCCGGGGGAGACGCTGCAGGAGTTCGCCATAGCGATCGAGCAGCTGGCTAAAGGCCTTGGTTGACCTGCCACTGGAGTTCGTATCCCGGAAAGCCGCCTACAATTTTGTCGAAGGGGTACGGGACACGGAGATTCGTCAGCGCCTAATGCTCGGCGATTATAAAAACATCCACGAGGCGCTGACAGCGGCATTAAGGATGGAGGCGGCCAAGGTAGCATCTACCCCGACGTCGAGAACAAGGAGTGTCCGCTACGCCGGAGACAGAAGACCAGCTGAGGGACGCCGGCGAACACCTAGTGGCCTGTGTTGGGGGTGTGGACAGCCCGGGCACCTGCAGAGAGACTGCCCACACCAGGAAGGGCAGCGGGAAGAACGAGTAAGGCCCAGCGTGGAGAGGGGTACGTCGGCACCATTACCACCATCCCCTCGAGTGACAATCCACGCAGTCAGCCGGCGGATGGATGATAACCTCATCGCGGGGTGCTGGGTAAGAGCAAAGCCATGCCGCGTGCTGGTGGACACCGGGGCGGCCGTGGCCATCATCAGACCTGACGTGGCGAAGGGTTTGCCGACGAGGAAGCCGAGCTGACCATACGAGCTTGTGACAGCATCGGGCGACACCATGCCTGTGGAGAAGGAGGCCCTACTGGAGCTGACCTTGGGACGGAGTGCCGTGCGTCTGTGGGTGTTCGTCGCGAAGGTGGCTGAGGAGGTGATTCTGGGACTGGATGCCCTCTGGAGCCACGAGGCGACGGTCGACGTTGGCAGGAAGGTCCTGAGGCTCAACGGAGAAGAGGTTATACTCCATCAACCAGAAGAGCGCCTTGGAATTGGCAGGGTCGTCTTGAGCAAAGACGTGGTTGTCCCCGCGAGGAGCGAAGTGATAGTGACGGCGCGACCGGAAGGCCAGACAGCAGGTGGGGTCCAGAGGCAGCAGGAGTACGACTTCACCTCGGAACATCGCAGAGGGAAGAGTCACGGTAACGCGGACGCTATGTCCCGAAGACCCTGTCCAGAAGATTGTGGCCAATGCACAAGAGTGGAGGGGAAGGACCGTGCCGCAGCAGTTCAAGTAGTCACGGCAGTGCCTGCGGATGGCTGGGATAGCGCAGGCCTGAGGAGGGAGCAGCTGGCGGACGCAGACTTGGGGCCACTCTTGAGGGATGTGGAGAACCTGGTGGACCACCTCCACGACATGCACGAGATGGCTCGCCAGAACATCCAGAAGGCGAGCGACCACATGAAAACCCGATACGACAGGCAAGCCAACAGCCAAGGGTTCCAGCAAGGTGACCTGGTCTGGTTGTACCGCCCGACCCGGACCAAGGGACGCTGCCCGAAGCTTCAGCAGTCATGGCAAGGACCGTACCGTGTGGTGAAGAAGATTAACGTCGTGGTCTACCGCATCCAGAAGGTGCCCCGAGGAAAGATGTTGGTGGTACACCTGGATCGCCTGGCCCGCTACGAAGGCGCTGTTCGGGACGACCAGCCTTGAGGAGGGAGCAGTGTCACCCTGGTGGTAGAATCGCGAAGCCGATGAAAAATGATGGCCGGTGGAGATTAGGAAAACTTCGGAACCAATCGTTACCGGTAACGACAGACAGTTGAATGTAGAGTTGGAAAAATAAACAGTTTTAGGTTAGCTAACAAAAGGTAATGGTGAACAGTGTATTTCGAGGAGAATAAAGTGTAGTTTTTGTAACCTCGTTTTATTATTTCACGAACCCACAAAGTCACAATATGTAGTTTATGTCTTCAAATACATTCAGTAATTTTATGCTTCCATCAAAAGATACTATAATGCTACTAGGTACTAGATTCAAGTCCTTGATCTAAACAAATATGTTTAGTTAAATTTTAACAATAAACTAACTTTTGTTGCAGGAATACTTGCAGCTCGCAAGGCTTATGAGTCCATGTGCAATCAGCCACCGTTCTGTGTAGAACTACACAACAAAATGGTTGCCTTGGAGATGATGCAGCCAGATATTAATATGAGGCACATCCGGCGAATTCATGAACTGGCCTGTGAGCAGTTTGGCAAGAGTAATACAGGTAAGGTGCACATGAAGCACTAAATAGCAAATTTGGCTAAGAAGTCAGTCCTCATGGTTGTTCTAGCTAAAGTGTCAAGCTTTGTGTTTTGTGGCGCTGAATTGTACCTTACGTACAAAGTGGGACATTCGGGACTGCCAGGTTCAATTCCCATGGCTAACCTACCAGACCCATGCTTTTTTTTTTTTTTTTTTTTTAAAATTTACGTCCAACATTGTCATATATCGGATGATGAATGGAATGGGTGAAATGATGCTCAAATGAGCCCACGGTCCATAGAGCTTACAGTTACCCAACATTCATCTTACAGGATAAGGGAACACCCCAGAAAAAACCGTATCCAGGTAAGTTACCCTGACCAAGATTCGAACTCAGGACCTCTTGAACGTGAGGCAGCTACGCTACCATGGGTTCTTTCGGAGGTTTTCCTGGGTTGCTAGACGAATGCTGGTTAGGTTAATTACATCCACCGAATTTCCTGTCCCTCCATTTCATCTTCATTATCATTTCACACCATCTCTGATCTGGTGATCTCTTTAGGGTAGAAGTATTGGCAACTTAATTTTAACATCTTGCTCTTAAAACTCTTTTCTTTCATTGAATTCTCAGTTAAATGTAAAGGTAAGGTCAAACTGAAAATTTCAATGCCATACGTGGGATTGGATTTAAATCAATTGAATTAGCAGTAACTCTACCTTCCCAAACGTTATCCTACAGGTGGCTAGTGTGAAACAACAGTTTCAGTTAACTGTTGGGTAACATTTTGTTAACATTAAAGTCAACTGAAAGCATGACTTCCAGAACATGCTCTGTATCATTTTTGACAACATATCTCTGACTCTCTGGGGCAGTGGTTGACAAACTTATTATATTTATAGACAATTGCCATAAAATCTTTGTTTTATACTGGAATTGTGCTTTGAATTTTTCAGTCTGACTCTCCCTTTCCAAAACCTTGTTCTGCACATGACTTAATGTGGAAGAACAATTTTTTTCATTTGTGTACTTTGTTGCAGATGTATGGTTGGAATATGTTAAATTTGAACAAAAGAGTGGCGATGCTAAGAAAGTCAGTGACATCTACTGGAGAGCAGTGAAGAACTTGGACAGTTCCAAGGCTGACAGTTTTGTGAGCGAGTTTAGCTTGGTGAAGACCGGTCTGTCAATACCACACATTGCGGCGCCATCTCGCATCTAGCATAGACAGCCTAGGCGTCGTGTATTACACTGACTGAAACATTCAGTGTAGTTGGAAACACCAACCATATGTAATTTATATACAGGATGAATAAATATGTTTGAATAGATTTTTTAAGGTAGTTATCTACAACCAGTGATCAGTAAATACACTGAATGATTTATTTGTAGGTGCTACCTGAAAGTTTCCAGATATACCTCAATAAATGGTATACCTGAACATTACGTAGCACCAATACCTTTAAATTAGGTTCTTGTAAGCAGTGGTGAGGTGTGCCTTTCAAAGTGAGGGAAGCCTCAAATAATGATTTACAATAAAATAAGAGAGAATAATGACTCAAAGTACTAAGGATACTTCTCAGTACTCTTTCTATTGTACAGTCACACGTATGCCCTGCTCACACTACAAGCTTTCTCTCTCCACTCTTGATGTTCCCTGTCCCACACCGCGTGAACTATTAGCTTAACATGGAGAAAGTATGTAATACACACACTTTTGTTAATAACGTAAAACTTCACAACAATTTCCTATTTGTCATCACTAAATACCAATCTACGTAAAATACTATTGCTAATGCTATTGAAATATACTTACAGTTGTATTTAAAAGCACCACATAAAACAAAAAATAAACTTTTCTTCACGCGCTATGGAGACTTCACGTGACAAAATCTGTCTGAGCTTCTTAACTGTCGAAGAGTCGCAATTGCTTACGGAAACCTACGAAGTATGGTATTCACAGTTACGAATGCGTAAATACAGTATTGAATGAGCTCGCGGAACTGATCACTTGACTCTAAGCAGTTGTCAAATTGTCCGCAACACCGTGGTTGTTCAAGAATAAATTTTGAAAATGTATCCAGAGCAGATAAAATATTGTTTGACATGAATTATTTTTCATCTTTTTCTCCCAAAATTCTTAGGGAAACGGTGCTTCCAGCGCTTTGTTGCACGCGTCGCCACTGCTTGTAAGTGTATACACCGCTCCTAGCAACTCTTGCAGTTTTGCTTGAACTTCCCCCACTGTCTTAAACTTTAACTATACTTGGGGAACAAAAAGAAGTCACATGGTGAATATGGTGGATAATAAACCATTGTTATTTTTGACTAAATGTATTTCCCAGCCTTGTAGGTCGGAAATAAGACACTTATTCATCTTGACACTGGCTGTGAATTACAATTATTTTGTTTACGACTAAGAATTCTTGTACAGTGAATGCTGTATCCACCTTTACATGGAGAGGCAAATCATCTGTGCACTACATTATATGAGAGGTTGCAGAGGAGGAAGTTTTGACAGAAAACTCAGTGTAAAAGATCTAGTGGATTAGAGGAATTCATAAGTTAAAATAATGTAAATATGAATTATAGACATACATACTCGCCTACTAATCTTTCAGTTCTTGAACATTCTTCGTAAGTGAAAACAGATAGATCAATCTACAGAAAAAAAAACTTGAAACTAGCAATGCAAAATTACATGCTGATAGCATTATACTTGAACTTGTCCAAAATAATAGAAGAATTTTAGAACAACGGCACAGTTTCTGCTAAAAATGACAACAATAAGGAAACAGAAAGGAGTATGTAGTTACAATTTTCTTTGAACTCTGTAAGACATTTGAGTGCATAAATATTGTAACATTGCTAGAACAACTTGAAAACTATTGGTTTAGGGCACACCTCTAAAATGGTTAAGCTCATATTTGAAAATCAGAGAACAATGCATGGAAATAATGTATAACACAGATGGAGATCTTAAGTCAGATCCTCATTTAAAAGAATACATATAGAGTGCCAGAGCGCTCAAACTTAGATTTGTATTTATACATACTGTACATAAGCACCTTACTTACGAGGGCGGTTCAATAAGTACTATTGTTAGGAATGAAGATGCCAGTTGTTTGAAACACAAATTATTTATTTCTCAACATATTCCACTTTGAGGGATATACACTTCTCCCAATGCTCCTGTCATTTTTTTAACCCCTGCAAAAAATAAGAATTGTCAAGCTCTGCAAAATATGCCTCTGTCTCCATGATAACCTCCTCGTTTGATCCTGTGAGCCATTTCTTCATGTTTGGTAACAAGAGAATATTGGAGTGTGACAGCAATTCATGCAGTTTGGTGGGCAACTGCTAGGGCATTATCGTGGTGAAACAGAACTTTCTTCTTTGCCATATGGGGCCGTGTCTCCTTCAGCTTATTGTCGAGTTGGGCCAATAACTCACTAGTATGCTCCAGTAATCATTTTTCTCAACAAGTCAATGAGAATGACAACCTTCGCAAACGAAAAAACTGTCGCCATCACTTTTCCGGTCCATAGATCCATCCTTCAGAGTATAATGATAAATCCCGGTCTCATCAACAGTGACAATTCACCACAAAATGTCCTTCAGATTTCGCTTAAACAGCTTCAGAGTTGCAAGCCACACCTGCTTGTTGTCCACTGTGAGTAAACATGGCACCTATCGGGCCGACAGCTTTCTCATCTCCAATTTATCGTACAAAATATGAATCGTCGTTTCCGTTGATACACCTATGGCCTCTGCCACTTCCGACGGTTGGGGAGAATCACATTGTGGACATTTTCAATGACTTTATTGGTAACCACATCTGTAGGGCGTCCTGAGCGCTCCTTATCAAAAACCGATGTTTAACCATGTCTACCAAATCTAACTGTTGTCGTCGAAGGTGAAAGGTCTCCATAAACAGCATGCAGCTTTGCTTTTATCTCCTCGCAAGTTTTTCTATTTTAGCAAGAACATGTTGAACAACTTTTTGAAATGTCTGTAAAATCCAAACTAATGTATGAATTAGCACAAAATTTGTTTTGACATGTAATAAATGACAGTGTACAAACTTACCTTAGCAACAACATACATTTTGAAACATGGGTACTCATTGAACCGCCCTCATAAAACAATGAAGATAGCTATCAGGCAGGCAGAAAACACTGTAGTTAATCGAAAAACGGAAATAACAAGAGGTACAAAAAATGGGAATTGCAATTCTAGATGGTGTTAGTGAACTTGGGCAAGATAATGGAGAGACAATATTGTATACATGTACTGTGCCTTTATCCACCCTTTTAGTTATGGGGCACAACACAAAAAGGTTAATACTGCAGAAAAGAGCAATATATATTGTTAAGAATGCAAAGCCCTGATACATTAATAAAGTTTAATGTATCAACTTTAACTTCATTATATACAAGAATGTATAAATTTATTGTACAAAGTTAAAATAGAACAAAAATTTGAGCATACATAGCCACAGTAGTGTTGTTCTTTGGATGTTAAGACTTCATCTATTCTCCAACTTGTGTCCCAATAAGGGAATATTAATTGAAAGTTATATAATAGGTCGACTAAGACACTCTGGACTTCACATACCTCACTGAGCGGGATGGCTCAAGTGATTTCATCTGTGGCCCGTATTCGGGAGGTCCAGCTTCACTTCCCCATGGTTGCCTTACCTGACTCATGAGTTTTATTTGGTGTTTTCCCGGGTCACCAGGTAAATGCTGAGTAGATTAATAAATAAATAAGTAGCCCATAATATCCCTTAAAGCAAGGGCCTCCCACCTACTGGTGAGGTCAGCTCGGCCGTTTCATACAGAGTGAGCAAATTCCTGAAAGATACCAGTTCTTTGTCAATACTTAATTAAAACTGTATTGCTATATCTATCACTATAGTAGAAATGACTTCATTTTCACTTTCACTTTAGAACTGCTACACTTGCTTCCACTGATGTCTGTGTTTTGCCGTTCTAATCCACTTTGTATTTAGCCCATCCTTGAACTTTTGGGATCATCCTGTCCTCGGATGTCTTGCCCAATGCTATTTAATCCTCTTTGTTCTGGTGGCTATGTCTTTTAGGCTGCTTTTTCTTCGCAGCACTTCATTCTTCACTTTATATTTTAGGGTGATGTTCAGGATCTTCCTTTCCATCTTCCGTTGGCATGTTTGTAGCATCACAGCCTGTTTCTTCGTTAATGCCCAAGTTTGTCAACCGTATAGTAAGACTGGAATGATATAGGTTTGAAGGGTTTCTATTCTAATAGCTAGTCTTAAATGTTTGTTTTGAAGAATGAATATCAGGTTTCAGAATTTACCCCATGCTAATTTTACTCTACTCTTATTTCTGCATCCCTTGTCCCTTAGAGACTCACCATTTGGCCTAGATAATAATGTAGTTGTTACAGTATTCTATTTGTTCTCCATCTAACTGAATAATGCATTATGAGGAGTTGGTCATGATTTTTGTTTTTGTGAGGTTCATTTGTAATCTCACTTTTTTGTTCTTGTCACTGACACTCTTCAACATCTCTTGTAGTTTTGTCATTGAGTTTGCAAATAATATACATCATCCGCAAGTCTTAGGTTCGTTAACTTCTTCAACTCCCGCTTTTGTTCCATTTTATCCATCTAAATGCTAACTCGGGTATGCAGTTGTGGATATTGGGTCTCCTTGTCTGACATCTTTTATTTCAAAGATTTCCCCTTCGACATCTGTTCTGATTTTAGAGTAGCAGTTTGTGTAAATCTTTCCTAGCAGTCTTACATATTTAGGGTGTATTCCTATTGCATACGATGAATTTATCAAGCTGTTGTGGTCTATCGTGTCAAATGCTTTGGTGAAGTCGACAAATACCATATATAATTTTAGATTGAATTCAGATTAATTACAGCTCCCAAATTTCCTGTCCCTCCATTTCATCTCCATTATCATTTCATATTATATCTCATCTGGTGGTCCCTTTCAGGGTAGAAAGTATTGGTGAGAGACTCGGCTCTGCAGGACAGGATGATATGCTCTTGGTAAAATTTCCTCCTTTGGTAAGACGGTATCCGATCTCTGAACTCAGTCTGGTGGGCCATTTCTGAAGCTCCGTATGGTTGTACTGGCCTGCCGGGAGTTTTGAACTGATCAATTGTAGGAACCCTGCCCTCTGCAATGTCATGGCTCCTTGCAATGGCCACTCAATCCTGTTGCCACTCCTTCCTTCCTCCACTTGGGCTTAGATAGACCAAGTTAGGACCTTGTGTCAAATCTACCATAGTCCAGTGCAGTTACATACCTCAGTTTTCTTTCAGTGTGTTTCACCTCTGCTTCATAAACATTAAAGTGGAAGTGAAGCATATTGAAAAAAAAAATTGAGGTTGTGAAGTACAGAATGTCTCAGTCGACTTATTGTATTACTTTTAATTACTGCATTATTTCAGTGTTGATTCCAATATGCTTTTTTAAAAGACAATGTTATTAGAGTTTGAATACATCCTATTTTTTCAATTTCTAGGCAGACTAGTAAATGTTCCCTGTACATTGTGGTATGAAGGTGTATGACCAGTAGTTAAACAGAATATTGTTACCAATTTTCTTTGTGGATAATCAGATATGTATTTGTCTTCAAAGATGATAGTCCATTTTTTACCTGTGCTTGCTGTTTTAAAATCTTGTTGAAATGATTTTATTTTATTATATGTAATTTGAGAGAGTGGAAAGAGAAATTATTAATGTTTGTGCCCTTTTTCTGCCAACATACGAGGGTCCGCTGATAAGTCCCAGGCCTCACAATAAGAAACATTAATTTTTTTTTTCTTTATTTCTCAACATAATCTCCAGAAAAGCTAATACATTTGTCCTATCGATGTTCTAATTTAATTGAACCATCTCTGTAGTGCAATTTATCATGGTTCTCAAAATAGCTGTTTACTGCATCAATGACCACCTCGTTGCTATGAAGTCTTCGTCCTCCAAGACATTTTTTGAAGTTTGGTAGTAGTAGTCAGGTGGTAGTCACTGAGTGCTAGATCTGGCAAATAGGGTGGATGTTCAAGCATTTCCAACTTTAATTTGCACATTTTTCCCATTGCAATGACTGAACGATGGTCCGGAGCATTGTCGTGAAGAAACAAAATTTTTTCCTTTGCCAAATGATGTCTTTTTTTTTTTGCACCTCATCACTCAAACGATGCAGTAAGCTTGCATAGTAGTCACCAATGATACTATTACCCTTTTCCAAGTAAACAATAAAAATAATCTCTGTGCATCCTAGAAAACACTTGCCATAAACTTACTAGCTGACAAAATTGATTTTGCCTTTTTTGGGGTTCACCTGGCACAATCCATTGTTTTGACTGTGATTTACTTTCTGGAGTGTAGTGATGTAGCCCAAGTTTTGTCCATGGTATTAAGCCGTCTCAGAAATTCACTGGGACTTTTATGGTAGAGCTCCAAATTCTTAACAGAAATAGCTTTTCTTTGCAACTTCTGATCAGGTGTCAGCAAACGCGGCACAGACCTTGTGAAAGCCCAAAACATTACTTAAATTATTACCTGACGTTCTTTTGTTATGTTTACAGCCTCTGCTATCTCAAACAACTTCAATCTGTAGTCTTCCAGTACTAAACAATGAATTTTTTCAATGATATCTGGAGTTGTGACTTCTAAAGGACGTCCAGAGCAAGGCTCATCACTAGTGCTCATACGTCCCATTTTAAACTCTACAACTCACCTTTTAATTATTGTATATGAAGGGACAGAGCGAGGCTCATCACTAGTACTCGTACGTCACATTTTAAACTCTACAACCAACCTTTTAATCATTTTATATGAAGGGACAGAGCGAGGCTCATCACTGGTGCTCGTACGTCCCATTTTAAACTCTACAACCAACCTTTTAATTATTGTATATGAAGGGACAGAGCGAGGCTCATCACTAGTACTCGTACGTCCCATTTTAAACTCTACAACCAACCTCTTAATTATTGTATATGAAGGGACAGAGCGAGGCTCATCACTAGTACTCGTACGTCACATTTTAAACTCTACAACCAACCTTTTAATCATTGTATATGAAGGGACAGAGCGAGGCTCATCACTGGTGCTCGTACGTCCCATTTTAAACTCTACAACCAACCTTTTAATCATTGTATATGAAGGGACAGAGCGAGGCTCATCACTAGTACTCGTACGTCACATTTTAAACTCTACAACCAACCTTTTAATCATTGTATATGAAGGGACAGAGCGAGGCTCATCACTGGTGCTCGTACGTCCCATTTTAAACTCTACAACCAACCTTTTAATTATTGTATATGAAGGGACAGAGCAAGGCTCATTACTAGTGCTCGTACGTCCATTTTAAACTCTACAACCAACTTTTTAATTATTGTATATGAAGGGACAGAGCGAGACTCATCACTAGTACTCGTACGTCCCATTTTAAACTCTACAACCAACCTTTTAATTATTGTATATGAAGGGACAGAGCGAGGCTCATCACTAGTGCTCGTACGTCCCATTTTAAACTCTACAACCAACCTTTTAATTACTGTATATGAAGATACAGAGCGAGGCTCATCACTAGTGCTCATACGTCCCATTTTAAACTCTACAACCAACCTTTTAATTATTGTATATGAAGGGACAGAGCGAGGCTCATCACTAGTACTCGTACGTCCCATTTTAAACTCTACATCCAACCTTTTAATTATTGTATATGAAGGGACAGAGCGAGGCTCATCACTAGTACTCGTACGTCCCATTTTAAACTCTACAACCAACCTTTTAATTATTGTATATGAAGGGACAGAGCGAGGCTCAGCACTAGCACTCGTACGTCCCATTTTAAACTCTACAACCAACCTTTTAATTATTGTATATGAAGGGACAGAGCAAGGCTCATCACTAGTACTCGTACGTCCCATTTTAAACTCTACAACCAACCTTTTAATTATTGTATATGAAGGGAGAGAGCGAGACTCAGCACTAGTACTCGTACGTCCCATTTTAAACTCTACAACCAACCTTTTAATTATTGTATATGAAGGGACAGAGCGAGACTCATCACTAGTGCTCGTACGTCCATTTTAAACTCTACAACCAACCTTTTAATTATTGTATATGAAGGGACAGAGCGAGGCTCATCACTAGTACTCGTACGTCCCATTTTAAACTCTACAACCAACCCTTTAATTATTGTATATGAAGGGACAGAGCGAGGCTCATCACTAGTGCTCGTACGCCACATTTTAAACTCTACAACCAACCTTTTAATTATTTTATATGAAGGGACAGAGCGAAGCTCATCACTAGTACTAGTACGTCATATTTTAAACTCTACAACCAACCTTTTAATCATTGTATATGAAGGGACAGAGCGAGACTCATCACTAGTACTCGTACGTCACATTTTAAGCTCTACATCCAACCTTTTAATTATTGTATATGAAGGGACAGAGCGTGGCTCATCACTAGTACTCGTACGTCCCATTTTAAACTCTACAACCAACGTTCTAATTATTGTATATGAAGGGACAGAGCGAGGCTCATCACTAGTGCTCGTACGTCCCATTTTAAACTCTACAACCAACCTTTTAATTATTGTATATGAAGGGACAGAGCGAGGCTCATCACTAGTACTCGTACGTCCCATTTTAAACTCTACAACCAACCTTTTAATTATTGTATATGAAGATACAGAGCGAGGCTCATCACTAGTGCTCATACGTCCCATTTTAAACTCTACAACCAACCTTTTAATTATTGTATATGAAGGGACAGAGCGAGGCTCAGCACTAGTACTCGTACGTCCCATTTTAAACTCTACAACCAATCTTTTAATTATTGTATATGAAGGGACAGAGCGAGGCTCATCACTAGTGCTCGTATGCCACATTTTAAACTCTACAACCAACCTTTTAATTATTGTATATGAAGGGACAGAGCGAAGCTCATCACTAGTACTCGTACGTCACATTTTAAGCTCTACATCCAACCTTTTAATTATTGTATATGAAGGGACAGAGCGTGGCTCATCACTAGTACTCGTACGTCCCATTTTAAACTCTACAACCAACGTTTTAATTATTGTATATGAAGGGACAGAGCGAGGCTCAACACTAGTGCTCGTACGTCCCATTTTAAACTCTACAACCAACCTTTTAATTATTGTATATGAAGGGACAGAGCGAGGCTCATCACTAGTACTCTTACGTCCCATTTTAAACTCTACAACCAACCTTTTAATTATTGTATATGAAGATACAGAGCGAGGCTCATCACTAGTGCTCATACGTCCCATTTTAAACTCTACAACCAACCTTTTAATTATTGTATATGAAGGGACAGAGCGAGGCTCAGCACTAGTACTTGTACGTCCCATTTTAAACTCTACAACCAATCTTTTAATTATTGTATATGAAGGGACAGAGCGAGGCTCATCACTAGTACTCGTACGTCCCATTTTAAACTCTACAACCAACCTTTTAATTATTGTATATGAAGATACAGAGCGAGGCTCATCACTAGTGCTCGTACGTCCCATTTTAAACTCTACAACCAACCTTTTAATTATTGTATATGAAGGGACAGAGCGAGGCTCATCACTAGTACTCGTACATCCCATTTTAAACTCTACAACCAACCTTTTAATTATTGTATATGAAGGGACAGAGCGAGGCTCATCACTAGTGCTCGTACGCCACATTTTAAACTCTACAACCAACCTTTTAATTATTGTATATGAAGGGACAGATCGAAGCTCATCACTAGTACTAGTACGTCACATTTTAAACTCTACAACCAACCTTTTAATCATTGTATATGAAGGGACAGAGCGAGACTCATCACTAGTACTCGTACGTCACATTTTAAACTCTACAACCAACCTTTTAATCATTGTATATGAAGGGACAGTGCCCTGACAAAAACAGATGGAGAACTGACAGCACAACTATTCACACGTTATTGGGAGGCTAGAAGGAAAATGGAAATTCTCCAACTCCATAAGCATTAGCAACCAACCAACCATATGACGAGACAGAGTCTTTCAATGTACTGTCCATTTCCTCCTTGATTTCTTAGGCGTTAAGCCTTTCAAATGGAAGTATTTAATCACTGCTTGTTTTTCCAAATCCTCCATTTTCATTAAACCTCTACAGTACTCTTGTTTAAAATGCTGTCATTCAAAAACTAAACAAGCTATTGACCTGTAACTATGGATACAAGTTAGTCTAGAGTTAAACTATATGATGTTATCTGCCAAACTGGGCCAGTGGTGCCATCTCTATGTGAAGCCTGGGACTTATCAGCTGACCCTCGTATCAGCATGACATGGTAATCCCACATCCCCTGTAGTGTTGAATGTTTACCTAAACTTGGTAGCAGCTTTAAATTGTATTGTTGTTTGAATACTGATGTATTGTTGCTTGTAAGGCAGACTTGTAATTGCAGAATATTGTTGCCTTGATGAATTTATTAATATTGTTAAGAAGTTGTTCGAGCCTGCTATCTCTCCATGAAAATTTGTTGTATTTAAGACTTATGATAAATTGAACAGGTTGCACCAGCATTCCCACAATACAGGTACTTCTTTTTAATTTACGTCCGCCCCAACGTTAAGTTATATCGGACGGTGAATGAATTGGGTGAAATGATGCTCAAATGAGTCCAGGGTCTATGGAGCTTAGAGTTACCCGACATTCGTCTTGAAGGATAAGGGAAAACCCCCAAAAAACCTAGTACTTAATAAAATATTTGGTCATGAAAGACTTATTATGGATAGTTATTTGAAATTATGAACTGGTATTAAACAATGTTTATTTTGATTGCTAAGCACAAACAGTATATTAAATATATCTAGCCATTTAGGATATTTACTAAAAAGATAACAGTTATTAGGTACTGTCGGATTCCAAAGCAAGATATACGTGCATCACTTTAATATTCGGTCACTCTTAGTTAAGCTTGAATTTTTATTAATATAATATGTATGTACCATAGTCCTTACACAATGGAATTGAATTTTTATATTTAGATATTTATACAAAGGGGATCCTTGCATATTTCTGTGCTGTCATGGTGTACTATAAAATTAATGGAATGCAAAGGAAACAACAAAACATTTCAATATTGACAACTTGTTCACCAATAAATACATAAAATATGAGCTACTATGTGTTTCAAATGGGAAGAGTTCTGGCTTGTAGCAAATGAGATGTGTTAGAGCCTTCACTGTTGCTACCTCGTCAACCCCACTCTTTTTTATATTACCCTCTCTCTCTTTCACATTTGCGAGTCTTCTTAGCGCTAGACGTAAGGGAACACAAACTGAATTTTCCAAAGCTTTATAATAATGCAGTTTTTCAAATCACAATTGCAACATGGATATTCGTATATTACGCACATGTTTTAAATATATAGTTTAAAAAATAATTATAGTTTATAAATTATCTATTTTTCTAATCCAGCGAAACTGCCAGCGGCACATCCATATAGCTATGAATGTCACTTCCGTTAAGAGACAATTCGTCATTGTCACTGTCATTCTCTGTTGCAAGTTTATGATGATAGGCTCCAAAGTCTTGTTACGTGTTATTTCTTTCCAAAAGCAGTGTTCTTGTAGTTTATCTGATGTCTCATGCAGTTTTCCCAGTCTTGTGAAATCTTGTTAATTTCTTGGTGAATAAGTCGTTCAACGTCAGTCAGTTTAAAAGTATTATTTCTGTTTGTAACATAATTTTAGCCCACATTAATTCAACAAAAGGTGGTTTATAATACCTCATGTCTCATTTCAATTGCAAGCTGATCCAGCTAATACACTTTCCTTGGTTTTTAAATGGAAGAACAACTGAAGAAGAACACCTTCGAACTCTATAGGGTAAATAGAGATTAGGTACGATTGATAAACATAATGTGAGACAAGTCACGTTCTGCCGATGCACCATTCTAAAAGCTAGCAGGAAGTGTATTTTTGAGTTTGATTTATGAGTCACTATGTTTACACTCAACTTCACTTACTTGTATAATTGAAACATTTTCAAGATCATTCGATCTCACCCCTAACACCAGATGGCAGAGGGATCGGAGCACCGTAGTAGTGGAGGAAGAAGAATGTTCATTTAGTCACCAAACCGCTGAGGATGAGATCAAATGATCTTGAAATGTTTCAATTATACAACAAGTAAGTGAAGTTGAGTGTAAACATAGTGACTCATAAATCAAACTCAAAAATGAAGATTACTTCACTGTTAATAATGCTTCTGCTTTTAATATTTAGGAAGTGTATTGTTTGTTCTCGCTTGAATTTAACAAACACCTTGGCGTTTTCAAAGTAATTCTTTTATCACGTCATGTCAAACGTTTATGTTTCAGTTCTGAGTAATTACAAATATACGTACACGCATACATGCCAACCAATAATGATATCCATTACAATGCTTACATTGCAATCAGTTTTTTCAAAATTGAATTTTAGCCTTAGCACAAATAGTATTTATTAGAGATAGATTAGGTTGGCGCTCGTCGCACATCACTTACGGGGAATGCAATACAACAACACCACAGGACTCCGATTGGTTGCTCACCTATTAACGCTCAGGGACAAACATTACCCCATTTGAAACACATAATAATTGCAGTGAAGCAGCAAATACTATACAAATATAATAATTTGTAACATAAAACTTATAAAAAATTATAAAACTTTTCTTATTAATTGATGAGGATAGCGATGTCGTGAAATATTCTTCACATCATCAGCTCAAAAAGCTTCTTGTCAATTTCACACTCACTAGAAGTCACTATGTTTTTGCCAGTACTACCAAAATCCGAAAATGAAATAAACTTAAAAACAGAATCGACTGCTGGTATTTCAAAATTCATTATGCAATGTTTATTTTTTTTAAATAAATATTTTTTCTCAAGCATATGTTTCTTTTAACAGTTCTGCTCCTTGTGTACCATGCATTCTCTGTCACAGACATTTGCTGTCATCCCACTGTGTAAAGGTGGCAATGGTTGGCACATTCCTTTCAGGAACTTACTTTGCATTGGTGGACAGTAGAGGCTATAATTAAAGCTTAAGGGTTACCCAACAAAGTATTGAATAGCAGCTTTTTTTTTTTTTTTTTTGTAACATGTATTGTTTTTGTGGATGAAAAATTTGCAAGTTAATTTTATTTTTATAGAAGTGACATGTTGTTTCTACATCGGTTCTGTTTTAGTATAAAATGTAATTATTTTGAGGATTAAATTTAAAGCGAGTCAATTAATGACACTAAACAACACTTTTAAATTTCCTGGAGCATGTTTCAGAGGCTAATTTCAAAACAGAATATACAACAAAATTACTGAACTAGCACAAAAAAGTGACTTTCCCAAATCATTAGTAGACAAAAAAATGAACTTGGCAAAAAAGAAGAAGCTACTAAAGGAAACCACAACCCTCTCAGGTACAGAAACATGATTTTCAACAAATTCACTTACCATCCATGGGCCTTTGATAAATTCAAAAAAGTGTTCATAAAACAAAACATTCAACCAGCACCAGTCACCCATTACTTCTTAAAAAACCTAATTTGCTCAAACATCAAAGATGCCATTCCATCTAAAAAAAAAAATCTGGTATATATCAAATTGAATGTTGTGACTGTAGTCAAATTTATATTGGAAAAACCAAAAGAAATTTAGAAACAAGAACAAAGGAACACTTTAGGAACATAAAATACAATTAGAAAAATTATCAGTTGTCACACATTTTTGGGAAAGAAACCACAACATAAATCCAGAACCAAAACTACTAAAACATACATCAGGAAAACAAGAACTATCCACATGGGAACAAATCTTCATTTCAAAAAATAGGAACAAAGTATTCAATTCCAACATCCCCCAAAAAGATTTGTTCCGCAAGTTCCTCGAACCGCCACCAGAGGGGACCTATGACAAAATATCGTCAGTTACACCACAGAGAACCAGTCAATGTCTGGTTGACAATGAAGGAAAGCAGCCTCCAAAATATGTTCCGGGAAATTTAAAAACAAGTGTTGTTTAGTGTCATTAATCAACTTCCTTTAAATATTAAAAGCAGAAGCATTATTAACAGTGAAGTATTCTTCATTTTTTAGTTTGATTTATGAGTCACTCTGTTTACACTCAAACTTCACTTACTTGTTGTTGTATAATTGAAACGTTTTCAAGATCATTCGATCTCATCCTCAGCTGAGGATGATCTTGAAAACATTTCAATTATACAACAACAAGTAAGTGAAGTTTGAGTGTAAACAGAGTGACTCATAAATCAAACTCAAAAACTTCCTTTAAATTTAATTTATTACAGTATCACTGTTTTCAACACTTTCATCAAAGGAATTATTTTGAGGATGCCTTCTTTTTGAGTCAGTAAACTTTAATGTTTGATTTAAACACTCCATAATATTCATTTTCCTTAAATTTTACTCGTGTATGAAAGCTTTCTGTGCTGACTACATTGTGGTTGACTGAATATTGAAATGACTCTTGAAATTTCAACAAATGCACTGAAATATTTTTGTTGCACTTCGGAAGATTATTGTTATTGTTGCAAGTGGCATGTATTTATCTGCATTTATTTTTACTTTAATGTTTACACTGTTTTTAGGAAAATAAACATTTGAGTTGCAGAACTTTGACCTAATAATTTTATAAGTACCTGTATGAGGACAAAATGAGTTAAATTAAGAAAACTTCAAATTGCAAATGCATAGAAAATATGTGCAACGATATGTCTTAAATACAACAGTTAACTAATCAAACAATACAGCTAAAAGCTACTAAGTATGACTCATAAAACCTGCTTTCTACTCCTGTCATGTTTATACTTAAGTCATATAGGGTGTCTCAAATGAATCTCCGCAGGGAGGTGAATGCACCAATATGCTCGCTCATGTCAGGTTGGCAATAGATCCTGCTAAATACCACTAGGAATGAAGATGAACTAAACTGAAATTACGATTAGTTATTTATCTATGTCAGAGAAGTAGACAGATTTTGACTCTTTTGCGCTTGTTTTGGAACACTTGACTGACTTTTGACTTATTTCCTGTTATTCCTAAGTGGAACATAGGGCAGCAGTAAAGTTCCTCCAGCGTACTCTGTTTCCAGCCAGCCATTTTACTTCTTTCCAGCTTTTCCCTCCTTCTTTGGCTTCCTCCTCTACTGATCGCTTCCATGTCTTCTTAGGTCGTCCCCTCTTTCTTACTCCTTGAGGATTCCAATCTAATGCAGTCTTCTCAACGGCTCCATCTGGTTTTCTCAACGTATGGCCTATCCAGTTACACTTTCTTTGTTTTATTTGACAATATATTGGGGTTTGGTTGGTTTTTCCCCACAGTTCTTCATTTGATATTATTTTCGGCCATCTTATGTTTAAAATACGCCTCAAGCATCTGTTTACAAAGAGATGCATCTTCTTGTTTGTTACATCCATGACTTTCCATGTTTCACAACCATAGAGGAGGACTGATTTTACATTGGTGTTGAACAACCTAAGTTTTGTCTTCAAAGAGATGTTATTATTTTTCCGTATGGGGTATAGCTGCACAAATGCTCCGTTTGCTAGTCGTATCCGTCTTTTTATATCTTCTTCAGCTCCTACTTTTGTAACCATACTTCCTAAGTATAGGAAAGTATTCACTTCTTCAATTTCTACACCATTTCTAATTTATTTTGATGGTTACAATTTATCCTCATCTGTTTTGTTTTAGAGGAGTTTATCTTCAATCCAACATTCTTTGCTTCTTCTTGTAACCTTCCAACCTTACTCTCCATATCCCTAAATCTTTGAGCTAGCAAACATATATCATCTGCAAAGTCAAGATCTTCAAGACAATTCTTGATACCCCATTGGATTCCTCTTTTCCTTTTCCCTATAACCTTTCTCATAGTTCTATCCAACACCTTTGAGAATATTGTTGAGGAAAGAATACACCCTTGTCTTACTCCAGATTTAGTTTCCATGGGTTCTGAGAGATTACCTTCATGTATTATCTGCACCTTGGAGCTTTGGAACACTTAATGTAGGTAAAAACTATTTGTAATTGGTTTATTGCCACTCATCACTTTCTTTCTTTTTTTTAGATTATTGACGGACTAGTTTCAAAGGCAATTGCTTCCATTTTCAACCTCTATCAAACTAGCATCTGTTGTCTGCTCTCCTCTCTGGTGGTGCAACTATGAACTTGTTTGTCAAATTATCTACCGGTGACAAAGAAGTTCATAGTTGCACCACCAGAGAGAGGAGAGCAGACAACAGTTGCTAGTTGGAGAGAGAGAGACGTTGAAAGTGGTGGCAATTGCCTTTGAAACTAGTCCGTCAATAATCTAAAAAAAGAAAGTGATGAGTGGCAATAAACCAATTACAAATAGTTTTTACGATTAATTTTGATGTCACTGTTACTAAATTCCTCCAAACACACACAGCTTTATGTAGGGTTTCCTGTGTAACGCAGAGTACATAGTTTGTGAATTCTACTAGGGATGGATCGATAACAAGTTTTTCTTAATACCACAATACAAAATAGATGGGACAACTGTGTAATGTCAATAAATTAATTTGGTGCACATATTTAATCAGACAAAGTTTAAAACCTTCAGTGTTCTTATTTTTAAACTCTACATTAGACATTTAAAAGCAAAATAGTTCACTTTTATAAGTTTTTGTTCAAAAATACTAGCATTTTCACTATTTCGTGGTCAAATCTACTTCTTTTTCTGTCACATATGATTCTTGCTGTACTAGTCTTTCAAGAGAAAACTGTTGCAGGTGGAATATACAAACATTCTTTTTATTTCTGGAAATTTTGAATGTTTTCCAGTAATACAGTGTACTAGAAAGAGGAGGTGATAGGAGATATGTAGTAATTTCTTGTTGGGAACTGTTAACTGACAGTTGACACGATTATTTTCTTGTATAATGTTACTGTACAGATACCACATTCCTGACAATTTCTCGGACTTCGTAATGTTCTACTTGCGGCAATAATATTTTGACTTTAAAATAAAATTAAAATTGCAGAATCACCACCGAAGTATTGAAAAAGTATTTAGCAAATTTTCTGAAGTATCGAGGACTCATCCCTAATTTCTACCTTCAGTTCACTTGTTTTGGGGTTATTTTTGTATGCCGAGGATTTCACAGCACTCCAGAGGAAATAATCTGGGGGAGTAAGGTCCATTCATCACTGCTGGCAGGCTTTAGTAAGCTAGAATGATTTTGCTGCATACCCACCTTCAGTAGGGTTTTAGCACAGATAGGAAAATTTTCAGGATATGGTTTTGTAGGATGATTGTTTTTGTTATAGGTTGGTAGTGCATGTTGTCCCTCTAAACTACTGTGGTATAACACAGTACCCATTACACCTTGGTATACGTAGGAGTAAAAGTATTCTGGTTGGTTAATTTAGAGGCCAATTCCTCTGAGTGGGAATATTTTGGAGCTCAGCTTTTGCTGCTGGTCATTCTACAGCGTTATCTTGGGTGCCCACATGCCATGCAGGGTACTCGATAATGCCTCAAGCGCCATTCTGTGGGATTATATTCAAGGGCACTTTGATGTAACTTTTTGTATAATTTCTTGGCCTGGCGCCTAATTTCATTCTCCACATAAGGAAGTGAAGAGGCTTCTTGATGTAGTCTCACCGGAAAATAACAGCCAACAGAGTAGATGGAACAGAGTCCCCTATTCTGTGCTGTTTGGAGTTAGTGTAGCCAGCTGTCTGCAGCAATGCCCCAGATGGGAGTAAGGTCTTGGTGCCAGGAGGTCATAGCCCCTTATTGATTATCCATTCACCAAAGACTTCATTTAATAGCCCTAACATTTGATTGGGGCACTGCAGTAACGCAGTTGTTTTTTTGCAGTTCCCACGCTAAGGGTCCCGACTTCAATTCCCGGCTCTGGAGTCTGCAATTTTAAGTTGGCCCTATCCATGCCTTCATCTCTGTCTAGCACCTGTGAAGTGTCCCCTAGGCTCAACATGGTTCGTAGTCCCAGTATAAGCTGCAGGTCTTCCCACCTCGCCGTCATCTTCACTATCACCTTATCATTGTTGGTAATGGACACCACCCTCTGAGTGCCTGGACCTGAGAAATGGGTCCGGTTATCACATGGTTAGGTCAAGGTTGCCATGTGAGGAGTGTTGGTAACCAACCAACATTTGATTGGATGTGTGGGAGGTCACATTATCTTGGAAAAAAAACATCTTTCAAGTTCATATAAAAATTATTTGTGGTTGGTTTATTGACACTCGTCACTTACTTTTTCATATATTTATGAGAGACTAGTTTCAAAGGCCCTGGCCTCCATTTTCAATCTCTTCCCAACTGAAAATGGAGGCCAGGGCCTTTGAAACTAGTCTCTCATAAATATATGAAAAAGTAAGTGACGAGTGTCAATAAACCAACCACAAATAATTTTTATATTAATTTTGACGTCACTGTTACTAAATTCCTCCAAACACACATCTTTCAAGTTCATCTGCATTCAGAAGGGCAATGGTTGGACGAGGTAAATACTGTTTTATGTTAATTGAAATTGAATTTAGAATTTAAGTAAAAAGACTTAAATGTTATTCTGAAGTGATTGTCATATTAAAAGAATTGATCGTATGGTTCGCTCCCTGGAAATGGATGTCCAAACTCCAATTTTTTGTGCATGTAGTGGAAGGGCTGGTTGACGACTGTTAATAAATCCAGAAAGGCTAAATTGTGCTTTATCACTGAAAAAAGTTCTATTCAGAACTTCAAGTCCATGTCGCTTGATGAACAACTGACAGTATCACAATATATGAATTAACTTTTTTAATTCGTGGAGAACTGTAAATGTATAGGGGTGGAGTTCCAGTTGCTTTCTGACCATACTGAAACACTTTTTCCTGTGATAATTTCTGCATTGATTTAGTAGGACTCCTTAACAGTACATTTGAAGTCGCATCCAGTTTAGCCCCTGTTGAAAGTTTGTCTATTGCTTTTCAGAGCATCATGTACAGATCTAGTTTCATAGAATTGATTAATTAAAGAGGACATACCGAATGTGCAAAACGTTCACAAACCTTTTGTTTTACACTTTCTGAAAAGTTATCTCTATCAAGAAACACAGTCAACTAAAAGCGCTCTCTGTTCAGTGGTTAACATATTGCCATCACTTCACAAACAAATGACACAATTAAATTTAAAGGGAGTCGATTAATGACACTAATCATCGTCATTAATCGACTCCCTTTAAATATAATTTATCATAACAACACTGTTTACAACACTTCCAAGAAAGGAATTGAAATTACACAATGTTTTTTTTTTTTTTTTTTTTTTTTTAATTCATGACATTAAATTCTCCATTTGACTCGCATATTTCCCTGGTAAACCACTAAAGGCTCTCGCATCTGAGATACACCGTTTGCAACTTACTCTCGAATGCGAGAGCCCATGGTGGCTCAATGGGTTAGGGCGACAGCATTCCATAAGATCTGTGGTTCTAATCCTGGCCATGGCATTGAATTTTTCATGATGATTCTATTTAAAAAAAAAAAAAAAAAACAGCCTATATACAGCTAGTGTGAAGAAATGATTAATTTCCATCAATTAACAAAAACATGTTAGCTTACAGAAGCTTACTTCTCACTGTGTAATTCAGGCAGGGATTGGAAGTACGTCTCTGCCTGCTCGAAGGTCAACGCTCCTTCAGTGCACCTGTACACTGCAGAGACTCATTTGAGACACTCATTCTCTGCATAAAGTTTCTGTATGTATGTTTCTATATTACTTTTATATAACCAGATGATCCTTGTAAAATGTAGTTACAATTGAGAAATAAATTATAAATTTTGAGACATTTCCTTATGTCCTTACAACACTGAGGGGTAAACTCCTTGTAATCCCTTCATAGCAGAGACATGGCTGATCAACTGATCTCTGAACCATTTATAGATTTGAATCTGTTCTAAAGACATTTGTCCCTAAATGTGGTGGTTCAAGTTCTGATGCCATTGATCTTCATTTTTGTTGTACTAGAGTTATTTCAAACAGACTAATCAACATGCCAAATGTCTGGAATATCAGGAGTAATGTCAAAAAATATTTACTGAACATTATGAATTGTAAATCAGTAATAGCTTCCTCCCTGAAAATATTTTTATATATTAATGTAATCCTCTTAGTAACAATAAAACAAGAACATATATTGCAATTTCTTATTCTTGGAAGTGTTGAAAACAGTGTTGTTATGATAAATTAACTTTAAAGAGAGTCGATTAAAGACACTAGACAACACTTACTTTTAAATTTTTCCGGAACATGTTTCAGAGGCTTTGCCTCTATCATCGGCCGGCTCTCGACTGGTTCTCGTTGGTGTAGCTGACGATACCTTGTCACAGGTCTCCTCTGGTGGCGGCTCTAGGAACTTGCTGAACAAATCCTTCTGGGGGATGTCGAAATTGAATACTTTGTTCCTATTTTTTGAAATGAAGATTTGTTCCCATGTGGGAACACATCAGGAAAACAAGAACTATCCACATGGGAACAAATCTTCATTTCAAAAAATAGGAACAAAGTATTCAATTTCGACATCCCCCAGAAGGATTTGTTCAGCAAGTTCCTAGAGCCGCCACCAGAGGAGACCTGTGACAAGGTATCGTCAGCTACACCAACGAGAACCAGTCGAGAGCCGGCCGATGATAGAGGCAAAGCCTCTGAAACATGTTCCGGAAAAATTTAAAAGTGTTGTCTAGTGTCTTTAATCGACTCTCTTTAAAGTTAAGAACATATATGCTAAAGTTTTCTTACTGACAACGTTTGTTTAGTGTTGACCAAGTATATTAAAATTTTAACTAATGTTTAGTCCTGCACTGGCATCATGCTTTGGTTCCCTGACACGGAAAACGGCCCGGGTTCGATCCCACTTCTGGGAGTGCGGATTTAAGTTCCAGGTATAGGTGCCCACTCAGCATTGTGAGGAAAATGAGGAGCTTATGCTAGGTAAGCGGTCCTGGTCACAAGAGATGTCAAGATGCTGACCACATCTCCTCCCCTTATCGCTTGGTTGATCATCCACCTCTGCCTTGTGTATGTGGGTGTTAGGCCGGAAGTCAGGTTGGCAGGCATTGGCTCTCTATGGGCTGTCGCGCTGTGGGTTAAAAATGTTTACTAAAATAACATTGAGTAATGGACTTATTTTAATATGCAATGCAGCGATTTTTTTCTAATTCGTTCACACTTTTTGATGTTTTTTTAGACAACCATAATTTTAATATAATTTTTTATTTTGAAAGCAATGAGTCGGTAATTCAAACACAAACATCACTTAAGTGATGTGATTTGTGTTTGAATTACCAACTCATTACTTTCAAATGTTAAATACATCACTGTTTTTAACCTTTTGCTTCAAATAATAATTTCTTTACTTTTTAATGCAATTTCATGTTGGAGGGCATTCTTTTAACGTTATTAATTGTTTGCTTATTTATTTACTGCGTAATGAAGAATTCAGTGCAGCCACACTATGCTTGTTTCTCCACTAAAAGCAATGCTGCCAACAGTCTTACTTGTCCCGAAATTACACTATCTAGCAGACTATCAGACTGGTTCGCCTACTGCAGCGAAGTGTGCATGATGTCACATGACACCAAGTATACTGCAAGGGGGAAATTGGCGGTCCTGGCCACGTCGTTCAAATCGACGAATGCTAAATAGGACGATGCAAGTTTTATCGTGGGCGCTGCAATTAGCCCGTAGAGCGTATTTGCATCCCTTCTTTTGTTGGAGCATATCGTCATCCACACCTCATTCGTTTCCACGTCAGTCATTCCCAAGATCCAGTTGACCTCTACGATGTATTTTTGTGCAATTCCTATACACTTCTCTTTCTTTCGTATTCATACAGATGGTGCCATGGCATAGCGGCACTACCTCAGAAGTTGCCCCTGGGCTTTACAGGAAAGGATTTAAATAAAAGACACTTAACAGGCACAACAAAACTTATAATACTTTATTTTATATACATTGCTGTTGAAGGAGAAAGAGCTACTCTGGATTTATTACAGGAAACTATTTTGGCTGTACAGATAATGGAGATATATTTGTTAATTAACAACTAAATTCTTAGTTTATCTGAAGAACTTGTCAAATAGGAACCAATTATGAGGTTTTGGCTGAACATCTGATGACGGAGTTCCCTGGCTGCTGCCCCACTTCTTCTTGAACTCTGCCAGCTCATCTAAATAAAATAAAATTGTATTTAGAAACAGATCCATGTGAGTGTGAACATCTAATCTGACAGATAGGGTCAACATGAAAAATTCAATGCCTTGGCCAGGATTTTAACCATGGATCTCCTGGTTTCCGTTCCAATGTGCCGAACTGACATTAAAATCTCCATTTGACTCGTATATTTCTCTGGTAAACCACTAGGAGCTCTTGCATTCAAGATACACTGTTTGTGGCGACTTACTATTGTAAGTACTTGAGTCCCAGGCTTCATCATTTAACTCTTATTATTTTAGTTAATTGATGAAAATTAATCATTTCTTCACACTAGCCGTATATAGGCTAAGGTCTTTGATAGATAGTCAACATGAAAAATTCAATGCCATGGCCAGAATTTGAACCACGGATCTCCTGGTTGCCGTCCAGTCGCTCTAGCCCATTGAGCTACCATGGCCAATGTGCCGTCCTGACATTAAATTCTCCATTTGATTCTCCATTGAATTTTTCATGTTGACTCGATCTATCAAAAACCTTAGCCTATATATGAGTAGTGTGGAGAAATGATTAATTTCCATCAATTAACTAAAATAATAAGAGTTAAATGATGAAGCCTGGGATTCAAGTACTTACGATAGTAAGTCGCCACAAATGGTGTATCTCGAATGCGAGAGCCCCTAGTGGTTTACCGGAGAAATATATGAGTCAAATGGAGAATTTAATGTCAGGATGGCACGTTGGCCATGGTAGCTCAATGGGTTAGAGCGACTGGACAGAAAACAGGAGATCCGTGGTTCAAATCCCACCCATGGCATTGAATTTTTCATGTTGACTATCTATCAAAGACCTTAGCCTATATATGGCTAGTGTGGAGAAATGATTAATTTCCATCAATTAAATAAAATCTAATCTGACATTTAAATTTAATATGTAATATGTAATATTTATGTAATATGTAATATTTATTGAGGTACTAAGCTTTTACAATTTTTGGACTGCCCTCTGTTTTGGCCCAGGCCACTGCTACACAGGACAGTCCATTAAGTATGTTTACAGACATGTTACAATATGTATTATTACAGAATAGTCACTTATTATTCCTTCTCTCTTTTTACAGTCCACACCCACTTGTTTTTAACCTTACTTAAAAACTGACCTATGTTATTATAATTTTTACTTAAAACCTTGATTAAGCTGATTCTCCTATTCATTTTTGATATTTGACATTCTTTCCTCCACATCTCTGTTTCCTTACAATCAAACAATATATGTTTTATATCCTCTTTATCTCCACACAATGGGCACTCGTCTTGTGGGTATCCATTTCTTTGACCTCTTAATCTCCATATCCCTGCTCTTAACCATGCTAACCCCTTTCTTTCTTCACTGTTAGTGCTATCTATATACCTCTCCCTCCCCCAACTATTTTTCAATTGAATATAGAAAACAAGTGATCTCTTCTCTGTTATTTGACTAAACAGTTTCTGGATCTCCATGTCTTCAAATCTTATTCTAGCCCCTTTCCAAAAACCTTTATAATTAGTTTCTCTCTTTCTCCAAATATCACCCATACCATTATTTTCCAAATTATTTCGTAAATTACTTACCCATCCTTTATTTGGTAAACTTAGTTCTTGATACTTCAAGCATTGTTTCAGTATATTGCCCTCCTCTAAATTCAATATCCTATACCAATATTTTAGTGCCCTTTCTATAACTAACCCTTTTCTTGGAACTCTCCCCATTTCAATTAGAGCTACTTCATTTGCAGTTGATATTGGCAGCCCTAGAACTTCCTTACAAAACCCCCTGTGTACATAATCTAAAACTTCCCATCCCTTTTCTAGCCCCCACATCTCAATACCATATAGCATTCGTGCCTCAACCACCGAATTATATACCCTTTCTAACCATTTCATTTCCATTTCAGGTGTTTTATACAAACATCCTCTTACAGCTGTCATTGCTGCTTTCCCTTTTGCCAGTGCGCATTTCTTTTGCTTCTCCCATTTTCCTCCTGCATCAATTTTCATTCCTAAGTAATTACATTCACATACTACTTTATATTCGATTCCCTCTTTGTACCACTTCTCATGTTTACTCAGTTTAGTACCTTTTTTAAAAACTACAATTTGGGTTTTAGCTCTATTCACCTTTAGGCCCCAAGCTGCACAATATTTATCTATTTCTTGTAAAGATATTTTTAGCCCATTCACAGTAATAGCACCGATCACCAAGTCATCTGCAAACAATAATCCAGGGATTTGTATATTATTAATTACCGGCAAGAAATTATTATTATTGCTTATATTTTTCAATATATCATCTATGAACAAGTTAAACAGAACTGGGCTTAACTTGCACCCTTGCCTTAGCCCTTTTTCCTGGTGTATGTCCCTAGTTATTGCACCTTCTTCATATTTTATACAAAATGTGTTCTCTTTGTATAACCCTTGTAGGATGGTTACCATTTTATTACTAACCCCCTTCATTAATAATTTATACCATAGCAAATTCATCTCTATTCGATCAAAAGCTTTCTCGAGATCAATAAAGGCCATATATATTTTACCTTTTTTATATCTTAAATACTTGTCCACTAGTGTTTTTATAATAAAGACATTGTCCACTGTTCTCCTACCTTTCCTAAAGCCCATTTGATATTCTGAAAGAATATTGAATTCTTCAATCCATTTTTGCATCCTATCAGCCAGTATTCCTGTAAAAATTTTACCCACATTGGACAGCAGTGCTATTCCCCGATAGTTATTGGGTTTATCCAACTCCCCTTTGCCCTTGTATATTGGCTGTATAATTGCTTTTCTCCAACTTTTCGGTATATAGCCATTTGTTTTCATTGAGTTAAATAATGATGTTAATAATCTAACCCTGTTCTCATCTTCACACCATACTTTGAGAAATTCTCCTGGTATACCATCTATTCCTGGAGCTTTATTTCTCTTAATTCTTCTAACCTGGTTTATTACTTCCTCTCCTGTTATATCCCTATCTAACATCTCATTAAAATTATTCTCTATTTCTGGGATTATCTTCCCCTTGTTAGAATTTTCGTATGCATATAAATTTATAAAGTAGCTTAGCCACTCTTCCTGGCTTATATTATGTTTGGTTACATGTTTTTCGTACAATGACTTTATACCCCTCCATATTTTACTCACATTATTTTCGGCAATAGTAATGATTAGGTTATCTGCTTTCTTTTGTCTCCATTGGGATTTTTTACTTTCCAGTAGTTCGCTGTAGTGGTATTTACTTTGCAAATACTCTTCCTTAGAATAAGGATCTCCTGTTTCCCTCCACTTTACCAGTTTTTCTTTTACTATGTTTTTAATCACCCTACATTCCTCGTCAAACCAGCCATTACTAATATTAGAATATCCTTTATTTGTCATTTTCATCCCCTCTCCTGCCCAGGTCATAATAAAACTCAGAATACTAATTGCATTTTCAATTTCATAATGATTTAAACTATGCATTATGCCCTGCTGGCATATTTTCCCTATATCTGATTCTAATGTGTACTCAAATTTTGCTTTGTCTTCTTCCTTCCATTTGTATCTTACTAATTCCCTTTTTATTGCACTAGACCCTGCAAGTTGTTCATTGGTTGCTCTCTGAGCTTTAATACCTATGTCTA
Organism: Mantis religiosa; assembly: GCA_030765055.1. Lineage (NCBI taxonomy): Eukaryota > Metazoa > Arthropoda > Insecta > Mantodea > Mantidae > Mantis > Mantis religiosa. The sequence continues at coordinate 18,296,311 of CM060949.1, forward strand.
CTACTAATGGAAAATGCCCACTTTTAGTGCTTATATTAGCCACTTTAAAATTACTCACCATATGACTTATATTGCACGACCACATCACATAGTCTATTACGCTATGACCATTTGCATTTATAAAAGTAAAATTTAATAGAATAGAACAGAATTTATTCACCATAAACAATACAATGTGTATATATGGCTTCGTCAATAGGTATACAATATACATCAAATACAAATTCATCAATAATTATACAAAGTATAAACTTGAAAGAAGCGTATGTGTCAATATATTCTCGATTCACTTTTGTAATAATTATACAATTTAAAACATATGTAGTTTTACAAATTATCTTACAATTTGAGTGTGGAGAAATTCATTCTCGCTATAAAATTTGTATTTCATCAGCAGTCCTTTTACTTTTAGTTTGAATTTTCTGCCTTTCAATGCCTTGACCGAACTGGGTATCTTGTTATACAAAACTACACCCTAATGAGAAATACTGTTGATTGTTTTAACAAGCCTGGACAGAAACAAGAGATCCGTGGTTCAAATCCCGGCCATGGCATTGAATTTTTCAGTTTGACTCTATTATTTCACAATATTAATGAGCCACTTTGAAATTCATATTACTACAGCCTTCCCATACATCTACAAATCTGAGTCAGAGAAATGGATGATATATTTGAAGTCAACAAAAAACACAGCACTGATGCCCTAAAACTGTTACATTTACAAGAACCAACCATCAATTTCACAATGGAAACGGAATCCAACAACATGCTTCCTTTTCTGCACCTTAAAACAAAGATAGTGGCAAATTAAAATTTGGTATGTACACGAAGGACACACATGCAGACAACTACATGAGAGCCAATAGTTTCAATCTGAGACCTCACAAAGATGCAGTCATCAGTAGCCTAACACATAGACTGGTTAACATACAGATAGCTAAAAAGGAATACATGACCAAATAAACCAATAGAAACTGTATCAACAAAAAATTGCTAGACAAGGAAATGAAAAGATTAAGTAGACAAAAACAGTTGAATGACATCACTACCTTAATAGCTTTTAGGGAGAAAAAACATAAAAGTTCACATATCAGCCATGGGCAACTAGAAAATTTCAAAAGATTTTCAGTGAATTTAGCATCACCTTGGCACCAGTAAACAAATTCAATATCAGAAACCTCATCAAAAAACAAAAAATAGACAACATTCCTCTGAAAAAGAAGTGCGACTGTTATAAAATTGCATTAAAATATACATTGGAAACATGAAATTTAACATTGGAACCAGATTAAAAGAACACTTTAGGAACATCAAGCAAACAGAAACAAATAAATCTGCAGTAGCAGCACATTTTTGGGATCATAATCACAACATAGAACATACAAGGGGCGTTAAAAAAGAAATGAGCTGGAGTCTGGTATGCACAAACCGGTGACACGATAGTAATATCGTGGCATGTGTGATGAAGTGTTTTTCCAACCAAAGCGTGGAAGTTCACAGCCCGTTGCTAGAGGGCAGGTGTGAATATCACGTGACTATAAAAAGCTAGCAGCAGCATACATCAATCATCCAACGCTGCCAGTCACATTGCAAACAGTGAAAAGGAGGCATCAAAAGAAGAGCAAAGAGGTGTTGTTTGTTTTCTGACAGCGGAGGGAGTAGGGGGAACGGACATTCATCGATGAATGCCACAAGTGTACAGTGAACACTGCATGTCCCTAGCAAGGGTCAAGGTGTGGCACAAGCACTTCAGGGGAGGACGGCTGTATTTAGCCAATGATGCACGGTCTGGAGCACCACACTGCATTACCGATGACATGGTTCAGCTGGTTGATACACTCATTACCCAGGACCACCGAGTGACAGTGAAAGCCATAGCCGCTGAGGTCGGATTGAGTGTCGGAAGTGTTCACACCATCATGAAGGAATGACTGCTCCTGCGCAAAGTGAGTGCCCAATGGGTGCCCCACAGTCTTCAACCACACCAAGAAGCATGTCAAATGGACCACTCTCTTGGTCGTCTGCAGGGCTATGCTAGGGAAGGGTATGAGTTCCTGGCACAAGTGGTGGCTGGAGATGAGTCATGGTGTCAGCATTTAGAACCAGAATCAAAACGACAAAGTCTCCAGTGGAAGCATCCAGGGTCACCACCACCAAAAAAAAAAAAAAAAAGAAAAGAAAAGATCAAGGCCATCTCCACACAAGTGCAGGAAAGGTTATGCTGATGTTCTTTGACCACGATAGCCCCCTTCTGATGCACTTCCTGCAGCATGGGACTACAGTGAATGCCCAGTGTTACTCGTAATCCTTGACCAACCTTCGCCAAGTGATCAAATCAAAACGACCAGGCAATCTCATACATGGGGTCATTCTGCTCCATGACAATGCACAGCCTCATATGGCCAACACAGTTGTGGCACTCCTGCAGAAATTAAAATGGGAGGTTCTGTGCCACCCTCCATACAGTCCAGACATCTCTACCTGTGATTACATCATTTTTGGTCCCCTTAAAAAGGCTCTGAGGGGCAAATGATTCACCTCGGATGGCGTCATCCAGATGTACGTGCGGATCTGGCTCACATCGCAGCCCTCGGACTTTAATGAGACAGCCATTCACCGCCTTGTGTGACAGTGGGACAAGTGTCTCAACAGCCAGGGTCAATACTTCTAACATACAGCTACTGGTTTCTGTAATTATGTCTCGTTTCTTTTTGGACACACCTTATAAAACCCAACTACTAAAACCAGTTCATATGAATAGTGAATTAAAAATCTGGGAGAACATTTATATGAAGAAATTCAAAACACATTTAATGAATTTCAACATTCCATTGGAAGAAAATATTTTACTGAGCCTCACTGAATCACTGCCAGATATCTCGTCTCCGGAGAACCATGATTCTAGCCAGTTGACAATTTCTTGATAATGCCTTCAAGGGGAGGTGCAATGCATTGAAAGAAAACTGAGATATGTGAACTGCAGTGTCTCAGTCAATTTATTGTATAATTTTAAATTATTTTACAAACTTGCAGGAACCAACCAGCTGTTCTGCAGTGGCTGTGACCAGACTCCACAAAAACTGGTTTGTGGAGCACCTACAGAAGTTATCACATTGATGATGCATGTATAACTCAATGGAGATGAGAAAGTGCATGTATCTGCTGAGATCTTTAGTGAGTAAAAAAAAAAACAAATAAAAAAACAAAGTATAAATAAATATGAAATGCGTCTTGTACAAGACATGACTTACTCTCGTCCAAGTTGACAAGGCTCTCTGTCTGCTCTTTGATGCCATCTGCTCCTATATGAGTTGTTACTGTGTAGCTTTTATCACCAATCTGTCTTGTCACAGATGTTTCTTCATTGCCACTGCTGTCTCGCACTATCTGGTGATGTTCCACTCTCTGAAACAATGTACAGGTTTCATAACTTTCAAGATTTACACATACTAATGCTATGAAACCTTGCTAGCTAAACAAAAACTGCTATTATTAAATTATTGATGAGTCATATTTATTACACATCAGCTTCACTTACGTATATTGAGGATATGTTTTGCAAACCATCGTAGCAACATGTCCTCAATATAGGTACGTAAGTGAAGCTGAAGTGTAATAAATACGACTCATCTATAATTTAATAATTGTTTCGCTTCACTGTGGTGTTCCAATACAGTTAAATTTAAAAAAAGCTGCTATGATATACAAGGTGTGGCAATTAATTATTTATTGTAAACAAAGCAACAACTAACTTTTATCCCCTCCATTATACTTCCCTCCTCTATCCATACACAGTGTTCATTTTTATATCTGATTTCCCGCCCTCCGATAGAGCAAGAATGACGTCACAGTTGACTGGTGAGTTTATCTTGAAATCATAGTGTCCTCTAGGAAGAAGAAGTGGTAAAGTTTGAACAGTAAGCAAATTACAGTGCTCTGTGTAGTTGTGCTAATAACTAATACAACCTGCCTCCCCTTTCACCCCTCTTACAGTAATTGTGATTAACATTCTAGTATGTACATACATATAAATAGCACGTTTCTACTCTAAGGTTAGCACCCTGGATATGAAGACAGATCACCGCGTCTTCATGGTTGAATGTTACTTTTCGTACCGACATTAAAACTGGTGTGACATATAAATATAATTTAAACCGCTGCTATCCGGCATTCAGACAAGTCCCTCGGAGCATAATGTTGTCAAAAGTGTCCAGGTAACGTCAAACTCACATACTTTTGTTTGCAACAAAAACGTCTTACATTTTATCAGTATACGATATAAATGTTTTGTCATTCTCACACTTAACCCTTTCACCGATATGGACGTCATATGACGTCCAAGTTAAAATGCCCCAAACCGATATGGACGTGTATAGACGTCCTACGCATACATGCATTTAATGCTCGTTTAACGCCAATTATTTTAATCTTGCTATTTTACAATAAATTTAAATTAGTTCTATAAGGAATGTAAACGTACCCTTAAAGATTTCTTTTTGAATTGTACACCTCCAAAACTGGATAAACACCCAAGGGCACATCTGCAGATTCACACCAAATAATATTGGTTTCCTTGCGAACTTCTTTTTCACAACACAATACACATTTTCGAAATGGTTGGGACTTTTTTGGTTGTGGGTGGTATGCTTTTAGGAAAGTGTTTTCTCTCAAAAGTATGAGGGGTGATGTCGTGGTGAATTTCCTACCCCCTAGTATAAAGAGGCCTCTGAGTATTATAATACTCAATTAGGTTACGAGCTCTTTATACGTGCAAGTACAGGTAGATGAATGTCTTGCATGAATTTACAGCTCTGAAAATTACTAAACAAGTGTTCATAGTTACATCCAGTGGTATAAAAATACTTTTTTTTTTTTTTTTTACCATTTATCTGTTTCCCGTAAAGAGGGATAGCTAGTAATAGCTGATCTGCATCACCCATATTTGACCCGCCATTTCCCCAAACAATGGAGTAGCTAGCATGCCATCTGTAGACCAGCACACCTCACTCCTACGTATGTACTAAATATCTCCTTCATAATCGTACAACAAATCTTCCAGATTTTCTACAGTAATATCAGAAGCCTGTACACATCATACCTAAGCTAATTTATTTGCTACAATTACGAGATAAGCCATGGTTAACATTGAAATTTAACAATTTCAAATGTGCCATTCATTTAGCTCTTGATAGCTATAAGAAATCACTCTGAACACAAAGAGATTATATACAACTAAAATACAGAGCGAAAACAGCTGCATAAGGCTACTAGAAACCTTGGTTGAGAAACACTGTAATAACAGATGCTGACAGAGAGTTTTCTTTCCAGTGTGTGAGTGTGTAACGCAATATATTCTCGTATGATTATCGCTTGGTATAGCATAAATAAACTAAACTTGAACCGGAGAAGTCGCTTGCGTAACTATACATACATACATTGGCTCGTATACACACAAAACAAAATGATTCAAATATTAGGCGCGTTCGGCACAAGGAATGGCTTTTGCTACAGTGAAACAAAGTAGTGAAATTTCAACAATTTATTAATGTAGTCTCTACTTTATTGTTACTGTAGATGTGTACTGCCCTTAATGAGTTTTAAACCAGTTTTTGTTTCGTTTAAATAACTTAGCAAATATGGAAGATACGGAATTGTATTTATGATGCATTTTTACAGCATTTAACAAATTAAATGTCCTGTTCTGTTTATTGGGTATCCGTTTCCGGCCCCTGAAGGGTTTAAATGGCCATCGGCGAAGCGGTTAATTAAAATGTCTATTAATGTTGGTATCCTTATGTCTTTTAAAACCAATAGGTGCATCAAATATTTCCAAGATACAGGATCAGTTACTCGCAAAATGAGAGACACTGGATGCTATAAAGTAACTGGTTCCAATCTAGGAGCAATAAATATAATATAAATAATCTGTTTCTTGCCCGCCTCCGTGGTGTGAGGTAGTGTGTATGCCTCACACTCAAGAGGTCGCGAGTTCAAATCTTGCTAAGGATGAGTTACCTGGATAGTTTTCTCCAGGGTTTTCCCTTATCCTACGACGACAAATGTCGGATAACTCTGGGCTCTAGGAATCCTGAACTCATTTGAGTATCATATCACCTGTTTCACATCATTTGATATGTTGTGCACTGTTGAAAGAAAAAAAAAAAAGAAAAAAAATCTGTTTCTTTACCAAAATGTTTTGAAACTAATACTGTTATTAATTTGGCATTCCTTTATTAAATTATATATCTTCACAGAGAAATAGCAGAGGTCCCGAGTTCGAATCTCAGTCAGGGTGAGTTAACTGGATAAGGCTTTTTCCAGGGTTTTCCCTTATCCTGAAAGACGAATGTCGGGTAACTCTAAGCTCCATGGACCCTGGACACATTTGAGCATCATTTCACCCATTCCATTCAACGTCCGATATGATTTAACGTTGGAGGACGTAAATTACAACAACAACAAAAAACAACAACAAAAACAGAGAAATAGCAAATTGCAAGATATTGTTTGTATTTATCTGTCATATAATAAGTGTTCACATTCATCAAACCAACTATAAAACTCACTGAATCTACACAGCAGGCAAAACGACGCATCTTTATATTACGTGGACACGACCCACCTCTCAAATAGTTTTAACTACCTGCCAGTAGAGGGAGGCCTCGAAACTGCTGTCAGCACATCAAACATGATCTCGAACCACTTGGGGAATTATATATAAACTCGCTCCATCAGCGATGCTACTGATGACGTCAAATTTTGTGCGGTAAATCACAGATAAACTGAACACCAGAGGTGTACTGTTGCATACATGTCTTCCATTGTTCAAAGTCATCCACTGTCACCCTCTTCAACAACTCTGCCATTTTGCTTTCAGCTCTTCAACACACTGAAAATGTGTTCCCTTCAATGCACTTTTCACTCTTGGAAACAGAAATAAGTCACAAAGAACCAGATCTGGTGAACATGGAGGGTATTCAAGCACAGGAATGTGCTTGTTTGCTAAAAGCTATTTCACAGATAAGGCACTGTGGGCTGACGCATTGTCCTCATGCAGAATCTAGGTGTCATTCTTCCACAAATCTGGTCTTTTCTTCCTTATTCTTTCCCTGAGCTTGATTAAGACTTCTTCATAGTATTTCTGATTAATGGATTGACTCTCAGTCATGAGAACATCCCTGATATCAGGGACAGAAAAAAGAAAAGCACTGCCTTCAGTTTTGACTTTGAACGTTCTTTATTTTCAACCTATTCCTGACCTTCTAAAATCCGTTTGTGCCATTCAAATACTTGTGCATGTGACATAACATTATCACCAAATACTTCCATTAACATAGTGTCACTGATGGCATTGTTAAGCTAAGCGAGAGTAGGGCACATGGGCAAGAGGGCTGGAAGCTTGTATAGACAAAGAAAGAAACAGAAAGAGGCTCTGGAATTTTCTGTCTTTCTCTAGACGCCACGAATGTTCTCAGAAGGTCTATGGCATTCTAGAAACAATGACTGGAGTTATAAATAATGGTAAAGTGTTAGAAGCAGCAGTTGTGTGATTATCAGAGTTGTGTAGTTGTGTTTTGGTTATTGCGACACTGGACGTTTGTAGTGTACTGCAGTGATTTCTTTCATTTATTTTCATGCAGCGGAGCATGGTTGAATGAAGATACTAATTAGTACTCACCCCATCTCCCAGTCTTATGATTTTCTTTGATACACTCTTGCCGAAGCTCCTTATTATTCCTGGAGATGAAGGTATACCTGAAGTAGTGGGTTCTTCCAGAGAGGGTTTATCCTTCAAGATTAAGTCCAGCTCACCAGCGTTGACCCTAACAGAAAACACAGATTAGCATCTGCAATATGAACTTCAAACGTTAACATATTCTGCAGCAAATAATTGGACTTGATTCATAGTACCGTTCTCCTTGCCTGTCATCCAAATCAGAATCCGTAATTTTATTTTTGTGATAACCTGGTGCAGGGACATCTTCTCCTATTGCTGGTGCTCTGAACTCAGGCTTCAGGAACTTATCTCGCAGACTTCTGTTTGCTTCAGGCACAGACTCTGGTGGCGGCAGTGGTAATGCTGGCATATTGTCTTCACCTAGAACATAAACATTACTCCAAGTTGCATTAAAAATTTACAAAATCCTGTAACTATAATTCAACGAAATGAAATGTATAGTGTTTAATGCCCACTTTTACTACATACTGCACCACAGGCGGTGACACTGATGATGCATGAAATGAAGATGGAGTAGCGATAGAATGAGATGGCGGGGAAACCAGAGATCCCAGTGTCATGTTGTCCACTACAAATCTCACTTTGCTGTTGCCTGGGATCAAACCCGAGCCACCTTGGTGAGAGTTAAGCAGTCTAACCACTCAGCCATGGCACGGCCAAATATAATTCACAATTTATATATAAGGATAAACATTAATTGATTGATTGGGCTCTTCTTTCTAATATGCGACGCGATGATTTTTTTCGAAGTCCTTCACACTTTCTGATGTTTTTATATGCAACTATGATTTTTAATATAATTTCTTTATTTTTTAGTGCAATTTCGTGCTGGAGGACATTCCCTTAACATTACTGTTTATTTCCTTACTGCGTATGTAGCCATATTGAACAATTCAGTGCAGCCAAACTATCCTTGTTTCTCCACTGAATGCAATGATGCCAACAGTCTTACTTGTCTCTAAATTACACTAGCAAACTAACACAAGGTAGTACCTAAATAAATTTAACACATTAGTGTTAGCGCTGGGACAACTACGTTACATTTGTTAACGTCGATTTTAACATCTGTTGGTAAAATTGGGCACAATTCGCAGCAGTAGCCGAACCAGTCCGCGAGCTCCTACATTTTACTGATTTGTCGAGCCATTTTCCTTTTCAACAACGTAGTGAATGAATCTTAAATATTTGAAGAATGCACAGAACAAACAGCCTTCACTTCTAACAGTGCAATTGGCACTTTTGCTGAACAGCAAGTCTACTTTTGTAAAGCAATAAAACCTGAGAGGAAACATGGTCAGTATTTTCCAAAACTGATCTGCGCTAATCACATCCACATGTCCTTTTGCACCGGTGTAGGACAGATGTCTGGGACATTTTTGCAGAGGTTGGCTACAAGTGTTACATATCTTTCTCATGTTAGCTACAACACGAGAACTGCAGGTTGTCTGCTTGTGCATGCGTATACGTGCACTGTTGGACTTAAAAAATATTCTCGCGGCGCACAAAAGAAAGTTTCTCCATTGATTGATAAGGTAAATTGGAATTAACACTGTGAAGTAATGGTAAAACTGTTTGTAGTCGGTTGATTGACACTCATTACTTTTTTTTTTATATTATTGAGAGACTAGTTTCAAAGGCAATTGCCACCATTTTCCACCTCTCTCCAACTAGCATCTGTTGTTGTCTGCTCTCCTCTCTCTGGTGGTGGAACTATGAACTTCTTTGTCAAATTATCTACTGGTGGCAATGACCTTTGAAACTAGTCCTTCAATAATATAAGAAAAGTAAGTGACGAATGTCAATAAACCGACTACAAATAGTTTTTACAATTAATTTTGATGTCACTGTTACTAAATTCCTCCAAATGCAACTACGAAGTAATGTAATAAATTAAAATTATACAATGAGTTGACTGAGACACATGTACTTCACATACCATCTTTTAATGTGTTTTGCCTTCGCTTGAAGACATTATCAAGAAATTGTCAACTGGGTAGAACTTTGGTATTCCAGCTGAACATGATTCTCCAGAAATGAGACATCTGGTGAAGATCCAATGAGGCTAAAATGTTTTCTTCAGGTGGAATGTCAAAATTCATTAAAATATTTTAGTTAACTGATGGAAATTAATCAAATATACAAGTCAAATGGAGAATTTAATGTTGTGACGGCAAGTTGGTCATGATAGCTCAATGGGTTAGAGCGACTGTGTTGACTCTTATCTTTCATTATATTATGTTTTGGATTTCTTTATATAAATGTTTTTCCAGATGTTTAATTCTTGATTAATGTAAACTGATTTTAGTAGTTGGGTTTTATGTTCTAAGTTGTGGTTATGATCCCAAAAAATGTGCTGTTACTGTAGATTTATCTGTTTCTTTTTGCTTGATGTTCCTAAAGTGTTCTTTTAATCTGGTTATGTCTCTTTTTGTTTTGTTCTTTGCTCAGACTGCAATAAGATGTACAAAATACGTTCAAGTTCTAACACCTCCTATTTCTTTTTTCAGGACTGAGACCAGATAGGAACTTGTTTTTTATTAAAATACACGTGGATTCTTTGTGAATGTGTGATAGAGCTGGCAACATTGTACAGTGTATAGAACTCTAGTGGTAGCAATGAGAGTTACGACTAAAATTAGGCAAGTGAGTCAACCTTGTATATACTTTTCTCCACTTACAAGTTTTTTATGAAGACTAGTTTCTGGGGACTTCTCCCCTATCGTCAGCTCTGTGGTTGACTCATTTTAGTAACAATGGCACTCCACTTTCTGAAATACTTCTTTTTATTCTATATATAGAGTTACGACTGTTTTTTAATACTTAAAATGGTTACATTTTCATTGCAAAAACATCGTTAATCACTCGTTTTCTCCATTTTCGAGGTGTGACACCTATTGAAATTCATCGCCAGTTGAGTGAGGCATGTGGTGATGGTAACATGGATGTGTCTAATGTACGTTCTTGGGTGCAACAATTCAATGAAGACAGAACATCGCGTGACAACAAACCGAGACAGTTAAGTGAGGCATGTGGTGATGGTACCATGGATATGTCTAATGTACGTTCCTGGGTGTGACAGTTCAATAAAGGCAGAACATCGTGTGACAACAAACCAAGACAGTTAAGTGATGCACGTGGTGATGGTACCATGAATATGTCTAATGTGCATTCCTGGGTGCGACAGTTGATACCAAAATTAAAGGATTGTCATAAGTAAAGAATCATGATGGATTTCAAAGGAGTGTTTGTTCTTTGTTATAACGCGTGCAAGTGGAGTTGAGTCGAATAGCAACGGGGTTGAATAGTTGTTTTAACAAAAGAAACGTAAGAAACAGTGTCCTTAGCAGAGTTCTAAAGGGTAGTACTTGACTCCATTTGAATAGGTATTCTTCGGACCCCTAATAATCACAATGGACAAAGATAGTCACAAAGGGAATCTTTGTTTGAAAAGAGGGCTTCGAGAAAGTGAAATCACGCATACACCCACATGCAGCTGTGGTCATTCAGTCGACGTGGGGCCGATTAGGGCAGTCCTCTTCTTCTGTCTTGGGCAAAGCAGACCAGAAGTAATGAGAGAAGATATTTGTCAGTTCATATGTACGTGAAGAATGAATTAAGTTTTATCGAGTAATAAGCATTTCAGATATAGTAACTTTAAACAGTGATATTGATAACCCTTGGTCGGCAACTTCAAGTTCGATGTTCTGATAAAAAGCAGTCATTAAAGCAGTTTGAAACGGGCATTCCAGTGTCATTAAAACTATCCTTCTCATACATGCTCACGCATACCCTGGGAGAAACCTCATTGCTTTACCCTGAGCTAAACACTATTTGCTGCAAACTGTAGTGCCAACGCGGAACTCTTTGCTCGCCAACAATATTCGCTTCACAGTTCAATGAAGGCAGAACATCATGTGACAACAAACCAAAACAGTTAAGTGAGGCATGTGGTGATGGTACCATGGATATGTCTAATGTGCATTCCTGGGTGCGACAGTTCAATGAAGGCAGAGCATCGCGTGACAACAAACCAAGACAGTTAAGTGAGGCATGTGGTAATGGTACCATGGATGTGTCTAATGTGTTTTCCTGGGTGTGACAGTTCAATAAAGGCAGAACATCATGTGACAACAAACCAAGACAGTTAAGTGAGACATGTGGTGATGGTACCATGGATGTGTCTAATGTGTGTTCCCTGGGTGTGACAGTTCAATAAAGATAGAATTGTCGTGTGACAACAAACCAAGACAGTTAAGTGAGGCATATGGTGATGGTACCATGGATGTGTCTAATGTGTGTCCCTGAGTATGACAGTTCAATAAAGGCAGAACATCGTGTGACAACAAACCAAAACAGTTAAGTGAGGCATGTACTGATGGTAGCATGGATGTGTCTAATGTGCGTTCCTGGGTGCGACAGTTCAATGAAGGCAGAACATCGCGTGACAGCAAACCAAGACAGTCACAGCCTTGCACCAACCAGTCTGATGACATGATCTAGCGAGTGGAGGACATTGTTTTGGAGGAATGCCAATTGAGCCTTGCAGACATCGCGTCCAAAATTGGCATTTCCATGGGATCTGTGCACACAATTCTGCATGAAGATCTGAAAATGCGAAGTGTCTTTCAGGTGGGTGCCACGAATGCTGACGGAAGATCGCAAGGCTGAGTGCATGGCAAATTGTCAGGTGGTATTGACGTGTGATGATGGCATGAAAAGAACTTTCTTTCAATCGATTGTGACAGTGGATGAGACGTGGATGCCCTTTTTCAACCCTGAAACGTAGTGCCTGTCAGCTCAATGGAAGCACACACTCACCAAAAATGTTTCGGGTGAGCGCCAGTGCTGACAAAATGATGTTGGCCATCTTCTGGAGCAACAGTGGTGTAATCCTTACTCATTGCATACCAAAGGGAACTACGGTGACAGCGGCATCCTACCAAAATGTTATGAAGGATAAACTCCTCCCAGCATTGCGTGAAAAACGGGCGGTAAATGGTTGGACATGTGCTCTTTCATCAAGACAACGCACCAGCGCATCAGGCAAATGCGACGCAGGAGTTTCTTCGTGACAACAACTTTGAAGTGATTGCTCATACTCTTGACTCCTAGCAACTTTTGGCTGTTTCCCACGATGAAAGACACTCTCCGTGGTCAACAGATTTACTGGTTGTGCCGCTATTGTCTCAGCCATTTTCCAGTGGTCAAAACACACTCCTAAAGAAGTGTTCGCATCAGCCATGGAATCATGGCGTCAACAACTAGAGAGAGATTGCGTTGAGAAGAGACACTAGTTTCACAATTTTCTTATGATTACTTTGACAGAAAAAAAAAAAAAATATATGTTATAACTTGAACACACGTCATACATTGGAAAGATGAAATATAACATAAAAACGAGATTAAACTCATTCATCTTCATCATTATTCTGATAAGCTAGTAAAGGAATGTTACACCCACAATGACATGCCACAAGAATCTTACAAAAACAGTTGTACACTCAAAAATTGGTATTATCAACTGACACTCAGTGGTTTAATGGAAAATATGAGAATAGGGGCATTGAAGCTCATTGGTTTGAGCTATAACACAAAAAATAGAACATCTACGGACCAAACATAGCACAGATTCTACTTTCCCACTTCAGATTATCAATGAGTGAAGGACTTTGATTCCTACTCCTGCTTTATTGTGAACCATCTTAAATATCTTGTATGAATATATTGAAATATCAGTCAAACTTACCAAACAAAGAAGGTGTGTCAAAAATCTGGAACTGCTTCATCATTTCATTCATCTGATGTTCAAAGAAACGGTGTATTTCTAGTGGATTACTGAATATGCGGAAACCAAATGGACTATTGGGTGTGTGTTCCCTGTAGAAAAAGAAACAATGCACTGCTGGAGTGAACAAGATCATGAATACAAGAAAAAAGTTATAACCTAAACTATTTTATGCTTTAAAAGGATTTTGTTGCAAAATATATATCTACATAAACCAGATACAAACATTTATTGGTGATTACTTGTACTTAGTAAGTGGAGAATGTATTGTTTTACATCTAAAAATTAACATTGGGAGCACGTATTGTGGTAATATATGTGACTTGTATTTCGGAGGGAGTCAGTTCGAGCTCCACTGACTGTGCTTTATAACTTGGGTTTTCCTTGTCACTTAGACAACTGCTAGGTACTTACGAGGGTGGTTCAATAAGTACCTACACATGTTAGGAATGAAAACACCTCTTAACTAAATTAACCGCTTCGCCGATGGCCATTTAAACCCTGCACGGCCGGGAACGGATACCCAATAAACAGAACAAGACATTTAAATTGTTAAATGCTGCAAAAAGTCTTCATAAATAAATATTCGTATCTTCCGTATTTTCTAAGTTATTTCAGGGAAACAAAAACTGGTTAAAAGCCCATTAAAAGCTGTATGCATCTGCGGTATCATTAAAATAGAGACTATATTAATAAAGCGATGAAATTTCATTAATTTGTATCACGTAAAGAAAGCCATTCTTTGCGTCGAACGCGCCTAATTCTGAGTACTTTTGTTTTACAAGCTATATGTGTATATCAGCTGAATAAACGAAGTGTTGGGTTCAAGGTTTCTAGGTTTCAGTTCATGCTAACACGTAATAATAACTGTTTATATTGCGTTATACACCCTGGAAGGAAACTCCGTCAGCATCCCTCTAATTGCACAACGGAAGTTTATGTTAGCTGACGTAACTTCTTTCTTCGCTCAGTTGACATTGTAATTTAGATTGCATCAGAGTTCCAAGCAATTTCTTTAGCTAAATCACAGTTGAAATAGTTTTCTCAGTGCTAATCATGGCTTCAACTAGTAATGTTGCAAATCAATTAGCTAGTGTAGGACGAGTGCGGGCTTCTGATATTACATCAGAAAATGTGGAAGACTTTTTGCTGTTAGACAGTGATTTGGACATTGATGGCGAGTTTTCAGATTTTGAGGGGGGTGTTGAGGATATAGGTAGCAGTGAGGAGGAAAATGACTCATTTCCGACAGGTGTTCGTGAAGAATCAACATTATGGAGGTGTCAAAATAACTCTAACACTAATAGACATACGTTCACGAGCACAACCTCTGGTGTACAACCGCATACTCAACTAACTTCTGACAGCCAACCAATTGACATTTTCACAAAATTTTTTACTACTGACTTACTGTCTCTCATTGTTTCGGAAACAAATGTATATGCGAGTAGGGTGAAGGAAGACCTGATTTCTAAAGGCAATTTAGGACCTAAGAGTAGATTGCAGAAGTGGACAGAAGTAACAATGAATGAGATTTACAGACTACTTGGTCTAATTATGCTCATGGGTGTTATTCGTAAACCTACGCTAGACATGTACTGGTCTACAGACGACATGCTAGCTACCCCATTTTTTGGGAAATGCATGTCAAATAACAGGTTTACTTCCATTTTGCGCTTCCTTCATTTCACCTGCACAGAAAATGTGAATGATAAACTATCCAAAATCAGACCAGTTTTTGATTACATTATTTCAAAATTCAAAGAAAATTATGTGCCTAGTGAAAAGATCACTGTTGATGAAAGCTTGATGCTTTGGAAGGGCCGTTTAGGTTGGAAACAATACATCAAAACAAAGAGGGCCAGATTTGGCATAAAGAGTTTTGATGTATGTGAAAGTAAAACAGGATATCTTTACAATAGCTGCATATACACTGGCCAAGGGACTGATAACACCGGAGACAAAGATTTGGGGTTATCTGGTTCCATAGTAATGCACCTGATGGAATCTGTACTTGATCAGGGTAGGACTGTATATTTAGATAATTGGTACAGTTCCCCTAAATTATTCATGGCCTTACACAAAAGAAAAACAAATGCAATTGGAACAGTACGTTCAAATCGTATTGGTTTGCCAAAAGATGTGAATACGAAGGCTCTAAGAAGAGGAGAAATGCAGGTGCATCAGCTGCCACCCTTGACCTATGTTGCTTGGCAAGACAGGAGGGTTGTTACAGCATTATCCAATTGCAGCTCTAAAATTTTGATGATTGACACTGGAAAAATTGATGCTCGTAACAAAATGTCAATTTTCAAGCCCGATATTATCCAGGAATATAATATGCATATGGGTGGAGTGGATCTAGTAGATCAGGTATTACACGCATATCCCTCTTTGCGAAAAACAATCAAATGGTATAAAAAAGTATTTTTACACCAGCTAGATATAACCATATACAATTGTTTAGTAATTTGGAGAGCTCTAAACCCACGGAAGACAATGACGTACCTGGACTTTCGCATATCAATAGCTCGCAGCCTAATTGAGCAGTATAAAATTCAGAGACCTCTCCATACTGGGGGTAAAAAATCCATCACCCCAGCACCCCTCAGACTTGAAGGAAAACATTTTCCTAAAAGGATACCACCCACAGCAAAAAAGTCGCGTCCCTTCAGAAAATGTTTGGTGTGCCGCAAGAAAGGTGTCCGAAAGGAAACTAGTACGATTTGCCGTAAATGTGGAGATGTGCCCTTGTGTGTTTATCCATGTTTTGAGGTGTACCATTCAAGAAAAAACTTTTAAAGGTAAGCTTTTACTTCTTATAGAATTTATTTAAATTTACCGTAAAACATAAGGTTTAAAAGAATTATAATTAAATACGCATTAAATGCATGTATGCGCAGGACGTCTATACACGTCCATATCGGTTTGGGGCCTTTTAACTTGGACGTCATATGACGTCCATATCGGTGAAAGGGTTAAGTGAAATTTTCCACCCAATATAGAATGGGACACTCAGAACCAAAGCAGTTAAAAGGAACCCATAAAATAATCGAGATTTAACTGTAATAAAATAATAAAATAACTTAATTTCAGTTTTTTGAAACATGCAGTTACAAAATGTATACGAAAGTCCAAAAGCTCAAAATGCAATAAGATAATGACTTTGTATTTAGAATAGAATAGAATATTTATTTCTCATTTCTTCATACATGCATACATTCATTATTCATTCCTATAATCTTCACAAAAGTTAAAGGCATATGGAGACGGGCCATACTGCAGACTCCAGCCAATCCTAAGCTTGCTCCTCCTATCAGCGCTGCTAAATGTCGTACACGCATCTCATGCACCAGAACTAAGAACATTATCACATTAATTACACTCAGATATTAATAATATTTGAAAATGTCAGATGCCCATCTCATAATAAGAAAGAAGTGATCATTTTTTGATTTCTGATCATGACAGTACAAAAATCCTATCTCTACAATACTTAGAACACGAGCGATGTACATTTTATCTTTCACATGGTTATAGTTACCCACTATCCATCCACTCAACACAGATAAGTCTGAAAACAACATTCCTTCCTTACCACACTTATAAATAAACATTTCACCTACTGTACGCAGTTTGAAACAGACTGAGTTAATGTTCAGTTCGTTTTCAGAGTAGGGTTTGTTATTTTGTTAAAGTGAATGGTATCATTAAGTTGTGAGTTGAATTAGAGCTGAAATATTGTTAATATTACATTAAATTATTATCATACACATATATTTTTTCCAGTGTTGTGATCTAAGTGCATGAACATGTCCCTTGAAGCTGGGACAAGCAATTTTTTGATAAAAAAACGTGAGTGATTTATTCTTAGGGCAGAAAAATGATATTTAATATGAACAATTTTTTATGAAAGCTCTCCAATGCAGAATATAGGGCAAGTGTAGATTTTCCAAAACCCAGCAACTAACTGTAGAAGCTTTTGGTGTAAGTAGTGTACACACAGTGTCAAGAACTTGTAGTGAAGCAGCTTCATCCTTAGAAAAAGGGAACGTGTCTGTATTTCAATCTCCGGTAAAGACCCACAAAGTTGGAAAGAAAGCTACTGCATTGGAATCGTTCTTGCTGTTCCACTGTTACATGTGTCAAAGTAAAATTTTAATGTTTTAGGAATATATAATTTGCTGTTTAATTATAGGAAAAATAATGGCATGTAAAACATGCAATGTACTGAACCTCTGTTGGTACATGCACCACGCTTGGCAAAGCGCTCTGCTTGCGCATTGGCTAGCGTTCATATGCCTTGAGCTTCTGTGAGCAGTATAGCACATAATAACAAACTTTCTTATTCCCACCCCATACATACCCTTCCTACCTGCGTGCCTTAAATTTTGCTCTCAATACATACAACCCCTGATTTTCTGTGTATTGATAACCCTCTGCTCTCTTAAATCCCTTGTCTCAGTTTCTCCAAACTTGTTGATTATTCTTATTCATTCTTAAGATTTCTCTCTGACTTTCCCTAAGTAATCACCTATACTTCTTACATTATTTTCTCCTTCTACAGACATTTTCCTGATTAGTAATATCTCTCCCCCCTCCTTAAAACTGTTTTCCACTTTTGTTGCCAAATTTCTCTCCATACCTTGGTTTACAATACAGTATGCCATGCTGGTCTGTATCATCTGCTCCATGCATTGGGCATGACTTTATATCCCTAAGGTAAACTCATTTCTTATTGAAAGCACAGATCTAGAAAAATACACACCTGAAGTCGTCATCGTCATCATCATCATCCATGTTCCAAATCGGATTGCGGAATTCATTTTCTGGTGGACCTTCTGGAAAGTCATCCCTAAAAAAATTAATAAAAGTACACAATACGGTTAAACTGCTACTTAATACACAATGTTAAACCTGATTTTCATGATTCATTGCTTGATTGTTAACTCTTAGTAAAGTTCATGGTTAAAAGACGGTGTAGCAATATGTGCCTAAACTTGGTTACATCAGCCGTGAACATAACCTGAAATTTTGCACTCTTGCATCATACCTGTTTCGACGATTTTCTCCTGGGATTCCCAAAAACCCCTTCACAAAGCCAAATATGCCATCCATTTGCACCGTAAAACCAATAAAATGGCACACAAATGACTGTCAAATGTCAACAAACAAATTTTAACCAGTGCACATAAAATTGACTCAATTTCACATAGTGCTATTAATAGCTGAAATCACAGAATGCATTTTCCCATCTTTCGTGATTGCAGTGGGTAATGGAAGCAGTGGTGCTCAGAATTTATATCAACGATGTTTATAGTAATTAACAAGAATAGTTATTATAGTCTAAATATAACGCAGCAAATAAGCTACATTTATTTGGGCTTTGGAGCTGCATCTTAAAGAGTACGAAACATATTAGCATCTCACATATCTATAGTGCAGGTACATCGAATTTATTAATTTTTGCTTTGAAATTCACCCAAATTCACGCTTCCTGGTCACAGTTTTTGAAAGGTTCTAGACAAATGAAGTTAGGATCTGATCTGATTCAAGTTCCTATTTACAATCTTATTTTTAAACGAAAATACATAACAGCTGACAAAGAACAAAAGTGGAGGAAAGAGGGGAGGGTTATTGCTTTGGAAACGTAAACAAATGTTTGTCTCATTGGTTACACGGCTTAATCACCTATACAGTTCAATTATCGCTAGTCCTGTGGAGGAAACAACGTTTACTTGAGTATTCAGTTGCGTTGTATGTGGTTAACCTAGTTTGTAAAAACACTATTACCTATAAAATACGTCGTTATGGAAGCAAGTACAATAGGCTTAGGGGTAGACCGAGCATTCATGGCCCAAAACAAAGATAAGCTTACGGTCGGGGTGTTACATTGCACAGTCAAGCTAGAAAATTTGTCTGTTTTTTTTTTTTAACGGAATTCTATGAACAAGAAGAGGAGAATTTGCTTCTTCACAATAAACAGCTTATTCTTTTCAACGTAGTCAGCAAAAGGGCTGTATGTGCCCTTAATATAAGTGAGATGACTGTTTCAAAAGAGAAGCAGCTACAGCCAGGTACATCACGAATTGTAACTCCTGGGAAACAAAGACCAACAGCATCTCCATATTTTTCAATAAGATGGCATAAGAAGACACATCGATGACTATTACACCCGAAAAGAGAATCTTACCATATGAAGCTTCTTTCTTCTCTTAAAGAAGCAGAGTTATGTGAAAGAAGCCTTAGGTTTTTGAACAAAGTCCTCCATGATCTGGGATTTGAGTTCATAAAATAAATAACAGAAAACTAATACGCGAAAGATAATGTAATAATATATAATACAAGAAATAAAGGTAACAATAAGAACAACTGTGAACACTTCTACTTTTGGCCTGAACAACTTAATCTCACGTGTTATCAACTTATACAATGCACCTGCTACTGGAACTGAAAAGCTGCAGTAACCTAAAAGGAGATTAAAAGGTTTTAAAAGGAGATTTACTGAAAATTTACTTAAGGCATATTTTGATAGTTGAGAAACTGTCACGCATTCATAGCTGGATTGATTAACTGACCTGGTTAAAATTTGATGTGTTAATGTCTCATAGAATAGGTACTTTTTACAGTGTTCTTTCTTGTACGTTTGTATCTTTGTTTTATATATGTAATTTTTGCACGGTAACTAATTCCTACTATAAAAATTTGTTATAAATATTGTTAAGCATTGTTTTGATAACGACCATAGAGCCAACTTTAGGGAGACGACTATCTTGGCAAAATGCAACAGTTACGTGGAGCGGAGAGTTAAGAAGGCTTCGGCCACTTCCTTCGAGAGGAGCACGTTTAATCGTGATGCTGGATTTCAGTTCAGCTTCTCTTGGAAACCGGCCTTAGAAAAGAAAATCAGTTGGCTAAAGAAGCACAACTCCATACAGCTTGATCATCAAGTTAAATAGTTACGTTTCTTTGACCTAATTCGTTATCTATACTCACGCAATATACTGACCTGGCATTTAATTTACTGCAAACAACCTTTGTTCAGTGATGCGGGTGTTAGTAGTGCTTTGTCTTTGTTGATTTTTGTGTTATATGTATTTCGTGTTTATAATATTCCTTAAGATTGTCGTGATGATGGGAGCGATGTACCCTCCCAAAACGTTGATTTCTAATCGTCTTTTCAGCTGGCTTGTTTCATGTGGTGTCACCCAATTATCGGAAGGCACGACCAACTGAAGCTGGGTAGGGGACAGGAGGCATTCAGACTACGCCCACTCATTTATCTTGTAGCGCTAACATAGGGGATGGTTAGGAAAGTGTCACTAGGCACTGTACCGTATCTTTCCCCTTGCTCTGACGTTTGGAACCATAGGGATGATGTTTCGAGCCGCGAAGTTTCCAGAAACAGCGATTTTCCTATATAAGGGCTGCAGTAGACTACTCAGGCAGTTCTTGGCGAGCAGCCGTGAAGAGCACAGTGCTAGCGAACGGAATGGAAGACTGTGTACGTGTATCAGGGGAGTTGTACATAATTGTGAGTGTGGAGTGGACCTATTTGTGTGCGCTACGTAATTCTATGTAATCGGCAAATGTTCCAACTGTAATTCGGTGGAAATAAAGAATATTTTTAGCTTGTGGCATTGTAGCCCATTGCCCAAAATAATGAACAAAGAGATCCCTGGTTTATTGTACGCGGATGATTTAACGGTAGGAGCTATTTCCGTAATAGGTCTACAAAACTCAGTTGAGGCAATCCATAGGTTTTGCGCTGACTGTGGACTAAGAATAAACAGCAAAAAATGGTGTTGAAAAGAGGATTGATACTTAGGAAAGGAGAGGAATGGTTCATAGGAGACCAAAAGGCAGAAGTGGTAAACGAGTATGACTATTTAGGTGTAAGGATGTGTAGCAGTGGAGGATGGGGTGCACAAGCCAGAAAAGTGATAGCTAATGGCAGGGCGGCAATGTCAGGGGTAAGAATATGTAAACATAAACTGGAGATGTCAGTTAGATGGTTAGAAAGAATGTATGAAGCGGTCGTTGAAGCCAGAACAATGTATGCAGTGGAGGATGCGCCGCACAAGCCAGAAAAGTGATAGCTAATGGCAGGGCGGCAATGTCAGGAGTAAGAATATGTAAACATAAACTAGAGATGTCAGTTAGATGGTTAGAAAGAATGTATGAAGCGGTCGTTGATATGCAGAACAAAGTATGGGGCACATCAGAGATAGGAACACAATTAGACCAGATGTTTGGATTGTTTTACAAAGAACTACTATTGGCTACCAAAATCGGCACCAAGAGAAGTGGCATTACTAGAGTTGGGTAATACAAAACGGAGGGAAATAATAATAGAGAGAATATTGAAATTCTGGTATAAGTGTATTAAAGGGCAGAAAGGAGAATTATTGAATCTGTGCATGAAGCAACAGAAAGGCATTAAAACTACAAATAGTGGTTGGAATTGGAAAGAATGATATTAAAGATAGGCATGGGAGATCTATGGAGAGCAGAGGAGACAAATCATAACGGTCTTTGGAAGAAGTGAGACTAGAGTACAAGACATACATAGGCAAGAGATGTGGGGAAGTATAGAAGAAAAGAAATCTTTGAAATTTTATAAGCAATTAAAGACAGAATGGGGGTAAGGAATAATATATAGATCAATGTGACAAAACTGAAAGAGAAAGCTTAGCATGGATGAGAGAAGGAATAATATAATTAAAAGGATTGAGAAGTAATGAAGTAGGGATATGTGAATTTTGTGGAGACGAAGAGGGCACTGTTCATTACCTGATAGAATGTAAGGAACCAACAAATTACAGGAGAAAAATATAGGATGAGAAATGGGACAGTGTGAGCAAAAAGATATTGGCGGTACGCATGCTAATGAGGATAGGAGAAAAGAAAAATTGAAGTATAGGAGATGAGAGAAAAGTGGATTAGGATAAAAGAAGCGAGGAGCAAGAAGAAATGACACTAAGCTGCCCAGGAAAACCAAAAGCGTATATGCAGTACACCTGAATCGGCAATAAATCTTATGTCAGCAATTTCATGTATTTGTACAAGAAGTATAATACAGCACGTTCTATGTTAAATTTTATTGTACCGAATTTGTAATGGATACTGTGGAAATAAATAAATATCAAATATCAAAATGAAAGGCATTGTACATAAGGAATTTGTGCCACAGAATCAAACAGTTAATCAAGTGTTCTACAAACAAGTGGTGCTAAGATTAAGGG
The DNA here is from genome assembly GCA_030765055.1 of Mantis religiosa. Lineage (NCBI taxonomy): Eukaryota > Metazoa > Arthropoda > Insecta > Mantodea > Mantidae > Mantis > Mantis religiosa. The sequence continues at coordinate 18,319,079 of CM060949.1, forward strand.
AGAATATGTGACGTAAACGGCCGGGGAAGTGGAGGAGTGCTGACTGGTTCCTGCATCATGATAATGCGCCCGTCCACAAAACAGTTCCTGTTCGTCTATTTTTGGATAAAAATAAGATGAATACTGTTCCCCATCCCATCCTAGTTTGGCACCAGCGGAAATTTATATTTACCTGCGACTCTAAATGCGGCTACGAGAACATCGTCTTGAGGACGTTGGTGGCTTCCATCGCGAGTTGCAGAAGGCTCTGTAAATGTTGAAAGAAGAGGACTTCCAGATATGCTTCCAGCAGTGGCAAAAGTATCAACTCCTAAGGAGACTACTTCGAGGGTGACAGTGCAGAATAGACAAAACAAATTGTTCTATATTATTCATGACGTCATTCCGGAAACTTTTTGATCAGACCCCGTATGATAGGAACCTAACCAATAACCTTCGGCGTTACGGATTGGGCCACCAAAACAGTTACAGAAACATCACTAGAGTAAGATATATGATGTAAGAAGGCAGTTGATCGCAGTTCAATGTCACACTGGCAGGCGATAACTTCGGGGTTTGAGAGCTATTTGATGCACCAAAGTTTTAGAACGGCAACAATGAGCTATTAAAAATTGATATTTCTATACTCCGGAAACAGTTTCAAGGACATTCTAATACAATAACTTCACTCACCTTACTAAAATTAGGCAAGTCAGTCAACCTTGTATATACTTTTCTCCACTTACAAGTTTTTTTATGAAGACTAGTTTCTGCGGACTTCTCCCCTATCGTCAGTTCTGTGGTTGACTGATGATGCATCCGGTGTCTGCATCTGGCTTGGTGTTGTGCTGCCATCTAAGGTCCTGGTAAGTTTGATGACGTCATCTACCGCGGGAATTTCAAAATTCATCAAGAGGTCCTGTATTTTCGTAATAAATGTTTTCCCAAATCTGTAGTTCCAGAGGTATCTTTGCCTGTTTGATCAGTTCTATTTCTTGTTTTATGTTGTGATTTTCAGACCAAAAGTGATGTGCTACGGCTGACTTGTCCATTTGTTTGAATTGAATATTTCTGAAGTGTTCTTTCATTCTTGTTCCTAGATTCCTTTTGGTCTTACCAATGTATATCTTGTCACAATCCTGGCAACTCATTTGTTATATGCCTGATAATTGAGTTTTCGGTGTGCTATTTCAAACTTACCAGGACGTTAGATGGCAGCACAACACCAAGCCAGATGCAGACACCAGATGCATCATCAGTCAACCACAGAACTGACGATAGGGGAGAAGTCCCCAGAAACTAGTCTTCATAAAAAACTTGTAAGTGGAGAAAAGTATATACAAGGTTGACTCACTTGCCTAATTTTAGTAACAATGGCATTCCACTTTCTGAAATACTTCTTTTTATTCCATATTCACTCACGTTGTTTAAATACCAACTTACCAGCAGCTGATGCACTTAGGTGTAACACAATTAACTGGGTTGTGTTTAGCCGAAGACCATACCTTGCCTATTTCAACTTGTTTATATTAGTCACGTCTACAAACTGTAGTTCATTATCTCCTTGTATATCGCATAGCTTGTTCATACAAGCCAGTCTATCTTTGTCTATATGTTAATGTGTTCTTTAAAAAGTTCCTGAAGGTTCAGTGGAATAAAGGAAAACCAACTGATTGTCAGATATTTACAAATTTACTGTTTTGAGCTAGAAATTCCGTGCACTTTCCATTGTATCTCAGAAAAGTGACAATACCTGAAATACTGACAAAGATATAGAAAATTCAAACTCTCACACATCTGTAACGGGATTATATTTTCGTTCATCTTCAACTAATAAGAAGCAAGCCAACTTTTTGTAAGATCCAAGTCGAGTTTTAATCTACTGAGAGTCGTGAGATCTTTTCTCAGGTGTGGATGCGGATTTTTGGTGAAAATAAAATTTAGAAGAGTCCAATTTTGTAATATATTATTTAATTATATAATATGAACTATGATTCACTCTTATCTATTATAAATATTGAATAACACTTTTTGAATCTTATTAATTTTCCTTTATAATTACAATCATCGTAACATCTTTCCTCCTTCTCCAGCAAGACACAAGATTCTCACCTTTTTCTAGATTATTGATTTTCTTGTCCCCATAGTAATTCCCACTTTATTTTGTGATTGGCCGATTCACTGACACGTCTTCACACCACGTCACACCACTACTACTTCGGCCAATCACACAACTACATACATTTTTATATATATTTATAATTCCTACGAACACAAAAATACTGTTACAAATGCCCCTCTTCGAAATATATGGAAAATAACCAAATAAAGGAATTAACAATCTGTTTCCATATATTTCGAAGAACAGCCCCAATTAACAATTTCGTTTACAACAATAATACATAACACATACATAAAATATAACAATAAATCAACATTAATTAAAATACAACAATATATTCACATTTAACAATAATATATATGTTTTATTATTATTTAACTATTTTAACAATAAGTACTCCGTTGATTACAAATCTCTTGTATCCACACATGCTTCTAGAAATGCTTGTCTTATAGCTATGGGTAAAGGTCGGCTTTTATGTGTATAGGGAGCAGTATCATTCACTTTAAATGTGTGTGTGTATTTGTTACACAGTCCAGGTTTTGAACTAAAGGCTTTTCTATTCTTTAATATACACAATTTCAACTGTTCTTTTCTCGCTTGGTCTAAATTGTATGTGTTTTCTAACTTTACTTGTAATATTCTCTGGAATTCTATTTCTTCCTCCACTTGGCTTCCGCCGTTCTTATCTTGTATTGTATATAATTGGCAACAATGCTTTTCAAGGTCAGTTACATTATTTTGCAATCCATCAATAATTAAATTCTTCCCCCAATTTTCATTTTCATCGTATTCAATACTACCATTTTCTTGCAAAAGTATATCTTCCACAAAAAACCTTTCATTATTTATATTATCCCTGTTCTCTTCTTTTCTTCCATCTTCTTCCAATAATTTTATTACTAATAAATCATTTTCTGTCTTAACCTTCATTTCATGCATTTCGAAATTCAATACACTTTGCCATTCATATAATAAATCATTACCCACAGTTACATCTCTTGCCAAATGTGGAATTACCAACGCAATGAAATTGAAATTCCATTCACCTATTCGCCCCTTAATTAATACTTGATATTTAATCCTATCCTTTTTCTTCCCAATTGCAGTACTGCAGTAAACGTTACACACATTTAAATATTCCACTTTATAGTTAGCTAACAGATTTTTAAACAATTCCTCACTTATCACAGTAGAACTGGCTCCAGTATCAATCAAGGCTGTATATTCTTTATCCCATAGGTAAATAATTATCTGAGGTGGGTTAACTAATTCCTTATTTTTCTGCAAGAGAGTGAGCTTATTTCCGTTATCTTCAACTTTCAATTCGCCCTGTGTCATCCTCACCGAACCACTTTCCAGAGCACAAAATGATTTGGTTTTTAGTTTTCCATCTCCCTCTGATTATTACTTTCATTGTTGGTTAGGTTGGTGCTATCGTTTATACTCACATCATTCTCTGTGCTTTGTGTATTTTCGACTCTTTCATTTTGATTACTTCTTTCAAATCTCACACCCCTAAAATCTCTTTGATTTGCACTAAATAAACTAGTACCTCTACCCCTATTAAAATTACTTATTCGCTGATTATTTCCTCGATAAAATCTTACATGGTTTATTTGATCATTTCTTCCAATTCTCGTCGACTGATTGTTATGATAATTCCTTTGCACATTATTTTGAACTCCACTTCCTGTTCCGGGAATTACAGATTCATAAGTTCGTCTAGGATCATAACCTCTTCCTTCAAATCTTTGATTTCTCACGGGTGCCCCGCCCCAATTTAAACTCGTCCTATTATTCCTATTATTTGTAGGTTGTGATTCCTGTCGATTTCTTCCTCGCTCAATATGGACGTTATTATAGTTACCATCACAGGATGTAGTATCATTAATGAGGTTATGTGCTTCAAATTCGGATAATAATTCAATCATATCAGAGAAATCGATAGGCTTAGCCACAATTAAATGATTTCTGATATGTGGTGGATAATGACGTATTAGCATGTTGACAATTTCTGTCTCAGAAATTTCGGGATTGATCAACTTACTTTTGTTTGCTAATTTTAAGAAATATTCAGTCATAGTTTAAGAAATAATTTAAGAAATATTCAGTCCTTTTTTAAACTCAAACCTACCCGTTGCTAACTCAACTTTTATTCTTCTTTGTCTCTCAGGTCCCCAAAATCTATTTATAAACAGATTTCTGAAAGTACTATATGTTTCATGTGAAGCCAAAGTTAACCTTAACCACTCAAGAGCATTTTTCTTCAAACAGCGTTTTACTATTACCATCCGAAATTCATTGGGAATTCTCTTAATACGGAAATATTCTTCCAATTCCCTAAGAAATACTTTTGGATTATCACCTGATTCCTCATCAAAACTTGGTGGACTAATATCATTTAGTGAATAATGTACACATTCATTTTGACCTAGACTGTGGAGTTGTGTGTGTGAGGACATGTTCTGTGTGTTTCTGTGATAATTAATATCATTATCTGGACTCACAAAATCACTACATTCACTTACTACATCACTAGACTTCTGATGATTGCTTAATTCACCTGGTAAGTCACAATCGTTTATATTTGTAATTCTAGACATTTCTTTCCCGTTATTTACTTTTCTAGCCTGTAATGCAATTACAACTTGTGTCAATTTTCCTAAGTTATCCTTTTCTTTTTCAAAATGTTCTTTTACCTCTTTAATTTGCAAAATTACTTCTTCTTTTGCTTTACTTATCTCATCAATTTGTAACTTTATTTCCTCTTGGTGTATCTTACTTTCATCATGTTGTAATTGCATTTCAGAACAAATTACATTGATTCTTTGTTCTACTTTATCTCCTAATTCTTCTCTTTGTTTTTGTGTTACTTCTGCCTGTTGTATCCTAAATGTTTCTAACTCTTTGTTTAATTCCATTCTTATTTCTTGTTTCACAATGTCCTGACCTAACCTAGTTTCCTGAATTATCTCTCTCAACTCATTGACTTCCTTTCTATTCTCATCCTTATTAATCTCTATGATTTGCATGAGCCTTTCCATATTATCCCTACACTCTTTTCTCCCTTCTCTAATCTCCTGTGAAATTTCAGATTTTAATTCCTGTTTTAGCTTCTGTAATAAATTAATTTCTAAGTTACTCACATTTTGTGCTAGTTCCTGTCTTACTCCTACATCTAAATCATTCATTTTCTTAGTTAAATCGTTTACATTTTGTTCTATTTTAGAATCTAAATTACTCATTTCTGATTTTACATCTTTCATTCTAGAATCTAAATTACTTATTTCTGATTTTACATCTTTCATTCTAGAATCTAAATTACTCATTTCAGATTTAACATCTCCTATTTCTGATTTTACATCTCTCATTCTAAAATCTAAATTCTTTGCATTTTGTTCTATTTTAGAATCTAAATTACTTAACATTCTTGTTATTCTTTCCAACATTGACTCATTATCTATGCTTAATCTTGCATCCTCCCTATTCATTCCTACACTATCAGTAACTTCTCCTTCCACTATTATTTCTTTTCTACTCGCCATCTTTTTAACTATTTTCTGATTTCTTAACAACATAAATCTACTACTACTACTACTACTATTATTTTTTTTTAATTTCACTCACTTAAACCAGTTCTCGTTTTCTTCTTTCTTCTCTCTTCTTTCTTCTTTCCTTTTAAATTCCCACGGAGCTGCACGATGCTTTAATCTCCTCTTCTTTATCCTATTCGAGCCCCACACGTTGCTGCGCCATTTGTAACGAGATTATATTTTCGTTCATCTTCAACTAATAAGAAGCAAGCCAACTTTTTGTAAGATCCAAGTCGAGTTTTAATCTACTGAGAGTCGTGAGATCTTTCCTCAGGTGTGGATGCGGATTTTTGGTGAAAATAAAATTTAGATGAGTCCAATTTTGTAATATATTATTTAATTATATAATATGAACTATGATTCACTCTTATCTATTATAAATATTGAATAACACTTTTTGAATCTTATTAATTTTCCTTTACAATTACAATCATCGTAACATCTTTCCTCCTTCTCCAGCAAGATACAAGATTCTCACTTTTCCTAGATTATTGATTTTCTTGTCCCCATAGTAATTCCCACTTTATTTTGTGATTGGCCGATTCACTGACACGTCATCACACCACGTCATACCACTACTACTTCGGCCAATCACACAACTACATACATTTTTATATATTTATTATTCCTTCGAACATTACTAAACAAAAATACTGTTACACATCTCATATGGTCTGTAGATCTGGGGTAATACTTCGAAATTAAATTTACACAAAATTTTTACTTTAGAGAAAAGAGCAATTAGATATATATTTAAATTAAAAACTAAAGAATCGTGTAGGGAAGCTTTCGTCAGCAAAAAATAATGACTCTGACAAGCCTGTACATCTACAAAACAATTTTATATATGATAAAATACATCCCATTGCAAACAAATTTGGATATTCATACCCACAACACAAGAAACAAGAATAATTTCGCTACTATGATGTATAGACTCCACCTGTGTGACAAGTTGCCTAGTTACATGGGAGCCAAGCTATATAACAAACTCCCAGCAGAAGTTAAAGTGTCTAGTAACTTAACAAAATTCAAATTTTTCTTGAAATCATATTTAATTAATAATGTTTTTTATTCACTTGATGAATTTCTAAACTAAGACTACAGCTTCAGAATTTCTTGTTTGAGAGCTGTGTCTTATTTTACAATAATTATGACTAAAGCCTAGACATTGTATTAGGTGTACAAGACATTATACATTTAGAATAACATCACCTAAGTTTTCGTTTCTTCTAATATATATATATCAAAATATCCAGCAACTTTAATGTATATAATTGACGACTTGCCTGTTTTCAACAATACTTGTAAAACATGAGGTGATAATAAATTATTATTATTATTATTATTATTATTATTATTATTATTATTATTATTATTATTATTATTATTATTATTATTATTATTATTATTATTATTATTATTATTATTATTATTATTATTATTATTATTATTATTATTATTATTATTATTATTATTATTATTATTATTATTATTATTATTATTATTATTATTATTATTATTATTATTATTATTATTATTATTATTATTATTATTATTATTATTATTATTATTATTATTATTATTATTATTATTATTATTATTATTATTATTATTATTATTATTATTATTATTATTATTATTATTATTATTATTATTATTATTATTATTATTATTATTATTATTATTATTATTACTATTATTATTATTATTACTATTATTATTATTATTATTATTATTATTATTATTATTATTATTATTATTATTATTATTATTATTATTATTATTATTATTATTATTATTATTATTATTATTATTATTATTATTATTATTATTAAAGCAAGTTAGTATTCTATTTATATCACACAACCTGTATAGCTGTGTTCTTAAACTGTATAAATTGATTTGACGTGGTTCTTTTGTGTATTTAACACTATACTGAACTGAAAATAAATAAATAAAAAACTATTACATTATAATTACAGATATCTCAAAATAGCTGATGCCGTAAGCCTCTCTTTGCAATATTTTTAAGATTTAAAGGGATCCTTATTTTGTATGATTGACCCAAATTATACAATGCCCTTGTTAACACAGAGCTCGTTCCCAGACAATTCCAGATATACCATTGGTTTTCCATAAAAACATCTTAACCTTATGCCATGTTTTCAAAATTGTTAACCCCATTTTTTAAGAAGAAAAGAAAGTTCATACTCTTATCACTTTATATGTTATGCTTGGAAGTTTCTGAACATACATAACAATTTGATATTTATAGGAATTCCCGCTTTGTGTCTGAGGTAATCCACCCATTATTTCTTTGGCGCCCCAAGTTTCAATACAATACAATACAATGTTTATTAGCCACAGGAATTCATACAGAATTATAGGCTTTGTTAATATGGTAGGAGTATTTAACAATGTTTACAATTCATCTATTAGGTATTTACAATCTAAGGTTTACAGAAAATGTACACAAATTACTATACACACTTGAAAAACATTAAGATAGTTGAGTACAATAAAAGATCAACTCAGTTATGAATATTTATGTAAACACTGACTCTCGCATTACACTTAATTTTAATGCTTTGGTCAGCTAAAATTCTTCATTGATGAGTCTTCCAATCTCGGACACATGAAACAAGAATAGAAATAGAATACATTAGTATAATTATGTACAACAAACTGATTAATTTATACTTTACTTGATTTGTATTCTAAGTATTCACTTACTGAGTAAAATTGATTTTTTTAAAAGAATTTGTGTAGAGGCTATGTGTTTTAATTGATCTGGCAAGTGGTTGTGTAGATTTAAGCCCATGCATCTGACAGAAGTCTCAAATAGTTTTGTTTTATGAATATAGGTGTGTAATTTGTCTTTATTAGTGTGTTATGGGTGTGTATTTTAGCATTCGTGACATAGTTCGCAGTATTAGTCTTCATATAAATTAATAACTGTTTCATATATAAACTTGGTAGGGTCAAAATATTCAAATGTCTCAAATGATTTCTGCAGCTTTCCACTTTTGGAATACCAACCATAATTCGTAATGCTTTCTTTTGTAGCTTAAATATAATCGTACTATTAGTAGTATTTCCCCACAATGGTAGTCCATATGATAGTAGTGAATGAAGTCCAGTCCATTGAGCTACATTGGCCTTTTTATTTTTACTGTATTTGTACATTTGCCTTAGTTCTTTACGCAAATTTGTGGTATTTTGTGTAAATGATATCAAATTGACGTGGAGAGACCACATTACATATGTGACTAATAAAGTTAGCTAAAGAATGGATGTGGTCACCCTATTCATTTAGGATATATACTGCGTCTACATTCTTTTTTCCCAGGTATTGAGGAAACCATCTTTTTTATTCAGCGTCCACATTTCTGAACCGTACATTACCACTAATTTTATTATGAATCTATATGCTAGGAATTTAAGCGTAATCCTCATCAATGATCAGCCACTACCGATTTAGATATAGACAGACCGAGAAATCGGTAGTGGCTGATCATTTTTGGTCATATAATCATGAAGTAAATCCAGAAGTTAAATTATTGAAACAATTGAAGGAACCGATAGATTTAATGGTTTGGGAGAAGATATTTATTTTGAAAAATAAGGATCGCGTAATGAATTTTGATATGCCTCCTATAGACATCATCAATAAGTTTGTGTTTTCCCCGGTAGATGGCAGTTAGATAAGGAGCTGTCCTTCAAACTCCGGTAGTGGTCAAGGTCAGTCAGTCAGTTAGTGGGTGAGTGTCAAGCTGAGTGGCTGAGGATAAAGCAGATGTTTGCTTTGAAACCGGTCCCAGGATTTAAATAAGATAAGTGAAGTTGTGTTACTAGTGTTTAGTTATTATTGATAACCTAGTTTACTTCACTGTCAGCAGCTTCAGTTTTTTACCTGAATGTAATATTACAATATCCGGGTCATCTCTGTTTTCTTGTAGCTTCCTTTCAAGATGCTGTATTCTGGATCCAGGATAGCAGTACACTATGGCGTCAGCTTCTATGTATTTCCCAACATGTCGCACCATGGAGTCCCCAATTATTATCGCTGTTTTTGTTTCATACAAAACAGCAGGAGGGGCGTCCTTACCTTCTGAAACACGTTTTACTTGACTTCCATTATATTGGAGGTTAGGTTCTTGCGTACTCTGTTGCAGCGGTAAATATTTATTTTTTTGCAGCATTTTACTGACCACTTGCGTCTGTCTGACTGGGGTTCTTTTATTTGTAGTATGCCCCTTTTTGTTTTCCTGTACAGCGGTCCAGTGGTTTGATCCGTTTTCATTGCTACGATCCATAGGCACGTTTTCATATTTCTGGTCTGCATTTTCCCGTGTGTTTACCAATATAGTTATCTCGTTTTTTAAGCTGCTATTTTCTTCCCTTAACCTATACCTCTCTTCATTAGCTATATCCAAGTCCTTTTTTAAAATTCCAATTATCATTTGTAGGTACGCGGCACTTTCACACGTGTCACATGTTCGGCTTCCACCTAGTTTTGAATACGGTTTTCCCATATTGTTCAGTATTTCATTACCTTCACTTGTACCATTACATTTAAGTATGGTTTCACTATTTATCACCACGTTATCTCCTTCACAATCCTTAAACTCACTAATTTGTCCGTTATTTGTACAGCTATGCATAACTTTCATGTTACTCGCCGCCATCTTGGAAACATATGGATAGAGACGGATAGTTTATCACAGAGGTGAAAGACTTGCCGGCACCGATATAGTTACATTCTAGAACATTCGTGGTTTATTTCAAGTGATATGTTAGAGAAAATTCGATAACAGTCTGGAATTCATGAATGGGTGTATAAAAAGAAGTCATGGCTCAAGAGTGTTGTTGTAACGAGAGCTTAGCAGAACGTTGTTTGTGGTATGTGTGTGACGTAATGTTGTTACGTGATAATTGATCAGTGTATTTCTACGGAAATAACGAACATTTAGAATTTCTGCAAATTGGAGTTTTAAATCTACGAACCTTCATAGTCACAAATTGTTCTGTGGTAAAAATTAACACAGTTGGCAATTCTGGGTAGCGGTGTAAAACACACTGAAAGCGAAAACGCATTTAGTATTAAAAAGATATGTATGGTGGACATTCTGTAGCATTATAATTTATGAATGTTGCAGTCCTACAGAAGGTGCGTTCAAAGTTAGTTATAATGGTGAAAATAAAGTACACAAGCAAATCAAAAGTGTCGGAGGACAGGAGAGTGCCAAAGAAGAAGTCCACCGGAAATGTTCGACGAGATGATGTTGAAAAGGAGTTTTGGAAGGATAAGGATCAAACCTCAGATAAGTGGTACTACGAGGTAAGGAAAGAGTTAAGTATAACAGTGATCAATGCGGGTCCCATGACTAATGGTGAACTTGCCGAGTCTCCGAAGCCATTTTTGTCTTTTATTTGTTCGTTTGGTCCCATCTTCGAGCTAGACTCGGGGAGTTAGAATACGCCATAGAGAAAACCAACATGGAACTATTTTGCAACCAGCATTACACTTCTTCAATACACACATTTTTTTTACCACCAAATATTCATTGTCTATTATGTTTCGTTAGATATGAAATTTATCAATTACAAATAGCTAAAATGAGTTTTAAGTCCTATTGACTCAGCTATCAGACAAGTATGCAATATAATTTAAGAGATTACATTATCATGAGTGTAATACAGATTGCTTACATTTACATTGAATGCAATGACACATTATATTTCCCTTATGGTATAGACATTTTAGTGATAATCCATAAAATTCTGTATCGAGTATTAAGAGTAGATTTATATTTTTCCATTTTTCCTGAGGATAGTAATTTTAAGTTTCTGGGGAGGGCAGTGAATATTTTGAAACATTCATAATGTACTCCTATTTGGTAACAAGTTAAGCTAGCACTGGTTTGTGTAAGTTCATTCTGTGTCTTGTATTTAGGTTTCGTATATTTACATTTTTTCAAAGAATTCTTGATTTTTTTTATATAGAAACACACAAATATGAAAATGTGTTCACATGGAAGTGTCAAAATGTTCAACCTTTGAAACAAACCCTTTAATGGAGCTGTACTTTTGATGCCACACATCTTGACGTCACGAAAACAATCTGTTGTCAACTGCAGAGTTCTTAAATATGCCAAACACAGCTAAATGTTGCCAACGTTTATTTTCTTGTTATGAACTAGCAATACTGAAATGAAGTGTTTGTTAGTGATAGCAGCTGACATAATGAGCACAAAGAGGTGGAGAGGTCACAAGAGGTTCTGACTACTGGAATGGGAGGTCACAGTTACCAATCTCACTTATCAGGCTTCCCTCCAACGAAGTTGACTCTCTTTGCTTTCTTATGTAAATGTCACTACATCAACGTTTTCATACATTGTAAGTCATGCATGTGGTCAAAGTAAATTAGATGTGGGGGCACATGTGTGAAAGAAAAACTGGTGGAAATTCACAATGATAATGTGATAATTCATCATCATTTGCCTGTTGTTACATTTGGTATTTGTAGATTTATTTATTTACTTGTCTAGCCATAAATACTAGTACAACTTGAAAAGCAAAAATGCGTAATAATTCTGTAGAAAATGAACCTAGCTACAGTGAAGCAATGAATATTACACAAATATAAATATTTGTGCATAATAATTTATTTAAATTTTGCAATACTTTTGTCAAATAGAAAGTTATTAATGTTTTTATTTCTTGGCCACGCAAACAGAACAGACTTGCAAAGCCAACACACAGCAACCAGTATTTAAAAGAATTATGTAGCACTGAGTCCTACTCTATTGTTGCTCTATTGTTGTCTTCATGTATAAGGGGTATTCAAAAAGAAACAAGCCGGAGTCTGGTATGCACAAACCGGTGACAGGATGGTAATATCGTGGCATGTGTAACGAAGTGCTGTGCCGACCAGAGCGTAGAAGTTCACAGTCCATCGCTAGAGGGCATGTGTGCACGTCATGATACAAAGCTAGCAGCAGCATGCATCAATCATCCAACGCTGCCAGTCACATTGCAAACAGTGAAATGGAGGCGTCAAAAGAAGAGCAAAGATGTGTTGTTCGTTTTCTGACAGCGGAAGGAGTAGGGGTAACAGACATTCATTGACGAATGTCACAAGTGTATGGCGAACACTGTATGTTCCTTGCAAGGGTCAAGGTGTGGCACAAATGGGTCAGGGAAGGACAGGTGTCATTAGCCAATGATGCATGGTCTGGAGCGCCACACTGCATTACCGATGACATTGTCCAGCTGGTTGATGCACTCATTACCCAGGACCACCAAGTGACAATGAAAGCCATGGCCAGTGAGGTTGCATTGAGTATCGGAAGTGAAGGAACGACTGCTCTTGTGCAAAGTGTGTGTACAATGGTGCCCCACCGTCTTCAACCACACCAGGAAGCATGTCAAATGGCCCACTATCTTGGTCATTTGCAGAGCTAATCTAGGGAAGGGAATGAGTTCTGGCATGAATGTTGGCTGGAGATGAGTCATGGTGTCATCACTTAGAACCAGAATTAAAACGACAAAGTCTCCAGTAGAAGCATCCAGTGTCACCACCATAAAAAAAAAGCCAAGGCCATCCACACAAGTGCAGGAAAGGTTATGCTGACGTTCTTCTTTGACCAAGATAGCCCCCTTGTGATTCACTTTCTGCAGGATGGGACAACAGTGAATGCCCAGCGTTACTCACAATCCTTGACGAACCGTCGCCAAGCAATCAAATCAAAACAACCAGGCAATCTCACTCGTGAGGTCATTCTGCTCCACGACAATGCAAAGCCTCATATGGCCAACGCAGTTGTTGCACTCCTGCAGAAATTCAAATGGGAGCTTCTCAGCCATCCTCCATTATGTCCAGGCTTCTCTCCCTATGATTATGCCATTTTTGATCTCCTAAGAAAGGCTCTGAGGGGCAAATGATTCACCTCGGACGACGACGTCCAGCTGTACATGTGGAACTGGCTGACATCACAGCCCCGGGACTTTTATGAGACAGCCATTCACCACCTTGTGTAACAGTGGGACAATTGACTCAACAGCCAGGGCTAATACTTCTAATATACAGGTACTGGTTTCAGTAATTATGTCTCCAGCTCATTTCATTTTGAACGCACCTTATACTTACAAGGGAAGATTTAATAAAACCATTTGTACAGAATGTTTATCTCAATGTGAAATAGAACAGAAGTGTTTTTAAAATAGTCTGTGCAGAAGTCCGCAGAGAATACACACATTCTTTTCTTTTCCAGATTATGGATGATCCACAAGAGTTTGAGACCCTGCCAGAAGAACAAGTCAGTGGTTTAAAAACTGAAGCAGAAAAACTTCTGGAAAATGAAATTGAAAGTTATAATAGAAGTAAGTTGAGGTGTTAGTTTTGGAGTGTATTACAGTATTTCATTTAGGTTTAGCAGAAACAGACATGCCTGATTTGAGGCATCACTTACATTTTTATATTGTCAAGGGACTAGTTTCAGAAGCCATCACCTCCATTTTCAACCTCTATTCAACTTATTACACAAATATAAATATTTGTTACAAAGGCTTCACTTATCTTAAGAAATTGGTGTTAATTCTTTCTAATGGAGATCCATTTAACCAACAGATTGTTTGTATCTTCAGTCCACAAACAAACTCTGTTGTCAAGGATTCCGGTTACCATGTTTTTTTTTTTTTTTTTTTCAGTATTACCAAAATCTGAAAATGAAACAAACCTAAAAACAGAATCAACTGCTGGTATTTCAAAATTCATTATGCCATTGTTTAGTTAATTGATGGAAATTAATCATTTCTCCACACTAGCCATATATAGGCTAAGATTTTCGATAGATAAAGTCAACATGAAAAATTCTATGCCATGGCCGGGATTTAAACAGTGGATCTCCTGGTTTCCATCCAGTCGCTCTTACCCATTGAGCTACCATGACCAATGTATCGTCCTGACATTAAATTCTCCATTTGACTCATATATTTGGTGTATCTCGAATGCGAGAGCCCCTAGTGGTCTACCGGGGAAATATACGAGTCAATTGGAGAATTTAATGTCATGACGGCACGACGGCCATGGTAGCTCAAAGGGTAAGAGCAACTGGACGAAAACCAGGAGACCCGTGGTTCAAATCCCGGCCATGGCATTGAACTTTTCATGTTGACTCTATCTTTCATTATGCAATGTTTATTTTTTAAAATAAATATCTTTTCCCAAACTATTAAAATCTATCGGACCATTTAATTGTTTAATTTAACTTCAGGATTTATTTCATGGTTAAATGACCAAAAATGATCTGCTATGGCCGATTTATCAGTTTGTTTATACTTAATGTTACGAAAATGTTCTTTTGTTCTGGTTTCTAAATTACGTTTTGTCTTTCCAATATAAACTTTATCACAATCTAAACAATTAAATTGATAAATACCAGATTTTTTATTCCTAGGAATTTTATCTTTTTAAGAAAAATAGTAAATTATTAGTACTATATTTATTTTGAGGAACTAAAGTTACACCAACTTCCTTAAAAGTTTTTGAAAATGTTTATTAACCCAAGGATGGTAAGTAAATTTTTTAAAATTATAATCGTCTTTTATTTTTTTAAGGGTAGAAATATTAACAGTTTTTTGAAATATCATGAACAGTTTTTTAATAGAAATAATAATAATTATAATAAATATTATTAAATCATTAAATCAAAAAGATTTAATTTTCACTAAAGCGGATAAAGGTAATAGAATTGTATGTAATTTTAGATAAATTAGATTATATTAATAGAGTAAACCTTTTACTTCAAGGTGAAGATTTTATAAAAAATAAGAAAGACCCTTTAAAATCTTGTATTAAAAATTTTAATAAAATACTTAATGAAGTGAAATAAAAACATTTTGTAAAAGTTAGTAATCCCGTTTTACCTAGAATTTGTGCCCTTCCTAAAATTCATAAACCTGGAAATAAAATGAGACCTATTGTTAATTGTATAAACTCATCAACTTACAATTTAGCTAAATGGTTACATGAAAAATATAGTAATTTTGATAAATTTGAGACTTTAAGTATTAAAAATTCTTTTGAACTAATAAAAATGATTGATAGTGTTGTATTATCTAACTGATAAAGTTATTTCTTTTGATGTCACTGCCTTATTTCCTAGTATTCCTAGAGAAAAACTTTTAATTTATTTAAAAAAGTGGTTGAATTTAATAAATTTACATGAGGACTTAATAGTTGATTTTGTTAAAAACTTAAAGATTTTTGTTTGGATTAAAAAAATTTCACCTTTAATGGTGCATTTTTTCAACGAACTTCTGGCTTAGCAATGGGTAATCCTCTTTCACCTTTTCTTGCTGATCTTTTTATGAGTTTTTTCGAAATTCAGGTCACTAAAGCTTTTCCTTTGAATTTTAAAACATTGTATAGATATGTTGATGATATTTTTGTTATTGTTCCTAATAAACAAATTTTAGATGAAAGTGATGAGTCAGTAATTCAAACACAAACATCACTTAAATTATTCTTACTTGGACATGTTTCGGAGAACGGTTTGTCCCCATCGTCAGCAGTTATCCGACTGGTTGGATCCATGGTTTCCTGACGTGAGCTGGTTGTCTGTGGTGGCATCTGTTGTCTGTGAGATGAACTTCCAAAGAGTTTTCAGGCGGCAATTCGAAATTTAAAGTATACTGTTTGTTTCTTATAATTAGCAATTTTTCCCAAACATCTCACAGACAACAGATGCCACCACAGACAAGCAGCTCACTTCAGGAAACCACAGATCCAACCAGTCGGATAACTGCTGACGATGGGGACAAACCGTTCTCCGAAACATGTCCAAGTAAGAATAATTTAAGTGATGTTTGTGTTTGAATTACCGACTCATTACTTTCAAATGTTAAATACATCACTGTTTCTAACCTTTTGCTTCAAATAAAATTAACAATGCTTTAAAATTACTAAATTTACAAGATAAAGCTATAAAATTTACATTAGAAACTGAAATGAATGGATTTCTTCCTTTTCTAGCTCAAAAGATAATAAGATAATAAATTAGATTTTGGTATTTATAGGAAATCTACTTATATCGATAATTACATAAAAAGTAAAAGTTTTAATCCTTTTTCACATAGATTTGCTGTTTTTAATAGTTTGATTTATAGATTAATATATCCCTGAATAAAGAAGAATTTAATAAAGAATATAAACATATTGTGACTTTGTGGGTTCGTGAAATGAAAAGTCTAATTACACAATCTCAACAATGTTCTTTATTTCCACCGACTTACAGTTTGATACTTGCCAATTACACAGAATTACGTAATGCACACAATTATGATTCACCAGTTCGTCCGTTACAATTTCACTTGCACTAGTAATTACGGACAATACTCCGTTGCACGTACACAATTACGTAAATTCTTCCGTCGCACAGTCTTCTCTTCCACTAACACGTTGCTCCTGCGCTAGCACGTCAAGCACTGACTGACTCACTCCCCCTTGCACGACGTGTTGCTTATATAGGGTCCGCTTGCCGATCTAGAAGGTTCTCGATTAGATTGAATGTCCCGAGTTTCCAGAACCTAGGAGAAGGGTAAAGAGACGGCTCAGGGGCCCGACATCCCTCTCCTAACCATCCCTTCTTAACGCTATAAGACAAACGAAGGGGCGGGGCGAACGCCGGCCCGTCTCCTGTCGCCCACTCTATAGGGTGTTCCGATACTCGCGTGACACTGCTCCCTCCTCAAAGCTGGTCGTCCCGAACAGCACCATCGTAGCGTGCCAGGCGGTCCAGGTGTACCACCAGCATCTGCTTGGAGTCTCAGCCAGAAGTAGCGCTGCCGAAGTTTGTCAATCGTTCGGTTCGCTCCCAGGTGTCCTCCTGAAGTACCAGCGTGCACTTCTTCCAAGACTTCCGATACCTTACTCCGGGGAAGTACCAACTGTTCTCTCTGCGTCTTCCCATCGGGTGATTCCCATACCCGGAACAGCGCGCCCTCTCTGGTCTTCAACGAGTCCCATTGGGCCCAGTACGACCTGTAGGTGGCGCTCCTCGGTGCGATGTCCTCCCAGGTTGGTCTCGTCCCTGCCTCCACTTCCCTCAAGAGTGGCCCCAAGTCTGCGTCCGCCAGCTGCTCCCTCCTCAGGCCTGCGCTATCCCAGCCTTCAGCAGGCACTGCCACAACTACTCGGACTGCTGCGGCACGCTCCTTCTCTTCCACTCTTGTGCACTGGCTGCACTCTACTGGACAGGGTCTTCGGGACATGGCGTCTGCGTTACCGTGGCTCTTCCCTCTACGATGTTCCGAGGTGAAGTCGTACTCCTGTAGCCTCTGGACCCAACGTGCTGTCTGGCCTTCCAGGTTCTTAAAGCTCAATAGCCAGGTTAGGGCGGAATGGTCAGTCCTCAGGTGGAAAGGCTGACCGTACAGGTACTTGTGGAAGTGCTCCAAGGTCTTTACTACCGCCAGTAACTCCCGTCGGGTGACGCAGTAGTTCTTCTCTGCCTTGGATAGCGTCTTGCTGTAGTAGGCTATCACCCGCTCATGGCCGTCCTGGATCTGCGATAGGACACCTCCAATGCAATGGTCGCTGGCGTCGGTGTCCACAATGAAGGCGCCAGCCGGTTGTGGGAAACCCAAAATTGGAGCACTGCACAGGGTCTCCTTTAGGTGCTGGAAAGCGTTTTCGGCGTCCTCCGTCCACACATAAGGCCGGTGTTCCTCTGTCAGGCGGGTGAGGGGTTTTGCGATGTTGTCGGCCTTTTCCTCTAAATCATTAAGGCGGTCGTCTACTTGACCCATCCGCTTGCCCAGATTCGTGACGTCATCCCTCATGCCGGCCAACTGTTCCTCAAATTTGGCGGCGAGGACCTCGTTCGCCTCCTTCATTTCCGTGGCCAGGCTGTCGTTCGCTGCCCTCATTTCTGTGGTCAATTCGCTCTTTATTTCTTCCATCTTCTCGGTGATGTTGTCGTTGGCCGTCTTCATTTGTTTCAGTTCCGCGGCCAGGTTGTCATTTATAGTCTCCAGCTTCGCGGCCAGGCTGTTATTTGCCGCTTCTGTTTTTGCAGCGAGGTTTTCAGTTGCCGTCTTCATTTCTTTTAGTTCCGCCAAAATCTTTTCTAATGCTGCCTCCATTGTGTTATGTCGCACTCCTGACACCAATTGTGACTTTGTGGGTTCGTGAAATGAAAAGTCCAATTACACAAACTCAACAATGTTCTTTATTTCCACCGACTTACAGTTTGATACTTGCCAATTACACAGAATTACGTAATGCACACAATTACGATTCACCAGTTCGTCCGTTACAATTTCACTTGCACTAGTAATTACGGACAATACTCCGATGCACGTACACAATTACGTAAATTCTTCTGTCGCACAGTCTTCTCTTCCACTAACACGGCGCTCCTGCGCTAGCACGTCAAGCACTGACTGACTCACTCCCCCTTGCACGACGTGTTGCTTATATAGGGTCCGCTTGCCGATCTAGAAGGTTCTCGATTAGATTGAATGTCCGGAGTTTCCAGAACCTAGGAGAAGGGTAAAGAGACGGCTCAGGGGCCCGACATCCCTCTCCTAACCATCCCTTCTTAACGCTATAAGACAAACGAAGGGGTGGGGCGAACGCCGACCCGTCTCCTGTCGCCCACTCTATAGGGTGTTCCGATGCTCGCGTGACAATATTATTAATACTGCTTTATTTAATGGTTATAATAAAGATTTTATACAAAAGAAGATTGAAAAATTTAAATATCAAAGAACTGTTAATGATATTTCTACCCTTAAAAAAATAGAAGACGATTATAAGTTTAAAACATTTACTTACCATCCTTGGGTTAATAAACATTTTCAAAAAATGTTTAAAGAAGTTGGTATAACTTTAATTCCTCAAAATAAATATAGTATTAAAAATTTACTACATTTTTGTAAAAAAGATAAAATTCCTAATAATAAAAATCTGGTATTTATCAATTTAATTGTTTAGATTGTGATCAGGTTTATATTAGAAAGACAAAATGTAATTTGGAAACCAGAACGAAAGAACATTTTCGTAACATTAAGTATAAACAAACTGATAAATCGGCCGTAGTAGATCACTTTTGGTCATTTAACCATGAAATAAATCCTGAAGTTAAATTATTAAAACAGTTAAATGGTCTGACAGATTTTAATAATTTGGTAAAAGATATTTATTTAAAAAAATAAACATCGCGTAATGAATTTTGAAATACCAGCAGTTGATTCTGTTTTTAGGTTTTTTTCGTTTTCAGATTTTGGTAATACTGAAAAAAAAAAAAAAAAAACATGTTTATCGACTGAAGATACAAACAATCTGTTTGTGAAATCGATCTCAGTAGAAAGAAGTATTAACACCAATTTCTTGAGATAGTGAAGCCTTTGTAACAAATATTTATATTTGTGTAATATTTATTGCTTCACTGTAGCTAGCTTCATTTTCTACGTAATCCCTATCCAACTGTCTGTTGTCTGCTCTCTTCTCTCTGGTGGTGAAACTATGAACTTCTTTGTTAAATTATCTACTGGTGAAATTTCAAAGTTCATTACTCATTCCTTATTTTTCATATAAATATGTTCTCTCATGTTGTCAGTTTAAAATTATTAAAAGGAGGGATAAACCAAAATTGTTTTTTGTTAACTGGATTTTTGTTAACTTGGATTGGCCCTGGTCCTAGTTGATCTGGGTAAATGAGGTTCCAATATATTTTAAAATTGGCAAAACATTAATATTTATTAGGTAATGCTTTTTTTATTTTAGAATGGTGTAAATTGTATATGTTTATATATGTATGCAAATCTGATGTATTCGAAGGATAAATAAAAGATTTACGAATTGTTTTGGATTACAGATATGTCAAAGGGTCCTGGTGGATCCGATTACAACTGGCTGCAGAAATTTATGGTCAGTGGCACAGTATCAGATAAGATTGCTGCATGTACAATTGCAGTTCAGAATTCCCCAGTCCACAGCCTTCCACTTCTTGGCAACTTTGTCAACATGGTCAAGGTGGGAAAGAGGAAGGAATGTGTGCAAGTTTTAGGTAAGTTGTGATTATTTACATATGCTTACTAAGATATTCTAAAACCTACAGTTCCATAGAGTATGTGCTTATGGGAGTAGAGATGGTTATAATAAAACTAAATCGAGAAGATTCACACTGCTGCACTCAGTTTTTCACAGGACATGTTTCAAGAGCTGTTGCTTCTATCATCAGCTGAGTCTCGACTAGTGCAAATTGTAGTGGTTTCCTCCTCCATTTTGTCAATAGATGGCATGATGTATTTGTCAAAGATATCCGGTGGTGGAGTTTCGAAATTCATGATTCTATAATAATTTTTATTTATGAACATTTTTTCCCTTACGGAAAGATGTATGGGATGACTGATATGTTTTATTAAAGCTGAACAGGCAGCTTTTGGCCACGGAAACAAAGGATAAAGACGTTAGCTCGTGTGGCATAACAAGTGTCATAGCAGCAAATGAGAAGTAAAGATAATTTTCGGCATCTGCCATTTACTGTTGAACAGCGGTTTTGTCTTTCAGTTCTGTTGCTTTTAATCAGCCATGGAGAAAAGGAAGTGTTATGTGCCAGATTGGAAAGTAAAATTTATAGGAGAGGTGGCACTTAATATACACCAAAAGCAAATTCTTATTTGCCACCAACTTAGAGATTGCTTATACATGCTATGTATGGTCATCCATGATAGAAAGCCCTGGGGAAAAAAGTACTTATCCAGATAAGTCACCCCAACCAAGATTTGATCTCATGACCTCTTGAATGAAGCTGTGTAGGCATTACATCAGTGGGAAAAGTTGTAGTGAAAAAGCTGTAAGTTCGTTAACATGTTTTGCAAAATGAGTTGTTACCTGTAATACAAGAAAAGTGGAACAAGCCAAATTAACTGAATGGTTTAAAGCGAGACCAATTTTTAATAACGTTTGCTTTGTACGAGGTGCATTTGGAAATGATTTACAATACTAGTTTTGTGTACCTTATTTATTAATGAACGTGAGTCATTGTACATAGGATCTCTCAATATACTCTCCATTGACGTCAATACATCACTGCTACCTTTCTGGCAACTTCATTATTGCATCATGGAACCATTTTTTAGGGGTACTACGCACCTACTCATGGACAGCTGCCTGTAATTCTTTGTTGCCAAATCTCTTCCCTCGCAGCATGTTCTTCATGCTGTCGAATAGAGCATAATCCAATGGAGCGAGATCTGGTGAATATGGTGGGTGTGGTAAAACAGTAAACCCCAGTGATGCCAACTTTGCAGCTGTCATATTGTGGTGTGCAGCCACATATTCTCGTCCTGGAGGAGCATTCCTGTGCACCACTTTCCCGTTTGCCGTTGTTGGATCCTGCATCAAAGTCGTGTAAGGGAGTCACAGTACATCTTCCTGTTGACAGTCATACCTTGTGGAAGCCAGTCCATTAACAGTATGCCACAAGTGTCCCAAAAGACAGAGATCATCTGCTTACCTGCAGACGGAGCACAACAAAATTTCTTGGGCCAGGGACTCCCAGGAGGTTTCCATTGCATGGA
Organism: Mantis religiosa; assembly: GCA_030765055.1. Classification (NCBI taxonomy): domain Eukaryota; kingdom Metazoa; phylum Arthropoda; class Insecta; order Mantodea; family Mantidae; genus Mantis; species Mantis religiosa. The sequence continues at coordinate 18,341,372 of CM060949.1, forward strand.
TTGCATTTTCTTCTTAGCTGTATGGTAATGACAACATGATTTGTCATGTCACCAGTTTCTCCAAAAAATCTGGATCCTCATTGTGCATTTCCAATAGTTGGCGACAGACTTCAACTTTGTTCTCCTGCTGCACCGGTGTCAAGTCCCGCAGAACCCAATGTGCACACATCTTTATATCTAAATCATTATGAATTATGGTGTGTAGGGTTGCTTGGCTGAGCCCTATCTGCATTTATTCATCAAAGGTTATATGCGTACCACCCATTATCAATTCAGAAACAACCTCAATGCTCCTCAGAGTTTGTGATGTTGACGGATGACCAGTGCTTACATTCTTGCTTGCCGATTTTTTTTAGCTGGCGGACCCAGTGATCCAGTTGTAAACAATCTGTGCAGGAGCTTCTTTTTCACAAACCGCTTTTAAACGTTTGTGAATATCTGATGTTTTGACTCCTACCTTCTACAAAAACCATGCAGCCCATCTTTGTCTGTGATAGTCGCCTTCCATCTTGTCCATGGAGTTTTGCACCTCATAACATACAAGCGTTGCCCGTTCACTACACACTGTGGTTGCAAATGCCATCTAGTGTCTGCATGGTGCACTAGTGCTCATAGATTCAGCAGAATGTTTGAAACAATGCCATGTAAATCATTTCCGAATACCCCTTGTACATACCTTTATTTTTTTTATTTATTTATTTATTTTTTTTTCGTAATTTACGTCCTCCGTTAGTCATATCCGACGGTGAATGAATTGGGTGAAATGATGCTTAAATGAGTCCAGCGTCCATGGAGCTTAGTTACCCGACATTCATCTTGAAGGATAAGGGAAGACTCCGGAAAAAACCTTATCCAGGTGACCGAGATTCGAACTCGGGAACTCTTGAATGTGAGGCAGACATGCTACCATCTACGCTACCGTGGCGGGCATTTTTGGAATTGGGACCAGATTTTTTAAATACACGTAAACTGTTTGTGAATGCATGACAGAGATGGCGGCACTGTACAGCACATAGAACTCTAGTGGCAGCGACAAGAGTTAGGACTGTTTTTGATACTTAAAATGGCGACATTTTCATTGCAAGAACAGTGTGTATTCATTCATTTTCCACATTTTTGTGGTGTGATACCTATTTTATTCATCGCCAGTTGAGTGAGGCATATGGTGATGGTACCATGGATGTGTCTAATGTGCGTTCCTGGGTGCGTCAGTTCAATGAAGGCAGAACATCTTGTGACAACAAACCAAAATGTTGAGTGAGGCATGTGGTGATGGTACCATGGATGTGTCTAATGTGCATTCCTTTGTGACAGTTTAATTAACGTAGAACATCGTGTGACAACAAACCAAGACAGTTGCAGACATCGCCTCCAAAATTGGCATTTCTGTGGGATCTGTGCACACAATCCTGCATGAAGATCTGAAAATGCTTAATCGGCGCTTCTATAAAACAATATTTCTCCTCTTGCTGGATCATGTCATCAGACCGGCTGGTACGAGGCCCTGACTGTCTTGGTTTGTTGTCACACGATGTTCTGCCTTAACTGAACTGTAGCACCCAGGAACGCACATTAGACACATCCATGGTACCATCACCACATGCCTCACTCGACTGTCTTGGTTTGTTGTCACACAATGTTCTGCCTTCATTGAACTGTCACACCCAGAAATGCACATTAGACACATTCATGGTACCATTACCACATGCCTTACTCAACTGTCTTGGTTTATCGTCACATGATGTTCTGCCTTCATTGAACTGTCACACCCAGGAACACACATTAGACACATCTATAGTACTATCACCACATGCCTCACTCAACTGTCTTGGTTTGTTGTCACACGATGTTCTGCCTTCATTGAACTGTCACACCCAGAAATGCACATTAGACACATCCATGGTACTATCACCACATGCCTCACTTAACTGTCTTGGTTTGTTGTCATATGATGTTCTGTCTTCATTGAACTGTCACACCCAGGAACACACATTAGACACATCCATGGTATCATTATTACATGCCTCACTTAACTGTCTTGGTTTGTTGTCACACGATGTTCTGCCTTCATTGGACTGTCACACCCAGGAATGTACATTAGACACATCCATGGTACCATCACCACATACCTCACTCAACTGTCTTGGTTTGTTGTCACACGATGTTCTGCCTTCATTGGACTGTCACACCCAGGAACGTACATTAGACACATCCATGGTACCATCACCACATGCCTAATTAACTGTCTTGGTTTGTTGTCACACGATGTTCTGTCTTCATTGGACTGTCACACCCAGGAGCACACATTAGACACATGCATGGTACCATCACCACATGCCTCACTCAACTGTCTTGGTTTGTTGTCACACAATGTTCTGCCTTTATTGGACTGTCACACCCAGGAACGTACATTAGACACATGCATGGTACCATCACCACATGCCTCACTTAACTGTCTTGGTTTGTTGTACACGATGTTCTGCCTTCATTGAACTGTCACACCCAGGAACACACATTAGAGTCACACCCAGGAACACACATTAGACACATCCATGGTACTATCACCACATGCCTCACTTAACTGTCTTGGTTTGTTGTCATATGATGTTCTGTCTACATTGAACTGTCACACCCAGGAACACACATTAGACACATCCATGGTACCATTATTACATGCCTCACTTAACTGTCTTGGTTTGCTGTCACGCAATGTTCTGTCTTCATTCGACTTCACACCCATAAACATACACTGTACATATCCGTGGTACCATTACCACATGCCTCACTCAACTGTCTTGGTATGTTGTCACACGATGTTCTGTCTTCATTGGAATGCCACACCCAGGAACGTACATTAGACACATCCGTGGTAACATCACCACATGCGTCACTCAACTGTCTTGGTTTGTTGTCACACGATGTTCTGTCTTCATTGGACTGTCACACCCAGGAGCACACATTAGACACATCCATGGTAACATTACCACATGCCTCACTTAACTGTCTTGGTTTGTCGTCACTCAATGTTTTGTCTTCATTGGACTGTCACACCCAATAACGTACATTAGACCCATGCATGGTACCATCACCACATGCCTCACTCAACTGTCTTGGTTTGTTGTCACACAATGTTCTGCCTTTATTGGACTGTCACACCCAGGAACGTACATTAGACACATCCATGGTACCATCACCACATGCCTCACTTAACTGTCTTGGTTTGTTGTCACACGATGTTCTGCCTTCATTGAACTGTCACACCCAGGAACGTACATTAGACACATCCATGGTACCATCACCACATGCCTCACTCAACTATCTTAGTTTGTTGTCACATGATGTTCTGCCTTCATTGGACTGTCACACCCAGGAATGTACATTAGACACATCCATGGTACCATCACCACATGCCTCATTAACTGTCTTGGTTTGATGTCACATGATGTTCTGCCTTCATTGGACTGTCACACCCAGGAATGTACATTAGACACATCCATGGTACCATCACCACATGCCTCATTAACTGTCTTGGTTTGTTGTCACACGATGTTCTGCCTTCATTGGACTGTCACACCCAGGAATGTACATTAGACACATCCATGGTACCATCACCACATACCTCACTCAACTGTCTTGGTTTGTTGTCACACGATGTTCTGCCTTCATTGGACTGTCACACCCAGGAACGTACATTAGACACATCCATGGTACCATCACCACATGCCTCATTAACTGTCTTGGTTTGTTGTCACACGATGTTCTGCCTTCATTGGACTGTCACACCCAGGAATGTACATTAGACACATCCATGGTACCATCACCACATACCTCACTCAACTGTCTTGGTTTGTTGTCACACCCAGGAACGTACATTAGACACATCCATGGTACCATCACCACATGCCTAATTAACTGTCTTGGTTTGTTGTCACACGATGTTCTGCCTTCATTGGACTGTCACACCCAGGAATGTACATTAGACACATCCATGGTACCATCACCACATGCCTAATTAACTGTCTTGGTTTGTTGTCACACAATGTTCTGCCTTCATTGGACTGTCACACCCAGGAATGTACATTAGACACATCCATGGTACCATCACCACATGCCTCACTCAATTATCTTGGTTTGTTGTCACTTGATGTTCTGTCTTCATTGAACTGACACACCCAGGAATGTACATTAGACACATCCATGGTACCATTACCACATGCCTCACTCAAGTGTCTTGGTTTGTCGTCACATGATGTTCTGTCTTCATTGAACTGTCGCATTCAAGAGCACACATTAGACACATCTATGGTACCATCGCCACATGCCTCACTCAACTAGCAATGTATTTCAATAGGTTTCACTCTACGAAAATGGAGAAAATGAATGATTACATGCTGTTCTTGCAATGAAAACATCACCATTTTAGGGATCAAAAACAGTCTTAACTCTCGTCGCTGCCACTAGAGTTCTATGCAGTTTACAGTGCTGACATCTCTGTCACACATTCACAAAAATTTCACGTGCATTTTAAATAAAATCCAGAAGTTCCTATCTGGTCCTAGTCCTGAAAAAAAAGAAAATAGGAGGTGTTATAACTTCAATGTACCTCATAAGTTGCTATTTGGTTTTTTCTCTCCTGGTTATGAAAAGAGCAATAAATTTCAAAGCCATCAAATACTCATACACTATTAAATTGATGGAAATTAATCATTTCTTTACACTAGCTGTGTATAGGTTAAGGTTTTAGATAGTCAAACTAAAATGTTCAATGCTATGGCTCGGATTGGAACCACGGATCTCCTGGTTTCCGTCCAGTCGCTCTTACTCATTGAGCTACCATGGCCAACTTGCCTTTGTGATGTTAATTCTCCAATGGACTCATATATTTAAGTTAATTGGTGGAAATTATTTCTTCACACTAGCCATATATAGGCTAAGGTTTTGGATAGATAGTCAACCTGAAAAATTCAATGCCATGGCCGGGATTTGAGCCACGGATCTCCTAGTTTCCATCCAGTCGCTGTTACCACTAACTCTTACCACTAAGGCTAGTGTGAAGAATTGATTAATTTCCACTAATTAACTTAAATAAGAGTTTAATGGTGAAGTCTTGGATTTAAGTGCTTACAACAGTAAGTCGCCACAAGTGGTGTATCTCAAATACGAGAGCCCGCACAACAGAATTTCGTCGCACAACATAATTTCGTCGCACAACAGAATTTCGTTCACTACTCCACGTGAATTGTCCCGCTTTATCCATCGTCTTCCCGTTAAAAAGTCTCCCGGTCATGACCTTATCCCTAACGTTGTGCTGAAGAATTTGACAAACAAAGCCCTAGCTTATTTATCATCAATCTTCAATGCTGCTCTGCGCATTGGTCATTTTCCATCTACATGGAAACATGCGGAAATTATAGTCTTCCACAAGCCCAACAAGCCAAAAAATCTTCCCTCAAGTTACAGACCAATCAGCTTATTACCTACACTTTCTAAGCTTTTTGAAAAGATTATTCATCAACGTATTTCTCATTTTTTGATCCATAATCAGATAATTCCGTCTTTTCAGTTTGGCTTTCGCCCGAAGCATGCTACCACTCACCAATTGCTCAGAATCACGCAGTCTATTATTCAAGGTTTCGAAAACAGGCAATACACCGTAGCAGCATTCCTAGATATCGCCCAGGCATTCGACAAGGTGTGGCACAGTGGACTACTACTTAAAGCATATCGCATTGGTCTCCCTTATTATCTGATACAAATCATAGCAAGTTTTCTCACCAATAGAACCTTTGTGGTGCGCATTGCTGGTTTCACATCCACCCGACGGCCTATTTTAGCAGGTGTACCTCAAGGTTCAGTACTTGCACCACTCCTCTTTAATATATTCACTTATGATCTTCCTGATATAGCTCCAGTTTGTACGGCGTTATACGCAGATGATACTGCTCTCTATTATTCTCACGCCAATATTCTTCATGCCATTCAGAAACTGCAAATTGCCCTAGATCAATTAGCTCATTGGTTCTCTCACTGGCGCATTTCCCTCAATACTAACAAGACAGAGGTTAAGATCTTCTCCTTACGACCTTATAGGGATCCTCCTTCACTACGGCTGCTGGGGGAACCGCTCTCATGGTTACCAAGCAATGTGCCAGTGAAATACCTTGGGGTGTTACTGGACACTCGACTTACTTGGAACGCCCACATCTGTCGGTCTGTTACGCTTGCATTTGCCCGGCTATCAAAACTGTACCCTCTACTCAACAGGCGCACTTCACTTGGTTATGAATCCTCCCTGCTTCTTTACACATCTCTAGTCCGTCCCATTTTTACCTATGCAGCTCCAGTCTGGGGTGGCACCAGTAAGACTAATCTCCGCCGACTGCAGGTACTACAAAACAGGGTGCTTCGTACAGTTACAAACGCTCCATGGTTCATCCGAAACCAGCAGCTTCATCATGAGTTTGGTCTTCTACCCGTTCACCAATACATCCGACGCCTGGCACGTCCATTCTTTTACCATCTCCAGGAGGTCCCTGGAGCTGTTACCTACCGTCTCGGCTGTCGCACTCGCCAGCCAACTCGCCTGAAGCGCAGACTGCCCCAAGATCTTCTCCTGAGTGACGTCTCCAGCACAGACGACTCAGACACGTGATTACTACCATCAGACTTTAAGTTCTCAATTTGTGTTACAGTTATCCTCCATATTTAGTTAGAGGAGTCGTTCATGGCTACCTCCATTGTTATGTGTCCTGTTCCTATGTATCTTATAACAAACATCTGTAAAGCATAATTGCTGATCGATGGATAAAATAAAATAAAAAAAAAAAAAAAAAGAATACGAGAGCCCCTAGTGGTTTACCAGAAAAATATATGAATCAGTTGGAGAATTTAAAGATGGCACGTTGGCCATGGTAGCTCAATGGGTAAAAGCGACTGGATGGAAACCAGGAGATCTGTGGTTCAAATCCTGTCCATGGCATTGAATTTTTCAGGTTGACTATCTATAACTCATATGTTTTCCTGGTAAACCACTAGGGGCTCTTGTATTTGAGATACACTGCTTGTGCCAACTTACTGTTGTAAGTACTTGAGTCCCAGGCTTCATCATTTAATTCTTATTTAAGTTAATGGATAGAAATTAATCATACACTGATAACACTGTTTAAAAATCTGACTATTGCTATTGCCTGTTGTATCGCACAGCAAGCAGTAGATGAAAGAGCAAATAAGAGCTTTCATTTAACGTGTACTTTGTATTGTTACAGAAATATTGACAGAGTTGTTTCTCTCACACTTGCTTCGGCCAGATAAGAAGTTGAGAAAATTTGAAGAATGTCCACTGTCAGTGTTAGATCAACATTCAAGCCAGAACAAGAGAAAAACCTGTTTAATTCTTTGGTACTTTGAAGATAAGTTGAAAGAACTGTACCACACTTTCATCAAGGCTCTGAACACGGCTGCCCATGACACGGTGGAGAACAATAGGGAGAAAGCAGTAACGTCAATGTTCAAACTTCTGTCAGAAAACCCAGAGCAAGAGAGCGTAAGTATAGGGTCACTGAGGCACATGTCGTATGCGATTACAAAAAAGTATTCAAAGGAAAGCATCCAACTCTCTAGTTAGAGTTAACTCTATAGTTAAAAAGACTTGTAATTTCTTTTTCTAAATTACACATCCTTCAACGAAGGTCATATCAGATGATGAAATAGGAGAAATGATTCAGCATGATTGGAGGAATTTAGTAACAGTGATGTCAAAATTAATAGAAAATACAATTTGTAGTCAGTTTTTAACACTTCATCAGTTATATTTTTATATTATTCTTGTAAGAATTGTGAAAAATGCTACATAGGTCAAACTAAAAGAAACCGAAAAACCAGAGTGCAAGAGCACTTTAGAAACATCAGAATGAAACAAGAAGATAAGTCAGCAGTAACATTTCATGACACCATGATATTGACCCAAATCCAAAGGTACTAAAAGGAGTGACCAACCAAAACTGACCATATGGGAGAACATATTCATTGGAAAAATAAGGACCAAGGAATGAACTTTGAAATCCCACCAGTAGATTATTTGACAAAAGAAGTTCATATATTGAAATTTTACTGCATTGGAACACCATAGTGAAGCGAAACAAATATTAAATTAATTATAGATGAGTTGTATTTTTTACACATCAGCTTCACTTATGTACCTATATTGAGAACATGTTTCGCATCGTCAGCTCTAATGCGACTAAAGCTGATCCAGTGGTGTGGGTAGTTCTGGAGTTGCTGCTGCCATCTGTTGATTTTGTCATGAATTTAAATGTGGGGTTGTCTTCTGGCGGGATTTCAAAGTTTATTAGTTTGCTTTTATGTTTTTCTATGTATATTCTCTCCCATATGACGAGTTCACTCTGTTTTTGTACATATTTTAGTAATTTGGTGCTATCTTTAATTTCATGATTTTCAGACCAGAAATGAGCTGCTATTGTGTACTTATCAATATTTTTGTATTGTAAGTGCCTAAAATGTTCTTTCTTTCTAGTGCGTATGTTTCTTTTTGTCCTCCCTATGTACATTTTTTCAGTCTTTACACTTTATCTTGTAAATGCCTGATTTTTCTTCTGGTTTTATCTTATCTATATTGTTACTGTTAAGTAGGTTTTAAATGAGCCATAAGATTAATTTAAAAAATTCCAAGAAGAAATTCATGCAAAAGTAGTTTTAAAAATCTTGGAATACTTACACTAGCCTGCTTATATATATATATATCTTAAGTATATAGTAAGAATGCATAAAGAGGAAAAGAATACTAATATTCACAGCCATAACACAAGAACAAAACTGAACTATTTTAGAAACAGACTAAGAGGCACGCTAGGTAACAAGTGTATTGAAAACAATGCAAAAGATTTATACAATCATTTACCTCACCTCATCAAGGAAATAAATTCAGAGGTGAAGAAAATTGAGGCAATTAAGACATACCTGTTAAAAAATGCCTTCTATTCAATTGAAGAGTATAAAATATCACATGTCAATAGTAGTTTGTCATGCAATATAAAGATTTTATTACTAATGTATGTAAATTATTGTACAATTATTGTTATGTTTAATATATTTCTGACGAAGCCTTGTAAACATTTTTTGCGAATGGTGAATAAAATCTGAATCTGAATGTTGTAATTGTTTTTTGATGCCAGTGCTATGCAGATTTAATAAAATCATTCGAACTTAAAAAAATATTGAAACAAGAAATTAGATTTGCTAAATCTACGTACCACCCCTGGGCCGCAAAAAGTTTCCAAAAAATATTCAAGGAATGTAACAGCACTGGTACCAAAAAACAATTATAACATTAAAAACCTACTTAATAATAATAATGATAAGATAAAACCAGAACAAAAGTCAGGCATTTACAAGATTCAGTGTAAAGACTGTGAAAAAATTTACATAGGGAGGACAAAGAGAAACATAGGCACTAGGAAGAAGAATATTTTAGGCACTTAAGATACAAAAATATTGATAAGTCGGCAATAGCAGCTCATTTCTGGTCTGAAAATCATGAGATTGAAGATAGCACCAAATTACTAAAATACGTACAAAAACATAGTGAACTCCTCATATGGGAGAGAATATACATAGAAAAGCATAAAAACCAACTAATGAACTTTGAAATCACACCAGAAGACAACCCAACATTTAAATTCATGACAAAATCAACAGATGGCAGCAGCAACTCCAGAACTACTCACACACTAGATCAAGCTTTAGACGCATTAGAGGTGATGATGTGAACGATGGTTCACGAAACATGTCCTCAATATAGGTACGTAAGTGAAGCTGATGTGTAATAAATACAACTTATCTATAATTTAATTGACTACAAATAGTTTTTTCAAAGAGAAATGATAGTCAAATAAGCCAGGCTCCATAGAGCTTAGGGTTGCCAACATTCATCCCTACATATCATTGTTATCCGCCACCTAGACCTGCTCTAATCATTGTGGCCAATTTATCACCTCCGATAAGTATAAAATTTCAAATAAATACTTGTAACACTTAAATTCTAGAGCAGCATTAATTGATGTTGTAAACTGCACTTACATAGTTAACTATATTGTGGTGTTTAGTGTGCAAACCAAAGTAACAAGCCACATGTAAGAGGTGCTCTTGTTATGAATGTATGCTAACAGATTCAGGTAACTGACAACTCTGTTGTTTACATCCACAGGTTCTGCTGACGAATCTTGTAAACAAGCTTGGAGATCCCAGCCAGAAAGTAGCATCAAAGGTTGTTTATCACCTTGTTCAGCTGTTGAATAACCATCCTAACATGAGGTTTGTGGTAATGGAGGAGATAGAGAAACTTCTGTTCAGGTAACCCACTGCTTTACTTTCTCTGCTATATACTTACAGTAAGGAAAGTGCTGTATTCAACCCAAAAAGAATGATACACGTGGATATACAAAGGCTGTTCAATAAAGGATACTCATAACTTTTCTTTTTTGCAGCGTAACTTTACTCTATATACAAATATAACAATTTGTAACTTAAAACTTCACTTATCTTATAAGAAATGATGATAATTTTCTTATAAATTGTCCGGGATCACGATTTTATGTAAAATTTTACACAACATCTTTACTCTCATAAATTTGATGGTACTTCTCAAAATAGGCTCCCTTAGAGGCAGTGTACTTGCCCCAGAGTTTCTGCCAGTCTGTAAAGACATGCTGGAAACCATCTTTTTAGAGGTCTTTCAAAATCACTTCTGCATTCTTCACTATTGCTTCTGAAGATGGATGATGCCTCCACAAAGGTGTTTCTTCACATTACAGAATAGGAAAAAGTCATACAGGGCTAAATCCGGACACACTTCATGTTGATTGTTACAAGATATTCAGCAACAACATTTGCAATATGCGGCGATGCAGCATCCAGCCTGTTTAATGGAAATGTGATCTTTTGTGCTGGATATGGTCTTGCAGTGTTTTTCAGTACTTGAGAAAATGTTCGTAAGGTTATTTGACGATCTTCTCTCACAATGACAGCAGCAGTGTTGAGGTCTTCTTCCACAAGAGCAGCAACTGGAGCACCTGGTCAACCTTCCTTTGAAATTGATTGTCTTCCTTTATACAACTTAAACCACCGAAAAAACTATTTGTAGTCAGTTTATTGACACTTTGTCACTTACATTTTTATATTATCAAGGGACTAGTTTTGCAAGCCATTGCTTTCATCTTCAACCTCTCTCCTACTAGCATCTATTGTCGTCTGCTCTCTTCTCTCTGGCAGTAGAACAAGAAAGTTGTCAAAGAAGTTCATAGTTCCACCGCCAGAGAGAAGAGAGCAGACAACAGATGCTAGTAGGAGAGAGGTTGAAGATGAAAGAGAAGGCTTCTGAAACTAGTCCCTCGATAATATAAAAATGTTAAGTGACAAAGTGTCAAACCGACTACAAATAGTTTTTTCGATTTATTTTGATGTCTCTGTTCCTAAATTCCTCCAATCACGCATAAACCACCTTCGAGCTGTGCTGTAGGGAAGAACAGACTCTCATAGGTTTCCTGTAACATTGTATAGGCCTTAGCTGAATATTTGTTGGGTGAAAACAGAATTTCAAAGCCGCAGATTATTCCTCACATATCTCCTTTATTTCGGTAGATGATAATAAACATGTCGTTTAGTTAGTCAACATGAAAACTCAATTCCATGACCGGAACCTGAACCACGGATCTCCTGGTTTCCGTCCAGTCACTCTTACCCATTGAGCTACCATGGCCAACTTGCCATCATGACATTAAATTCTCCACTTGACTCGTATATTTCCCCGGTAAACCACTAGGGGCTCTCGCATTCAAGATACACTGTTTGTGGCGACTTACTATTTTAAGTACTTGAGTTCCAGGCTTCAACATTTAACTCTAAAGTTAAATTTAAAGTTAAAGTTTTTAACAACTTCAAAACCTACAGAAAAGAATTATATTACAGTGGATACCTGCACATTGTGGAATTGCTGGAAATGAATCAGCTGATTTCCTTGCCAAAAAAAGGTGCAAATTTAATTCAGAACAAAAGTAAAAACTTACCCTTTACATCCATAAAAAGATTAATCAAAAGCAAATATAAAAACAAACAAAACCAATCAATATCTAACGAAGCCAAAGATAAAAAATGGAACATTTTAATTAAAAATCCAGAAATTATTCCAGAAATCCAACATAAAGCTGCAGTAGCAAATTTTAGATTACTTACGGAACATGATTATTTGGCCAAACAACTTACACAGAATAGGAATTTATACAAGTCCAAATTGTCCTCTGTGCAACAAAGAAGAGGAAATGACTGAAGAACATCTTTTAACCTGTGAAGCCCTACCTGCTGGACCCACTAAACAGAAATATTGGAGAGCAAGAGAGCTAATGGCTTCATTGCCAAAGTCTAGCATTTGACAATAAAGAAGAGGAAATGACTGAAGAACATCTTTTAACCTGTGAAGTCCTACCTGCCAGACCCACTACACAGAAATATTGGAGAGCAAGAGAGCTAATGGCTTCATTGCCATAGCCTAGCATTTGAAAACAACATTTAACTCTTATTATTTTAGTTAATTGATGGAAATTAATCATTTCTTCATATTAGCCCTATATAGGCTAAGGTCTTTGATACTCAACATGTCTTTGTTTGCCCATCTCTCACACGCAGGAACCAGGAGTACAAACTACAGCTGCTACAGCATGTTTGTTACACATTAAGCTAACAGAATATCATAAGAATAAATTCTAGGCAAGAAATTATGACTGTAAAAAAATTATGATCATTCTTTATCGAACAGCCTTTGTATATGTTTTGAGATCTCCAGCGTCCAAAAAATCAGTGTCTGTATGCATGTGTGCATTCCCAGGATAAAGGAAAACCTGAAAAAAATCTTATATACTGTCCATTCCAAATCAGAATGTCTATCACTATAAACAAAATCTGTTATCTGCATGAAAGTACTTTATAACTCTTATCATCTCGGCCACGTGTTTGCTGTTGAATATGGTTGGCAGTGAAGGCATTTGCTCTCTTTAACTCCAGTATTTTGATGTTATGTTGGTACATTGACTAAAGATTGAACAGCGGAGTAGGAGATTTCCATCCATATGTTGTTTAAGCGTACAGAAACGAGATCTCACTATACCAATCCTGAATATTTGTTTATTGAGACAGTCATTCCTATTACAAGTCTAAAAGTTGCTACAGAGGGTTTTCTTGGCAGAGTATTGATTCTGGTCATGCTATTTAAGTTAATTGATGGCAATTAATCATTTCTTCACACTAGCCGTGTTTAGGCTATTTTGGATAGAGTTAAAACTGAAAAATTCAATGCAATGGCCAGGATTTGAAACATGGATCTCCCGGTTTCCATCCACTTGCTCTTACATATTGAGCTACCATGTCAGAACAGCATGTCAGAACTCCTATCAAAGGAGTGAGTTCAGCTTGAAATCTAACGGAAAGTATAAGAAACTGCAAGATGAGAGAACTCAGGTTTTAAACTAATTTCCAGTTGCGAAGCTAGTCACCTGAATATGCTCAGGATTTTACTATTCTTGAAAAATTATAAACACGAGTTTACTCGGACTTTTATGTTAAGGGATTAACCAGCCTGTAAGTTAAACTGAAGATAACAGCATGCTTGTGTTGTCTTGGCTTATATCCATTTGATTTTATGAAATTTTCTCTGTGTTTCCTTCCAATATATGCCAAATTTTAGATTTTTGATTAAATCACAAAGTTTGACCTTAGTTTAGCATACGTACTATTATATTTCCTATGAATAAATGTGTTTGTTTGGACTCAGAATAGCACCTCTGGAATTTTATTTTACCTGACAATGGCATACAGTTGGTAACTTGCAAACAAGATACGAGGGTGAGTAAAATGAAAACCTTAAATTTGTAATAAATTGAAATTTCATGCCATTATCCTGTAAGTTGGTAAGCGTGCTACAAACAGCATGTAGAATGGCATAGGCAGCATAGTGCAGATGCACACATGCCGTTGCAGTATCAGTATAAAGATGGCCGCCCCACTTGCGACTTGCACCAGGGAAGTACAGAGTTCTGTTATTCGGTTTTAGCGTAGTGAAGGTGTGAAACCTATTGAAATTCATCGATAAATGAAGGTTCAATACAGTAATGCATGTTTGTCACGGCAGCAAGTCTACGAATGGAGTAGGAAGTTCGCAAATGGCGTGACTTCAGTGGAAGATGCTCCACGTCCAGGACAGGCACAACGAGTTGTGACACCACAGAACATTGCAGCAGTTGAAGCCATAGTGAAGATCTGCTAAAAAAAATCATCTGCGGCCTGCAATCAAATCAAAGGCGCGGATTGCTGAGAGCAGCTGTCCTTTTGCAACATGACAATGCAAGGCCCCACACTGCCCGTACAACAGTTGCAACAATCACAGACCTGCATTTTGAGTGTCTTCCTCATCCACCATACTCGCCAGACCTTGCCCCAAGTGATTTCCATATATCTGGACCACTCAAAGACGCAATGGGAGGAAAGAAGTTCCGTTCCGATGAAGAGGTACGCCACGGTGTGCATGAGTGGTTGTGCGGACTACCAAAAGAATTTTTTTCTAAAGGCATTTATGCACTTTGTAAGCGCTGGAGGACTTGCATTGAGAGTGGGGAAGATTATGTTGAAAAGTGATACATCTTTGTACCACTTCTGCACAATAAATAATATTTTAAAAAATATTTAAGGTTTTTCATTTGACTCACACTCGTACTTTCAGTGTTAGCGCTATAGCTGATGGTATTATTAAAATTATATTTTGCAATGTCTTAACAATTAGTGTATACCCATTGCCATTACAGTGAGTTCTTATGATAAAATGTGCACCTTTCCTATTGTAATATTTAATGATACAACAGTTTGTTGAAGGAATGATTTATTTATATTGGTAAATGTTGTTTGCATAGATTTATGACAAGCAGAAACACCTGCTTTGTTTATATCTGTTAATTCTGGTTTGGAATGGACAGTAGATAAACCATCTTAACCAAGATTGGAAATCAGGACCTCTTTATTGTGAGGCAGACACATCTCAGTAGTTAATTTGTAGAACTTAAGGAAGAGTTTCATGCTGCATTTCCAATTTGAGGGTTTTGAGAAGGTCCCTGCACCTTGGAATTTGTTTTCAAAATGGTTTTATTAATTTTTATTGCCGCAGATCCATAGGAAAAAGATGAGCATAACATGAGATTGTCACAGTTGGTATGTTTTTTGTTTGCAGGCCAAACGTTGGTAAAAAGGCTCAGTATTATGGCATCTGTTTCCTGACACAGTTTGTTTTTGAGAAAGAGGAAACAGAACTGGCAAAGAACCTCATAAGAATATATTTGTCATTTTTTAAGGCTTGTGTCAAACAGGTGAGTAATGCAGGTGTTTTATGTTGTTTCATTACTGATATCAGAACAGATAGAGCTTTCTAGTGTGTCATATGCATGTACGGATAGCTCAAGCAGTAACAGCAGTAGCATGTGGTTCAAAGCCATTGAGTTCTTTAATTGTGATTCATTTGACTAGGACACATCTAATTACATAAACTAACAGTGCATTTGACAATGTTTTGACCTTTATTCAGTGAGAATCAAAACACCTAAGTGCTCACATGTTTTACTTACTGTTCTAATTCACATTCTCTGTTACTGGAGGGCTATTGTTATTTCTAATGATAATTAGTGAAATACCATTAAATATTACACAAATAAACATATTTGTAACAATCTCCACTGTGACTAGCTTCGTTTTCTGTGTGATACCATTAAATGCTGGTGGTCAGTATTTTTTTTTTTTTATTTAACAATTTATTCTGTAAAGAACATCAATGTAAATTTTAGTGAGTCCTGTGTTTTGAAACAATTTAAGTAATTAATGTAACAGATGTCTCACTTTAAATACTTTGTCAATCCTTTATAAAATAATTATTTAAATGTTAAAATTAGGTTAAGGAAATTTTATTTAAAAAGAACGACAATACATTTAGAAAAGTTGAAAGATGTTTAGCTGTCATTATGGCAACGACAGGAATTATAAAAGCTGAGGCACTTGAAGCCATTTTGATCTCTGCAAATGGACGAGATAGTGTGAAGTGTTTTGCGTGTGCATCTCTGCAGAGTTTGTGCTTGCATTGGAAAGTGGAAGGTTTCGAAGGATTGCAATGTAAAGCATTCAGGGGTATAATTGATGGTTGGAAAAGTTTCCTTTTAATTGAAATACACGTTTTGTAGAGCAAAGAAGGAACTGCCATTTTATTTTAATTTGTACCTCAATCACTTCCTGTCGGAGAACGCCCCTGAAGGTAGGATCTTGTGCAAATACCAGAGCAGCCATGGAATTTCTAGAATCCAACAACTAAATTTTCAACGAGGTTCACCATCATCTTTTGCTCCACAACTCTCTTTCAGCGACACCAAGTCGTTACAAATGGTGCCGGAATGTGAAGCAGAACTTCGAGAATATCATCACAACTACTACACCATTCCCACCACATGCGCATTAGAAACTTAGTCATTACAGCTTGACGGTTTCTGTCTAAATTCTGCGAAACTTATTTTCTTTAAGAACTGGTTATTCACTTTCATCTATTTAGGAGAGTTTATTGATTACAAGCTAACAAGAAATGTTAGTATGAAGATCCTTAAAGATTAATCCACCTATTGAGACAATTGAAACACTGTAGCCAAACAATTATTTAAAAAATGTATTTTTAAGGTGTACACAGTCATGGATTCACTGGCACAAACATCAGCAAAGTTCTTATTTTGCCAAAATAAGCAATAGTTAGTGATATTGCCTTTGTTTATCTATAGAAAAATGTAACTGTTAATAACAGAACTTGGAGTTACCAGACATTCATCTTTCAGCATTAAGGAAAAATCTGTCATATCAGACGATGAATGAAAAAAATGTTCAAATGAGTACATGGTACATAGAGCTTAAATTTACCAGACATTCGTCTTTCAGTGTAGATAAGAGAAAACCTCCAACGTTAAGTCATATCGGACGATGAATGAAATGATGTTCAAATAAGTACAGGGTACATAGAGCTTAGAGTTACCAGTCATTCATCTTTCAGGATAAGAGAAAACCTCCAATGTTAAGTCATATTTGATAATGAATGAATGAATGATAATCAAATGAGTACAGGGTACATAGAGCGTGGAGTTACCAGACAGCCATCTTTCAGGTTAAGAGAAAACCTTCAACGTTAAGTCATAGAAGAAGTTCATAAATAAATTTTACAAAACTGAGAACAATGTAAATTTATTGGCCCCTGTACTTGTCAATGAAGTAAAACCTAAAAATGCATATTTCAAGCATATGAAGAACCTAAAAATCCAGTTCCTAGTTCTAGTGTAACTGACTGCATGCAGAATCAGTAGATTGAGATTCAAATTAGTACAAAAGTAAATCCTCGATTCACTTTTGTACTAATTTGTGCTTCAGTGTCCCTACGCTTCTTTCAAGTTTATACTTTGAGATTCAAATGTTTATTGAAAATGTCGTAATGGTATCTTATTTTGTGTTGTACATTCAGGGAGAGGTGGATTCCCGACTTTTGAGTGTGCTATTGACTGGTGTAAATAGAGCCTATCCTTTTGCCAAGAATGACATGGACTCAATGTTGGAACATATTGACACACTGTACAAAGTTGTACATCTTGGAAACTTCAGTGTCAGTGTGCACACCCTTACCCTATTGTTCCAAATTGCAGACCACACCAAGTCAACATTAGACAGGTAAGGTTTTGAATGCTCTTCAATATTAAAACTAAGTTATTGTATTCAAACATTTTTACTTAGCTATAGAACAGATTACAGTATGCACTAAATAAGCCAATCGTATTCTTAATGAGTATGGACTATGATACAGTGAAGCACAAAATTAATATAATTTTGAGTCAAACCAGTACTCCATGCTGGATATACGAGGGTGGTCTGAAAGGATTCCGACCTAATAAAGATACAAGACATATTTCAGAATTTTATTATTATTATTATTATTATTATTATTATTATTATTATTATTATTATTATTATTATTATTATTATTATTATTATTATTATTATTATTATTATTATTATTATTATTATTATTATTATTATTATTATTATTATTTTTTTTTTTTTTTAAATTTTTCAACATAGTCTCCTTGTAACTACACACTTCTCCCAGCAATGCTGTCATCTCTGTAACCCGTTCAAATAGTACTCAACGTTTTTCAACATAGTCCCCTTGTAACTCGACACACTTCTCCCATCTCTGTAACCCGTTCAAATAGTACTCAGCATTTTTCTCTGCAAAATAATTGTTCACTAAGGTGATTGCCTCTTCATTTGACAAAAATCTCTGTCCTCTGAGCGCAATTTTCAGATGAAGGAACAAAGAGAAGTCGCTTGGGGCTAGATCTGGTGAGTCAAGCAGTTCAAACCATAATTCGTGGATTTTCGCCATTGCAACCGCTGAGGTGTGAGACGGTGCATTATCTTGGTGAAACAGGATTGTGTTTTTCTGCAAATGTGGCCATTTTTCTAAAAGTTCTGCCTTCAGCTTGTCAAGTAATGATGCATAGTATGCTCCTGTAATGGTTTTTCCTTTTTGAAGATAATCAATTAAAATAACTTCATGACTATCCCAAAAAAATAGTCGTCATCACTTTTCCAGGTGAAAAAAAAAAAAAAAAAGTTTTTGCTTTTTTTTTGGAGCCGGTTCCCCTTTGTAGTCCACTGTTTGAACTGTATTTGGGTTTCGTACATATAATGGTGTATCCAGGTTTTATCTACAGTAATTAATCGGTGCCAAAACTTGGATTTATTGCACCTAAACTGCACCAACAGAGGATTAGAAATGTTCATTCTAACACATTTTTGGTGTAACATGAACAAACGCGACACCCAATGTGTGGATAGTTTTCTCATGTCTAAATGTTGTTTTAGTTTGCGACAAACACATTCTTTTGACATGTTCATAGCCTCTGCTATCTCACTTTAATTTTGTGGTTGTCTAGCACCATTTGGTGAACTTTGGCAGTTTTCGTCGGTAGTTGCAGTTTTTGCACGTACCAAACGTTCATTGTCTCCCAAGCTCTTACGACCACGTTTAAATTCAGCTGCCCAAAATTTCACTGTGGTAAATGATGGTGCAGTGTCCCTATACACAAAATCCAACTCATCTTTGATTTGCATAGGCATATTGCCTTTCAAAAGCAAATAGTTAATGACTGCTCAATTTGTCCATTTTCATAAAATAAACTCACATCAATGCACTCAAACGACTGCGAGCTTTGGTTGTTTCGGCAAATAAGACAATAAAAGAAAGTACAATAATACCGGAAAAAGCAAAAGCAAAATTAGTCCGCAGCAACCCTTTTACCAAAACTGTATTGTCTATCAAAACTTCATAAAAAAGATAAGTGTTAGACCGATTATCAGCAATACAGATGCACCTACATATCATTCAGCAAAGTGGTTAGTATGCGAAATGGATTTCATACAAAGATATGCTTCTTTCGGAATAAAAAACAGCTTAGAATTGGTTGACAAATTAAATAAAGTAAATATAAACACTAATGAAATTTTAGTCTCCTTTGATGTTAGCTCATTTACGAGCGTACCTACAGAAAAGCTACCAAATTTGATTAAGCTATGGCTCTCAGATCAAGGTTTTACTGAAACCCAAATTGAAGAATACAACGAACTCTTTAATTTATGCATCAACCAAAACAGCTTCATGTTCAACCAAAAATATTACAAACAAACTTCAGGTTTAGCCATGGGCAACCCCATCTCACCGTTATTAGCGGATTTGTATATGAGTTATTTGGAAACACGGGTGACAGCAGCATTTCCACATATTTTTAAAGTGTGGTTTCGTTATGTGGATGACATATTTGCCATAATACCAAAGAAGTTAGCACAGGATGCGCTAAAATTATTGAACCTGCAAGACCAATCCATAAAGTTCACCATTGAAACAGAACAAGATGGATGGTTACCGTTTTTGGATTTAAAAATTATAAAAAAAAGGAGACAAATTAGAGTTTGGCATATATAGAAAATCAACACATGTGGATAACTACATTAAAAACAACAACTCCAACCCAAAAGAACACCAATATGCAGTATTTCACAGTTTAATCCATAGGCTAGTGAACATCCCATTGACTATAGAAGAATATACCAAAGAAGTAGATCACATTAATTATGTTGCAGTTGTGAATGGCTTTGATCAAAAATTTATTAAAAAAATGATAAACAAGCATAAAAGACGGAAAACCATCAAGGACATTAGCACTTTAAAAGCTGACGACCCAAAGAAAGTATATTGCAAATTTACGTATCACCCTAAGGCATTTAATAAATTCAAAAACATTTTCCGTCAATTTCAGATACAACTAGTACCACACAACAAATATAACATGAGAAACATGCTGAATCACCCGCTAAAAAACACAAGTCCAACCAACAAACTATCCGGAATTTATAGTGTAAGATGTGAGGATTGCCACGAAATTTATATCGGAAAAACAAACAGAAACCTAGAAACAAGGATGAAAGAACACATGCGATGTATTAAATACAAACAGACAGATAAATCGGCCATAGCCCATCACTTCTGGTCAAAAAATCACAACATTTCCAAAGACATAAAACTTTTGGTACCGGCAAAAAAGTATTGGGAATTAACAGTTTGGGAAAATATACACATTTTGAAGAACAAAAAGAGAGCAATGAACTTCGAAATTCCAATAGTAGATGACGTCATTCAACTCACTGAACAGCGCCAGGAGAGGGAGGCGGTCACCTGAAGAACCAGTAGAACATCAGCTGAGGATGGGGACGTGGTGTCCTTGAAACATGTCCTAATTTAAAAAGTAAGTGGAGCTTAAGTGTTTTTACAGTTCGAGAATTGGTTTAAAAAGTGTTTTTGATTGATGAAGCTCCACTGTTTATAAATACTTCTATTTATAGTTTTATTTAGTATTGTTGTTTGTTACTTGGGTGTCATTGTTGTAAAACATTAATTTCAACAAAGAAATTATTTCTTAATTCCATACAATATTTATCTACAAAACCACATCAAAACATTTTAGGTATAACTGCTTATGGACGTGGTAGAAAAGAACTGATTACAGTTTTGGAATAAGCTCATCAAATTTAGTAAAGTAGACATATTTTTGAGGAAACCCCAGAATCATACATATCAGTGTTATCCCTGGATTTTACTTTGCTGTTGGCTTGTCACAGAAGCTAATAAGGCAACATTAGATTTAGGTTGATGTCAGTAAGGAATTCATCAATAGTAGAATAGAATTTTTTATTCACCAAGTGATATACAATAAGTATACAGCGGCCGTAATGGAAATCTTAACATGATAATAAAAACACTCACTTTTCATGGTTTTATTTTGAACTTCACCGTACAATTATAATGGGTGCATTATAAGTTGGTGATTGGCGTTTTGCCTCCACGTGCTGTTCAGCTGCGAAAACAAGGAGAGGAGATAAACACGTCACTGACACGTCATTGCCGTCGCCTAGCAACCAGCAATCCACCAATCAAAAGTAAACTGTTGCCATAGCAACCCGAGCCGCTTATCCTATGTTGCCAACTCTATCACACTACATCACGTGCTTTATGCATGACGCTATTCTATCGGCATGTTGAGGTTTTCAGTAAACAGACACTGCTCCTATTGTTGCTTCGCTTATGAATCAGCAGTATCACAATACCGTCGTCGTTCGTTGCCCTTTAGTATGAGGCGGTATGCGTTGTTGGAAGGGAACAGGTGTGGATTTAGTTTCAAGGAATAGCTTATGACGTTTTCTGGGTCAATGACCAACCTTTACAGTTTAATGACCAACTCTTACTTAGGGTATTTTTCCCCGTCATCACTGCCAAACTAAGAGTGTACTGCTTAAGGTAGTGAATGCTTCACAGAGTGTAAACAGCTTTACATTTTCGCAATATAATTCGTGTGTTTCAGTGATCAACTTCAGTGTTTCTGTGATCAACTTTAGTGTTTCTGTGATCAACTTTAGTGTTTCAGTGCAACTTTAATATTTAGCTAATTATCGTTACTCATGGCTACCGCAAACACTTGTGCTACAGAAACAGACAGAAAGAAACTATCTGCGAAGACCACAAAAAATGTTTTTGGGTACGGAATCCCAATTAAAGGACAAGCAAGGGAAATTATATGTTCCGGAAGAAAATATTTTGAGGATGAAAGAGACAATGGGAGTCCAATAATTCCCGTTTCAAAAGTACTGGACAGAACCTCAGCTGCTGTTGGTGTAAGTAAGAATACCATAGAGTAGGGAAAGAGAAATACGCTAGTGAAGAAAATCAGGCATGTACATCGCGGTTACAAACTCGTATGCTGTACTTAGGTAACTGCTCACTTAAACGTATAGACAGTCTTACGGCAATCTTACGATTAATACTGCGGTATGCAAATTTCTAGGAATATGTGCGTGTGCATTAATGCAACTGACTGCAACCGAACTTCCACCTCCCCTCTAGCCCGTCATCTTCATTGCCTAGCACGTGGAGAGGGACGGTAAAGTGGCAACGGTGCTATCCCCTCTCTTTCCCCACTCCTTCAACTGTCAATCACCAACTTATAATGCACAAATAATAGTACTTGGTCAAATTTCCCTTAACTTGTATCACCTTCATGAGTCTCCTGTGCATGCCATTTCATTCCATACTTGCCAAAATAGAAATGTGGTCGAACCTCTGATAAAACAACCATTAGCTACAATAATGAAACAAAAGTTCTGGGATTACATATAAATGAGAACATGAAATGGGACCACACATATTCAACATTTAATCAATAAACGAGTTCCATTTGTTATTTGCCTAAACATTTAAAAATAAATAATAAAAAATAAATTTAGCAGCATTGAGAAATATATATTATGGTTGTTTTCACAGCCTGCTACAATATGTGATAGTGTTCTGGGGGGAAAAGGCAGATAGAGTCTTTAAACTTAACATCTTGCAGGCCATTATTAAAAAAACATCAAATATTACCTCTAGCATGTATGTTCATTTTGGAATTAGTGATCCATGTAAAACAAAATAAACTACAAATACAAAATTACAAAAATGCAGATATTCACAAATACAATACACATCAGAAAGATGACTTTCACATTCAAAGTTATAGAATAGAAATCTTCAGGTCTAGTGCTATCAATAAAGGTTATACAACAGACTACCAGAAAAAATTAAACAAATGAAGAGCCTTATACATTTTAAAAAGGGAGTAAACTCTTTTTACTGCAACATTCATTTTATTCTGTAAATGAGTTTTTAAATATATCGAGATTCAACTGTATTGGAACACCACAGTGAAGCGAAAATTTAATAAGAGTTTTTAAATGTTAATTAGTTTTAAGTGATTGTAAATAATGTCAATAGCCATTAAAGTAATTTTTATACTATGACGTGTCTGATATCAATGTATGATCGCAAGGACAAAATGAATTGAATGGATTCAAATCTGCTAGATTTTCAAAATATTTTTTGTCCATTTCCACCCATACCTCCTGCCGCTCCTTAATATTTCATGGTTGCAGCTCTTCTATTTTATTTTTCATTTGATCCCAAGCATTTTGTATTGGATTTAGGTCAGGAGTGTTACCAGGCCAGTCAGGTACAGGTATATTATTGTCATTTAGGAACTTCTGAACCATCTTTGTTCTGTGAGCAGGGGCACCATCATGCATTAAGAACTGACATTGATGAATTGGCCAAAATGTGACCAAATGCAGTTGTATCACCTCTAAATAGTTTCTTCCCTTCATTGTTACATTTTTAGGGAGAAAGTACAAGCCACCTCTACCACAATTACCACTAAAGGTACCCCATATCATCATACTTTCTGGAAGTTTTAACAGTTTTGACCGTAAACTTTGGATCACACCATGACACATTTTTTGGCCTTCGCCTTTTTGGACTTTCCTCTGACCAGTTTGAAAGTGCTTTCATCTGTAAACATTACTTTGTGCCAGTCCCCTGATGTCCAAAGCTGATATGTTTTGCAGAAATGTACTCCTTTCTTCATCATAGCTTCAGTTAGAACAGGCTTCTTGGCAGCACACTGAATTGTTAAACCTAAGTCTTTTTGAAGGCGATGCTGAATGATCCGGATTGCAACACCTTTGAGCAGTTCTGGATGATTCTTTTTTAAACCTGTTGCTGTAACCCATGGATTAGCTATCACTTCACGTTTTAGAAAGTCATCAGTCCTTGGAGAAGTCTTTCTTTTATCACCTGAGCCTGTCTTTCAAATTGGTATGGTGCCACATGGCAAAGGTGCTGCTACGTATTGTAGATCATAAATGGCTGGTCTTGAAACCTTTACATCAGCAACTATATGAATTACAGAAGTACCTACATCTAACAGAGTTAAAGCACGAGTCTTCTCCTCTCAAATAAGCTTTTGCGTCCCATTTTGTGTACTGGATACAGAAATACGCACCTTCAAAAACAGCACTGAGATCAAAAATTGAATGACAACACGCAGTAAACAACTTGTTGCTGAGCAGTCGAGAATCACATGATTTGCAGCTCTGCCCGCCTTTTTGTGTAGTGTTGGGAAAAGGATGAACTGAATGCATTGTCTATGTAAAGATTTTCCTTGCATTTAAAATGTAAAGATTTCCATTGCAGCGACTGTAAATGGCTTCGTCAAGCCAAGTATGCAGTTTTCTAGAATTTTTAATTTTGACTCTTAAAATATTAAGGAGGCTACTCTAGGCGATGGGGTTTTATATCTACATAAATATGGTTTATTTTTTGTGCATACTTTTAAAATATGTGAAAGAGAACATGCAATTTGCATACAAATCTGGGCTGTAATAATATAAATGTAGTTGTAATGTTTTCTAATTCTACACTCATTGCTGGCTATATGTTTAAACAGATTTTACAGTGCTTTATACAAGAAGATTCTAGATCCTCAACTTTCCACATCTTCTCACCAAGCAGCATTCCTCAACCTGATTTCAAGGGCATTATTGAAGGATGAAGATACAAATAGAGTTAGAGTTTTCATCAAGCGACTTCTGCAGGTATTACAAATTTTTCCTCTGGCCATTGTGATCCAATAAAGTGTTTTGCAGAGTCAAAGACCTATCTGTATCAAATGCTTGCTGAATTAACTGATAGAACTGTATTTTTTTTTTTTAATCTGAATGATTTCATTTGTTAAACACAAAAATAGCAGCGTTAACACAATGTGGCAGTTTCTGTAAATTGCTCTTCAATCTAAACAACTTTTAACTGTAACAGAAGCACCTTGAAGTATACAGCTTGTCAAATAACAGTTTCTGTAGCATTTTCAGGTTTTAATTTTCATGCAATACAAGATCTTATGTCCTCCATCTTGCTTCACTTATGGTATGTGAGCAGTTTTGTTTGGTTCTTTGCCTTGTGGTTACAGATAGAGGTACTGCTAGGGCCCAGCTCTGTGTGTTTGCAGGGGAAGGAACGTGGCGACATGTGGTAAAGCTTGCATAAACAGAAATTATCACTTGATAGTGTTATTGTTCCTTACATGAGCATCAGTGGCGGTGCAAGTGAAAAGTTCCCAAATATCCTATCAAGAAAGAGATAGTGAATTTCTTGCAAAAACATGGTGTTAATTGTAACGAAGGAATGAGGAAAGGAAATTTATTCCCCTGATGGAAGTTCATCCCCCAAGAAAAAAGTAAGAAAGTCAAAGAAACAGAAGCCGAAAATTGAAAGAAAGAAAAAAAAATTAGACGGACGAAACGGAATCATGTTGGGTGTTATATATTACATCATCGTGAATATGGCAACAAGTGATAGGTCCAGCAGAGTGGTAATACACATATAACACGACCACTGTGATATGAAAGTGAATACATATGGCTATGAAGGTCTGCATGTTCTTACTTTTTTCCACTATTAGGCGTTTTAAATTATGTTAAATTTAAATGTACAGTATAGTAAAAAGGTCACCCTTAAATAGTGTCATACTACATGACACTAATAGCACCATGTACTGTGGTTTTGACATTTATTTGTACTGTTCAGTTTTATGCTTTCATTGAAAAATCTGAAATGCTACTGTCCATCTGGCCATTAGCAGTCTTCTCCCCTCTCTAGCGCCATTCTTATTCATCGTAAATTTGAGCACATTCCTCAGAAGCACGCAGAGCTGGGATCCTTGCAGTAGATTAGGTAATGGAGGAGAAAACCTAGCACCTTATCATGGAATTGGATCTTTTGTACAAGCACCCTAAGGAAAAACAAATAAGAAGGAACAAACAGCATAAGCAGCAGATACTTGCATTGTTCCCCAACAATTACTGAGTTGATCACTGGGATAGGACGAGCTTACAGTGACACAGCCAGAGGATGGCTGATAGCTTTCCCTCCAGCAGGAACCAAGGAGTGCTTGACCCTGATTTGGAGGCTCAAATGGCCATCCTCTCATGGAGCTAAGAAAAGAAGTTCCTAATTGTAAGCCTCTACACCATCGACAGACATACAATCCTGGAATCAACATGAAAGAGGGGGACAAAATTAGAGCAAATGGGACAGACGTAGAAGGCTTTGGGAACCAGAGAAACCCAAAGTGAGCGGCCACCAGGGACTTGGTATTGTGCATGCTGCCAACTCCCTGTTGCTTAAAGAGAGATTATTTCTAGTCAAAAATATTTCAAGGGAAGAATAACTGTTTATATAAACATTATGATGTAAGGGATTATGCTAGTGTGATATTGACAGCTTTATTTGTTGTAGGTGTGTTGCTATTTGCCAGCACAAATGGTATGTGGTATTTTGTTACTGGTGTCAAAACTAAAGAAAAAGAATGACAACGTTTTGGTTTACCATGCAGTTGCTACTAAGTATTTTAGTGAAGAAGAAGAAGATGAATATTATGCAGATGTGAAATGTGAAGTAAGTAAAGCATCCATATAAACGTAAGATACATTTGAAGGTATTGCAATGGCTCTGTTTCAAGTATATGAATCTTGAACAGATATCTTTCCATTCACTGGTGTTGTTTTATTAAAATCACTAGGTGCTTACCCAATATTGCATTTAAACTATCCTGGCGCCATCCTTAGTTCATATGGCTATATAAACAAAGCGGGAAAATGTATTACCGCCGGTGACTGTGATTGGTTATTTGCTCTGTTTTATTCCAGCATGCCAAACTTGTGCACTGTGAAGTTTTGCTTTGCTATTTTTGATGTTTTGAGTAAATTGTGCGATAGCACTTTTAGGTTAAGATTAAATGCAAAGGAGTATGTACTGTGAATATATTTTTCCTTCTGTAATAAAAAAATGACTGAATTTAGTTAATTGATGGAAATTAATCAGTTCTTCACAATAGCCATATATAGGCTAAGGTTTTTGATAGAAGTCAACATGAAAAATTCAATGTCATGGCCAGGATTTGAACCATGGATGTCCTGGTTTCCCTCCAGTCGCTCTAACCCATTGAGCTACCATGGCCAACGTTCTGTTTTGACATTAAATTCTCCATTTGACTTGTACATTTCCCCCGTAAACCACTAGGGGCTCTCACATCCGAGATACACCGTTTGTGCTGACTTACTATTGTAAGTACTTGAGTCCCAGGCTTC
Organism: Mantis religiosa; assembly: GCA_030765055.1. Lineage (NCBI taxonomy): Eukaryota > Metazoa > Arthropoda > Insecta > Mantodea > Mantidae > Mantis > Mantis religiosa. The sequence continues at coordinate 18,369,062 of CM060949.1, forward strand.
ATCATTTAACTCTTAAATTTAACCGTGGTTCAAATCCCGGCCATGACATTGAATTTTTTGTTTTGACTCTATCAAAAACCTTAGCCTATATACGGCTAGTGTGAAGAAATTAATAATTTCCATCAATTAACCTAAATAATAAGAGTTAAATGATGAAGCCTGGGACTCAAATACTTACTAAGTAAGTCACCACAAACGGTGTGTCTCGGATGTGAGAGCCCCTAGTGGTTTACAGGGGAAATGTACAAGTCAAATGGAGAATTTAATGTTAGGACGGAACGTTGGCCATGGTAGCTCAATGGGTTAGAGCGGATGGATGGAAACCAGGAGATCTGTGGTTCAAATACCAGCTATGGCATGGAATTTTTCGTGTTGACTATCTATTAAGTGACTGAATGCGTACAACAATCTTAAATATTTGATTTCTTCACATAACTCCACTTCTTTTTATAAATTAAAAATTAAGACACAGGTTTTTCTGCAGAGTAACAGTGCTAAAATCTGCGTGTAGCCACTTTGGCGCTGACTTGAAAGCTCTACTGACATACAACTGAAAAAAAAAAAAAGAATTTACATAGCTAATTGAAATCTGGCAATGGTTGTTGTTGTTTTCAAATGCTAGGCTTTGGCAATGAAGCCATTAGCTCTCTTGCTCTCCAATATTTCTGTGTAGTGGGTCCTGCAGGTAGAGCTTCACAGGTTAAAAGAAAAAATTTCACCTCTTACGCTGGCCTGTCATGGCGTACAAATGTTCCACAATTGGTGCTTGTGGGAAAAGCCAATGGACTTTAAAACTCCTCCCGGCCAGGTCCGATGGACCCATTAACCAAAGACAGGTGTGGCCCTCCAGACATACTAGGGGTTAAAGTGAGTGGATGATGTAACCACCATTACAAGCAAAAAATTGGTGTCCACTTAAAAAATGGCTACATTTATGCTACTTAAAACATGACAAGTCCTTCAGATAAATTTTCCGGAGGTAAAATAGTCCCCCGTTTCGGATCTCCGGGTGGGGACATATGCAGGACGTCAATTACAGAAAATTTGGCAATGGATGAATTCCTTAAACGACTTCCACTTCTCAATTTTCCTTTGATAATTCCTGCACCACAACAATATATCTTCATGCTCAACAATTACAGTTTGGCCGGCCATTCTACGGGTCTGACATTTCTCGAGAGGGGGAAGCGGGCTGTAGCCAGTTCTTTAGCGGGAATTTCAAACAGAGGAACATGCGTATTTTAAATATTTCACCCATTTGCATATTTCACGAACCAGTAGCCATATTAAAGTTAATTGATGGAAATTATTCATTTCTTCACACTAGCCGTATACAGGCTAAGGTATTGGATTGATAGAGTTGACATAAAAAGTTCAATGCCATGGCCAGGATCTGAACCACGGATCTACTGGTTTCCGTCCAGTCGCTCTTACCCATTGAGCTACCAAATTGGCCATGGTAGCTCAATGAGTAAGAGCGACTGCACGGAAACCAGTATATCCGTGGTTCAGATCCCGGCTGTGGCATTGAATTTTTCATGTTGACTCTATCCAGTAGCCGTATTATTACAGTTGCGATAATAATAGGACTTACACTAAAAATCAGAATTCACACATGCACAAAATGGCAAAGAAACTTCATGGCACAAGCACTTAAAGCAACTGAAGCCACTTTGGTCAAAATAAACTTAAACTGGTATCACGGTGTTGGATTCGGAAGCCATGCCTAGCAGCAACAATGCTGATTGGCGCTGGCAGACAGTTTTAACTTCCTGTCATGATACTGGAAGTAGAGACTCCCAGTACTACCAACAGAAGCAGTTAGTTTGTGTAAAAGGTGTGAAAGAAATGTGAATAGAGTGATGTAATGAATATCTTGCATGATAATGAAATTGCAAGTAGGATTTCAATATAGAATAAAAAGAAGTATTTCAGAAAGTGGAGTGCCATTGTTACTAAAATTAGACAAGTGTCTAGTCTTCATAAAAAACTTGTAAGTGGAGAAAAGGATTTCAATGTTCTAAAGCTAATATAGACCTATATTTTCATAATTCCTTTCATGGAAGTGTTGAATACAGTGTTGTTGTAATAAAATAAATTTAAAGGGAGTCAATAATGACACTAAACAACACTTTTAAATATCCCGGAGCATGTTTCAGAGGCTATTTTCCTCCATTGTTAACTGGACATTGACTGGTTCTCAGTGGTGTAGCTGGCAATATTTTGTCATAGGTCTCCTCTGGTGGGGGTTCGAGGAACTTAAACACACTACAGGGAACCCAGGAACTGACCACATGGGAACAAATCTTCATAACAGGGAACCCAGGAACTGACCACATGGGAACAAATCTTCATAACAGAGAACCCAGGAACTGACCACATGGGAACAAATCTTCATAACAGGGAACCCAGGAACTGACCACATGGGAACAAATCTTCATAACAGAGAACCCAGGAACTGACCACATGGGAACAAATCTTCATAACAGGGAACCCAGGAACTGACCACATGGGAACAAATCTTCATAACAGAGAACCCAGGAACTGACCACATGGGAACAAATCTTCATAACAGGGAACCCAGGAACTGACCACATGGGAACAAATCTTCATAACAGAGAACCCAGGAACTGACCACATGGGAACAAATCTTCATAACAGGGAACCCAGGAACTGACCACATGGGAACAAATCTTCATAACAGGGAACCCAGGAACTGACCACATGGGAACAAATCTTCATAACAGAGAACCCAGGAACTGACCACATGGGAACAAATCTTCATAACAGAGAACCCAGGAATTGACCACATGGGAACAAATCTTCATAACAGGGAACCCAGGAACTGACCACATGGGAACAAATCTTCATAAATGAGAACCCAGGAACTGACCACATGGGAACAAATCTTCATAACAGGGAACCCAGGAACTGACCACATGGGAACAAATCTTCATAACAGAGAACCCAGGAACTGACCACATGGGAACAAATCTTCATAACAGGGAACCCAGGAACTGACCACATGGGAACAAATCTTCATAACAGGGAACCCAGGAACTGACCACATGGGAACAAATCTTCATAACAGGGAACCCAGGAACTGACCACATGGGAACAAATCTTCATAACAGAGAACCCAGGAATTGACCACATGGGAACAAATCTTCATAACAGGGAACCCAGAAACTGACCACATGGGAGCAAATCTTCATAAATGAGAACCCAGGAACTGACCACATGGGAACAAATCTTCATAACAGGGAACCCAGGAACTGACCACATGGGAACAAATCTTCATAACAGAGAACCCAGGAACTGACCACATGGGAACAAATGTTCATTTCAAAAAATAGAAAAAAATTATTCAATTTCGACATCCCCCAGAAAGATTTGTTCAGCAAGTTTCTTGAACAGCCACCAGAGGAGACCTACGATAAAATATCGCCAGCTACACCACTGAGAACCAGTTGATGTCTGGATGACAATGGAGGAAAGTGGCCTCCAAAACATGTTCCTTGAAATTTAAAAGTGTGTTTAGTGTCATTAATAGACTCCCTTTAAATTTAACTATATTTTCATTGTTAAGATAATTTTGGGGATATGTTATCAATTGCTCATTACTTTTTGTTGGTACTATTAACCTTCCTCCTCTGCAAAATGTCAGCTGTGGAGATCCAACGGCCGTACTGTAGATGGCACCATGCAGATGTGCATTTGTAGGTAACCATAGACTTAATAAAACTTAAAACTTCACTCACATCAACTATTAAAAACATGAACTTTTTGCGACTGCCCCATTCCCATCCTCAGCTGATTGGCAAATGACCATTAAATTTGAAGTATGTGGAACGTTCTTTACAATAGAAATCTTCTCCCATGTTGAAAGTTCAAATTTAATTATTAAAGGTTCCAGTAACTTAATCTCTTTTCCGAAGTGGCAGTTCTCACTCCAGATATGAAAAGCAGTTACCAATTTTTGTGTTTGTTTATCTTTTATGTTCCATTGGTGTTCTGTTAATCTAGTTTTTAAATTTCCTTGTGTCAATCCAATATAAAATTTGTCACAATTCTCACAATCGACTCTATATAAGCCTAATTTTTTTCAACCATAGATTTGCTTCAAACAGTAACATCATTGATTGGGAAGCAAATCACTAAAATATAGAGGTAAAGCTGGTCAGTGTAAGGCATTCCAAGGCCGCATGTTATTATTAGAAATTAAAAATAGAAATCGGACCTTCAAGATTGACAATAGAAGCAGTGGGTCCCAAAATAGCCCTTCACTAATTAAAAAGTAAGTGATGTAGTTTTGTGAGAAAAGAACCAGCAACCAATGTTTTATTAATTACATTAATTATACAGTAGAACGTCGTTCACCCAGATCAACTGGGACCATGACATATCCGAGATAACGTAAATACAGGTTATCCAGAGAATGATGGAAAAACAATAAAAAACTTGTATATCACTGAAATATTTTTAATGTAATTTATAAATTTTTATTGGCACACTTTCCCCTAAAAACACATACACTGTATGTACTGTAATAGCCTATGTACGAGGGCCGTTCAGAAAGTAACCTCCGGTTAATTGCAAAAAATTCACCAAGTTAAATAAAAATGGGACCCGAGCCATGTCTTCATATGCAAGAAGAGGTGATAATCGCTTGGCGCCAGATCTGGGCTGTAAGGTGGATGGTTGACAACGTCCCACTTGAAGGACTCAAGAAGGGCTGTTGTTCTGCAAGCAAAGTGAGGACGGGCATTATCATGCAAAAAAACGATACCGGAAGTCAGCATACCATGGCATTTGTTCTGTATAGCCCGTCGTAATTTTTTTAGTGTTTCACAGTACACGTCTTATAACAGCACGCACTTCACATTTGGCGGGGTTTTCTATTGCAGCACACATTTCAAACGGCCACAAACACTAAACTAGTGCAGATACGATGTTCACCCGACCACGGCTTGATGCCGACTGACCTGCTGAGTGCGTGAATGCACAGATGGCATCGCTACTCCCCCCACTACCCCCACTGTGGCCGATCGGAGGTTACTTTAAGAACGGCCCTCGTATTTGTATTGTACTACAAACTAGTCGGTAGTAAAAGAGACAGTGAGCTTCTGCTCTCTCAGTTTAATGTATCACTTATCTCACATCTGCTTTAACATTAAATGTTTATTTGTCTTGACTCTCGCAATAAAACATCAATGTCTCTTAAATTAATTAGGAGTCGATTAATGACACAAAACAACACTTACTTTTAAATTTTCCCGGAACCAGTTTCTGAGGCCTTCCCTCTATCTTCAGCTGGACATCGACTTGATGAAGATAAAGGGAAGGCCTCAGAAACTGGTTCCGGGAAAATTTAAAAGTAAGTGTTGTTTTGTGTCATTAATTGACTCCTAATTAATTTAATTTATACAACAACACTGTTTTCAACACTTCTTGTTTTCTGGCAAGTCACTGAATTTATCTGCTAGCTAGAGAATTCAAATAATGCACCTGCTGAGAATAGCTGAGAATTATCCACATAATTCAATGAATTATAAAATCGCAAAGTTGTTAATACTTGAAGCAAAGGTGAGATCGGCATATTCCTTACGATGCATGTTCTAACCTCTCTTGTACTTCTGCAGTAACCTTTGTAGCAACTTGTTTCACAGTCTATACCTCTGTAGAAAATTTTCTTCTTCTAGCTCCTTAAAATCATTTCTCCTCATAGGCCGTACTCTATTACGAATGCCATTTAGACAGTCTTAACCCTTTTACCGATATGGACGTCATATGACGTCCAAGTTAAAATGCCCCAAACCGATATGGACGTGTATAGACGTCCTGCGCATACATGCATTTAATGCTCATTTAACGCCAATTATTTTAATCTTGCTATTTTACAATAAATTTAAATTAGTTCTATAAGGAATGTAAATGTACCCTTAAAGGTTTCTTTTTGAATTGTACACCTCCAAAACTAGATAAACACCCAAGGGCACATCTGCAGATTCACACCAAATAATATTGGTTTCCTTGCGAACTTCTTTTTCGCAACACACTACACATTTTCGAAATGGTTGCGACTTTTTTGGTTGTGGGTGGTATGCTTTTAGGAAAGTGTTTTCTCTCAAGTATGAGGGGTGATGTCGTGGTGAATTTCCTAGCCCTAGTATAAAGAGGCCTCTGAGTATTATAATACTCATTAGGTTACGAGCTCTTTATACGCGCAAGTGCAGGTAGATGAATGTCTTGCATGAATTTACAGTTCTGAAAATTACTAAACAACTGTGCATAGTTACATCCAGTGGTATAAAAATACTTTTTTTTTACCATTTAACTGTTTTCCGTAAAGAGGGATAGCTAGTAATAGCTGATCCGCATCACCCATATTTGACCTGCCATTTCCCCAAACAATGGAGTAGCTAGCATGCCATGTGTAGACCAGTACATGTCACTGCTATGTATGTACTAAATATCTCCTTCATAATCGTACAACAAATCTTCCAGATTTTCTACAGTAATATCAGAAGCCTGTACACATCATACACAAGCTAATTGATTTGCTACATTACGGGGATAAGCCATGGTTAACATTGAAATTTAACAATTTCAAATGTGTTATTCATTTAGCTCTTGATAGCTATAAGAAATCACTCTGAACACAAAGAGATCATAAATAACTAAAATACTGAGCGAAAACAGCTGCATAAGGCTACTAGAAACCTTGGTTGAGAAACACTGTAATAACAGATGCTGACAGAGAGTTTTCTTTCCAGTGTGTGAGTGTGTAACGCAATATATTCTCGTATGATTATCGCTTGGTATAGCATAAATAAACTAAACTTTAACTGGAGAAGTCGCTTGCATAGCTATACATACATTGGCTCGTATACACACAAAACAAAATGATTCAAATATTAGGCGCGTTCGGCACAAAGAATGGCTTTTGCTACAGTGAAACAAAGTAGTGAAATTTCAACAATTTATTAATGTAGTCTCTACTTTATTGTTACTGTAGATGTGTACTGCCTTTAATTAGTTTTAAACCAGCTTTTGTTTCGTTTAAATAACTTAATAAATATGGAAGATACGGAATTGTATTTATGATGCATTTTTACAGCATTTAACAATTTAAATGTCCTGTTCTGTTTATTGGGTGTCCGTTTCCGGCCCCTGAAGGGTTTAAATGGCCATCAGCAAAGCGGTTAAATATAGCAAATTGACATTAACAGCTGCGTTCACTCCTGCTATCTTGATTATTTACAGTTGTTAATGACTTAACAACAGAAATTTGGCTTGTTAGTTTAACAAGAGGGTTAACACGAGTGTTAAGCTAACACTTGTTGGTAAAATGCAATTTTTGTTTTAGCCATTGCTAAACTCGTGTTAAGTCGTAACTTCTGTTGGTAAAATTGGGCTTAGAAAACATAATTTTGTTTTCCAAAACCGATCCAGGTTAAAGAGATTTTACTGTATTTGCAGAACATGGAGACTGAAGATGAGAAAGATGAATGCAAGGCTTCAACTTCTGCTGCAACTTGGTTTCATTGTAAAAATTTCATGAATGGAATTGGTAAGAAGCCAAAATTGAGATCTAGAACCTATGATCCTTATCAGAGAAATCCAACATTTGCTGGTGGTGAATACTGTAATCACATAGAGTTGCTGAAATTGGCACATCACTACCATCCTTCAGTAGTGCTCTTTGCACAAACTCTACTTCAAGGTAAGTAATATCCTCCAACTACAAACATGACCTTCTCTTATGCGTGATTGGAGGAATACAGTAACAGTGATGTCAAAATTAATTGAAAACCTATTTGTAGTTGTCAAAATTTTACTGCATTGGAATGCCGCAGTGAAGCGAAACATAATTAAATTATAGATGTATTTTTTACACATCAGCTTCACTTACATACCTATATTGAGGACATGCTTCACGAACTATTGTTTGCATCATCAGCTCTGTTGTGACTAAAGCTTGATCCAGTGGTGTGGGTAGTTCTGAAGTTGCTGCTGCCATCTGTTGATTCTGGTCTGAAAGTCATGAGATTGAAGATAGCACCAAATTACTAAAATATGTACAAAAATATAGGGAGCTCGTCATCTGGGAGAAAATATACATAGAAAATGATAAAAACCAGCTAATGAACTTTGAAATCCCGCCAGAAGACAACCCCACATTTAAATTCATCACAAAATCAACAGATGGCAGCAGCAACTCCAGAACTACCCACACCATTAGATCAAGCTTTAGAGCTGATGATGCGAACAATAGTTTGCGAAACATGTTCTCAATATAGGTACATAAGTGAAGCTCATATGTAATAAATACAACTCATCTATAATTTAATATATGTTCTTGTTTTCAAATGCTAGGCTTTGACGATGAAGCCATTAGCTCTCTTGCTCTCCAATATTTCTGTTTAGTGTGTCCGGCAGGTAGGACTTCGCAGGTTAGAAGATGTTCTTCAGTCATTTCCTCTTCTTTGTTGTCAAATGCTAGGCTTTGACGATGAAGCCATTAGCTCTCTTGCTCTCCAATATTTCTGTTTAGTGTGTCCGGCAGGTAGGACTTCGCAGGTTAGAAGATGTTCTTCAGTCATTTCCTCTTCTTTGTTGTCAAATGCTAGGCTTTGGCAATGAAGCCATTAGCTCTCTTGCTCTCCAATATTTCTGCGTAGTGGGTCCGGCAGGTAGGGCTTCACAGGTTAAAAGATGTTCTTCAGTCATTTCCTCTTCTTTGTTGTCAAATGCTAGGCTTTGGCAATGAAGCCATTAGCTCTCTTGCTCTCCAATATTTCTGCGTAGTGGGTCCGGCAGGTAGGGCTTCACAGGTTAAAAGATGTTCTTCAGTCATTTACTCTTCTTTGTTGTCAAATGCTAGGCTTTGGCAATGAAGCCATTAGCTCTCTTGCTCTCCAATATTTCTGTGTAGTGGGTCCGGCAGGTAGGGCTTCACAGGTTAAAAGATGTTCTTCAGTCATTTCCTCTTCTTTGTTGTCAAATGCTAGGCTTTGGCAATGAAGCCATTAGCTCTCTTGCTCTCCAATATTTCTGCGTAGTGAGTCCGGCAGGTAGGGCTTCACAGGTTAAAAGATGTTCTTCAGTCATTTACTCTTCTTTGTTGTCAAATGCTAGGCTTTGGCAATGAAGCCATTAGCTCTCTTGCTCTCCAATATTTCTGTGTAGTGGGTCCGGCAGGTAGGGCTTCACAGGTTAAAAGATGTTCTTCAGTCATTTACTCTTCTTTGTTGTCAAATGCTAGGCTTTGGCAATGAAGCCATTAGCTCTCTTGCTCTCCAATATTTCTGTGTAGTGGGTCTGGCAGGTAGGACTTCACAGGTTAAAAGATGTTCTTCAGTCATTTCCTCTTCTTTGTTGTCAAATGCTAGGCTTTGGCAATTAAGCCATTAGCTCTCTTGCTCTCCAATATTTCTGTGTAGTGGGTCTGGCAGGTAGGACTTCACAGGTTAAAAGATGTTCTTCAGTCATTTCCTCTTCTTTGTTGTCAAATGGTAGGCTTTGGCAATAAAGCCATTAGCTCTCTTGCTCTCCAATATTTCTGTGTAGTGGGTCCGGCAGGTAGGACTTCACAGGTTAGAAGATGTTCTTCAGTCATTTCCTCTTCTTTGTTGTCAAATGCTAGGCTTTGGCAATGAAGCCATTAGCTCTCTTGCTCTCCAATATTTCTGTGTAGTGGGTCTGGCAGGTAGGACTTCACAGGTTAAAAGATGTTCTTCAGTCATTTCCTCTTCTTTGTTGCACAGAGGACAATTTGGATTTGTATAAATTCCTATTCTGTGTAAGTGTTTGGCCAAATAATCATGTTCTGTAAGTAATCTAAAATTTGTTACTGCAGCTTTACGTGGGATTTCTGGAATAATTTCTGGATTTTTAATTAAAATGTTCCATTTTTTATCTTTAGCTTTGTTAGATATTGATTGGTTTTGTTTGTTTTTATATTTGCTTTTGATTAATCTTTTTATGGATGTAAAGGGTAAGTTTTTACTTTTGTTCTGAATTAAATATGCACCTTTTTTGGCAAGAAAATCAGGTGATTCATTTCCAGCAATTCCGCAATGTGCAGGTATCCACTGTAATATAATTCTTTTCTGTAGTTTTTGAAGTTGTTGGATTATTTTGTGACATTCTTTAATTTGGATTGACCTCATTTTATATGAACTTATTGCACATAATGCTGCTTTAGAATCAAAAAGTATGACAGCATTTTTTAGGTGTTGGAGTGAAATATGAATAGCCGTTACTTCTGCATCAAAATTTGTTGTGTGGTATCCTGCTGGTTGATAGAATGAGAACAGTGCACACTTAATTCCTGCTTCTGAGTTGTTGTCCAAGCTAGAACCATCTGTGTAGATATGTAACCATTCTTCAGGTAGGTATCTATTGTTCACAGTTTCTAATGCTAGTGCTTTTAGTACAGGTTTGGAAGTTTCAGATTTTGTAACTATTTGTTCTAAATCTAATTGAATATTAATTGGTTCAAAAGTCAATGAGTTTTCTTTGATTAAAATGTTTTCTTTAGAATTAGGAAGATTCAGATCTTTTTTTAATTCCATAACTTTGTGTAGGAAACTTGTTTGTGTTTTCAATTTGATTGGTTGTAATGTATTCTCCCATTTTGTTGTTTTTAACTGCAACATTTTTTCATGTTGTATTAGTGCCTGCTCCTCTAAAGTTAGATGTATTGGATAGTTCCGAGTTAAGGCTTGCATTTCTGTGATTGGAGTTGATTTTTCTGCACCAGTTATTAGTCACAGGGCCTGATTTTGGCATACTTCTAGGTGATTTGTGTTAGAACTGTTTGTTGTAATTATTACCTCTGCATTATAAGGAAGTATTGACTTGATGAATGTTTTGTATGTGGTGTTCAGTGTCTCCCGATTACTGCCCCACTTGACTCCAGCTAATCTTTTCAAAATTGAAAATTTTGTTAATTTGTTTACTACTGCTTCAATATGATGTCTCCAAGATAATTTTGAATAAAAAATCATTCCTAAATATTTTGTTTCATATGTTTGTTACAGGTTTGTTTTCTTGAACTGCAGATTTAGTTTAGGGAGTTTCTTTTTTAAGCTAAATATTTGGAATGTTGTTTTATCAGTATTTATTTTCATCAAATTGTTGTCAGTCCACTTTTCCAATAGTATCAGAGCCTTTTCCATTGAAGTTTTGGATTTCTCTATTTGTGGGGAAGATGTCCACATGATCATGTTATCTGCAAAAAGTGCTGTCTTTATTTCTATGTTTGATACGGCTACGGGAAGATCATTGATGTAGATGTTGAACAAGGTTGTACTCAGTACTGCAGCTTGTGGTAGGCCCATTTTTATTTATTAAATTTAAAGGGAGTCGATTAATGAGACTAAACAACACTTACTTTTAAGTATAAACTTGAAAGAAGCGTAGGGACAGTGAAGCACTAATTAGCACAAAAGTGAATCGAGAAGATATTGACACATTGCTTCACTCACACTGTTTATTCACAGGACATGTTTCAAGAGCTCTTGCTCCTATCATCAGCTGGTACTCGATTAGTGCAAGTTGTAGTGGTAGTTGACAATACGGAGAAAGAGGAAACCACTACAACTTGCACTAATCGAGTACCAGCTGATGATAGGAGCAAGAGCTCTTGAAACATGTCCTGTGAATAAACAGTGTGAGTGAAGCAATGCGTCAATATCTTCTCGATTCACTTTTGTGCTACTTACATTTAAATTTTACCGGAACATGTTTCAGAGACTTTGTCTCTATCCTCAGCCGGCCATCGACTGGTCTGGAAAAAGACGAGTATTTACCATTTTTGGATCTAAAAATAATGAGAAATAAAAACAGACCAAACTTTGGCTTATACAGAAAACCAACACAGACAGACAACTACATAAAAGCTAATGGCTACAACCCAAGATCCCACAAACAGGCAATCTTCAATGGTTTAGCACACAGACTGGTAAACGTCCCTCTCACAGCAGAAGAATACAAAACAGAATACAACAAAATAATTGAAATAGCACACAAAAATAACTTTCGCAAATCATTAGTAGACAAAAAAGTGAACTTAGCAAAAAAGAAGAAGTTACTAAAGGAAACCACAACCCTCTCAGCTACAGAAACTAATATGATTTTCAAAAAATTCACTTACCATCCATGGGCCTATGATAAATTTAAAAAAGTCTTCAAAAAACAAAACATTCAACTAGCACCAGTCACCATTCCTCCTTAAAAAACCTAATTTGCTCAAACATCAAAGATGCCATTCCATCTAACAAAAAGTCTGGTATATATCAAATTGAATGCAGTGACTGTAGTCAAATTTATATTGGAAAAACCAAAAGAAATTTAGAAACAAGAGCAAAGGAACACTTTAGAAACATAAAATATAAACAATTAGAAAAATCAGCAGTTGCCACACATTTTTGGGGAAAAAAAAAAAAAAACACAACATAAATCCAGAACCAAAACTACTAAAACATACATCAGGAAAACAAGAACTATCCACATGGGAACAAATCATTTCAAAAAATAGGAACAAAGTATTCAATTTCAACTTCCCCAGAAAGATTTGTTCAGCAAGTTCCTTGAACTTCCACCAGAGGAGACCTATGACAAAATATCGTCAACTACACCAATGAGAACCAGTCGATGGCCTGCTGAGGATAGAGGCAAAGTCTCTGAAATATGTTCCGGAAAAATTTAAAACTAAGTGTTGTTTAGTGTCATTAATTGACTCCCTTTTAATTTAATTTATCATAACAACACTGTTTTCAACACTTCCAAGAAAGGAATTCCCATTTTTATTTGTCAGAATTTGGATGTACTGTCATTGTATTTTGTAGCACAGAGACGTTGAGAGAGAAACTGAGTGATCCAATTCAACATGTTATCTTGAATGCCTAGTTTTGAAAGTTTCTCAAGAAGTTTATGTCTCCATGCTGAATCGTATGCTTTTTCAAAATCAATGAAAACTGACAGCGTATCTTGATTTTTGTTGAAAGATTCTTTGACATCTTGGGATAGTTGAATTGTATTTTCTTTAGTAGATAAGTGTTGTCTGAATGCTGTTTGAGCAGTTTTTAATATGTTATTACTTTCTAAGAACCAATTTAGCCTTGCTGAAATCATACGTTCTGCTGTTTTTGCAATGACACTTGTTAAGGAAATTGGTCTGTAATTATTTTGTCAGGTGCTTTGTCTTTTTTTTAGAATAGGAATAATTATTGCTTTTTTCCACTCTGTAGGTACAGTAGAGGTCCAGATATATTAAATAATTTCAGTAGTACCTTTCTTCCCTTTGATCCTAGGTGTTTCAGAAATTCAGCATGTATTTTATCTGGTCCAGGAGACTTTTTTCTTTCAACTCATGAATGACATGATTTAGTTCCCTTATGGTGAATTCTTTGCTGAATATATCGTTTGTCTGTTCTGGGCACTTTTTAAATTTTTGGATATCTTTTTTAATCTGCCTTTGTTTTATTTTTGCTTCAGAGGAAAGTTTATGCTGAGAGCTGTAATTCTTATTAAAGGCTTCAGAAATGGAGTAATTTGAAGTGTTTTCCCATTTAGTTTGAGTGGTTCTTTCCTTGTTTCTCTCTGACAATTAATTTTACTTATATATCTGTATACTTTTTTTTGCATCTTTTCTATATTCAGCTTTTTCAATAAATTCACTGAAAGCTTTTTGTTTTTTTGGCAATATGAATTTCTTATATAGAATAAAAAGAAGAATTTCTTTTTTACATTTTGCTGCCTTTCTTCGCCATTGTATTGTATTGTATTTATTTCATCCTTTGGAACATATTACATATGTTATAGGACACGTCAGTTCAAGATACAAAGGTAAATCTAAAAAGTTACATAAGACTAAAAACTGTAACAGATACAGGATCCAACAAAACTCTAAAGTAGAAAAAGCAAATAAATATAAACTATATAAAGACCATAGAGAAATGCTATATAAAAGTAATATCTGTGTATCTGTTGGGTTATTGGACAGTTCTGCTTTTTTCCTTGCTATGTCCCTTTCTTCTTTTAACTTTGATAGTTCTGTATTCCAAAAGGGTTTGTAATTTTTTGTTTTTCCTCTTGGGATCCATTTTTTTGCTTCTTCAAGAATTATATTTGTTATTGTTTTATTGAGTTTATCTACAGATGCTTTATGTTATGTTCAGTTTCCTCAGTAAATTTTATCCAATTTGCTTTTCTAAAATTCCAAGAGTATTTTAACTTTGGCCTGCTAAATAGTTTGTTTGTCATGAAGTATTATAGATGCAATATTTGCTCTATGATCAGATCCTATGTCTTCAATGATTTCACGTGTTGTCTTTATCTTTTAAATATGAAGATACTAGTAATAGGTCTGGATTAGTGCACTGGCCATTATAGTGTAGGTATGTGGGGCAATCCCCATTCTTGTAGATAAGATCTAAAGTGTTAGAATTTAATAAAACTTCAATAGTTTTGCTACGGGCATTGTAGTCTTTGTATCCCCATTTTGGTGAATGACCACTGAAATCATCAATCAAAATTGTTTTACGATGTACATTTATTATATTCAGACAAGGATTGTTATTTGGTGAATTGTATATACCATATATGGTGTAACATGAATTTCCTTTCCAGATTTCAATTTGGATAATTTCTGTTGTATCTTTGCTGCATTTCTTTTATAATTTTAAACTTTGATAAGATGTTTGTTCTGACACCTGTAAGTATTCCACTAGCTATTTGGCGTGATTTGGAGAGAACATATATATTAAATCCAGAAATTTCAAAATATTTTAGTAGATCATTTGTTACATTGGGTTCTTGGATGATGAATACGTCTATTTCTTTTTCTTCTTTGACTTTTTGAAGTTCCATTTTTTTTACTCTGTGAAAGTCCTCCTGCATTCCATTGGAGAATTTTGAGGGTGTTCTGTACTTGACGTCCTGCAGATGTCCCCACCCGGAGATCCGAATGGGGGACTATTTTATCTCCGGAAAATTTATCTGAAGGACTTCTCATGTTTTAAGTAGCATAAATGTAACCGGTTTTAAGTGGACACCAATTTTTTGCTTGTAATGGTGGTTACATCATCCACTCACTTTAACCCCCAGTATGTCTGGAGGGCCACACCTGTCTTTGGTTAATGGGTCCATCGGACTTGGCCGGGAGGAGTTTTAAAGTCCATCAGCTTTTCTCACAAGCACCAATTGTGGAACATTTGTATGTCGTGACAGGCCAGCGTAAGAAGTGAAATAGTATTTCCTCTATTTCTGATGTAGTTATACCGCTACTGCTCAGTCCCCAGAGCCTCATTGGTAAACGCAGGTTGCACCACGGGCAGGTTGAGTTTGCGATTTGGATAGGAAAGGTTATGGAATGCACATCACTATCCCTTGCATCCCATAATTTAATATATTTGTAGTAGGTTTTTTTTAATATTTCATCACTTACATTTTATATTATAGAGGAATTAGTTTCGGAAGCCATTACCTTCATTATCAACCTCTCTCCAACTAGCGTCTGTTGTTGTCTGCTCTCCTCTCTCTGGTGGTGGAACTATGAACTTCTTTGTCAAATTATCTACTGGTGGGATTTCAAAGTTCATTACGTGTTCCTTATTTTTCCATATGAAGATGTTCTCCCATGTTAGTTTATTTTGGTTTATCACTCCGTTTAGTAATTTTGGATGGAGGTCAATGTCATGGTTTTTGTTCCAAAAATGAAATACTACTGTTGACTTACCTTCTTGTTTCAATCTGGTGTTTCTAAAGTGCTCTTTGACTCTGATTTTTAGATTTCTTTTAGTTTGGCCTATGTAGCATTTTTCACAATTCTTACAATTTATTTTGTAAATTCCGGATCTGTTAACTAATGGGATTTCATCTTTTGTTTTTTGAATTTAGCAATTTTAAAACTGTATGTCCATTTACTAGGTGCCAAGATGATATTTTGTTCCTTGAAGATCTTTTTAAATTTATTAATGTTTTAGGGTGATATGTGAATGAACTGAATATGCTGTTGCTTTCTTTTTCTTTTGTAGATGTGGTTGCTTCCTTAATGATTTTGTTTAGTTTAGCCTTTTTAATTTGTTAAACACCAGACTTTTCCATTGTGTAAGGACTATGATACAATGAAGCACAAAATTAATATAATTTTGAGTCAAATTAATACTCAATGCTCCACTTATTGCTAGTATTTACCTAGAACGCGTTGACAGACTTTTGTTGTATCCATTTTCTTCTGCTATGTGTAGTATGGCATTTTGTTCTTTGAAGTATTCTTTATCTATGGGTATGTTGACTAGTCTGTGTGTAAGACTGTTTATTATTGAATATACCAAATAAATTGTTAATTGTGAAAAATGCTACATAGATCAAACTAAAGAAACTTAAAACCAGAGTCAAAGAGCACTTTACAAATATCAAAATCAAACAAGATGATGAGTGAGCAATATCGTTTCATTTTTGAAACGAAAATCATGGCATTGATCCAAATCCAAAATTATTAAAAGGAGTGATAAACCAAAATAAACTAACATGGGAGAACATAGTGTTGCGGCAACGTGCATAAAAGGTTCGCGTAGAGCGATAATGTGGCTTGTTTACACAAAGGAACTGATAAAGATAGCATGCAGATAAAGGTCTGCAGAAACAGAGATAAATGGAAATTTCTGGTGACATCTTGATTGATAGAGATTATTTGGTTTCTTGATTGTTCTGGAACAGTCTGGAATTATCAAATGAGGTATTTAAGGAAGCGATGACCCGCCAAGACAGTCGTGAACAGAACAGTAGTCGTAAACAGAAGTAAACAGCTGTAAAGATGTAACAGGAGTGTTGTAAACAGATGTAATCAGAATGCTGTTTGTTATTGTCATCGACCTCGGTAGATCGTGATTGTGTATCTGATGTGATAGTGCTACTGTGAGTGTATTTCTACGAAATAAACAACGATTTGAATTTCTGCAAACTGGACTTCTAATTGTACGAACCCACAAAGTCACAGTATTCATATGGAAAAATAAGGACTGAGTAATGAACGTTGAAATCCCACCAGTAGATAATTTGACAAAGAAGTTCATAGTTCCACCACCAGAGAGAGGAAAGCAGACGACAACAGACGTTAGTTGGTGAGAGGTTCAGGATGGAAGTGATGGCTTACGAAACTAGTCCTTCAATAATACAAAAATGTAAGTGACAGAGTGTCAATAAACCAACTACAAATAGCTTTTCGATTAATTTTGACATCACTGTTACTAAATTCCTCCAATCACTAAGTGACTTAACACTTGAAAAAAGTAAGAATATTTGAGGATTCAAACCATTAACAAATGTATCACGTACTAGTCGACAGAGCACCTTGTTTACACTACATTACAAATAGCAAGTTGTACGGCAGTACTAAACATGCTAGCTTCCATGTGTCTTCTCTTATTACTCTGACAAAGTTTAGGTTAATGAGGCTAATGACAGCAAATATAAAATTTTGTGAAAAATGCTACATAGGCCAAAGTAAAAGAAACCTAAAAGCTGAGTCAAAGAGCCAATTATGATGTAAGAAATTAGCATACAAGGGTTGGCTGATAAGTCTCAGACTTCACAATAAAAAAAACCTTAAAAAGTATTTGTTCTTTATTTCTCAACATAATCTACATTTGTCATAGCAGTGTTC
Source organism: Mantis religiosa (assembly GCA_030765055.1). NCBI lineage: Eukaryota > Metazoa > Arthropoda > Insecta > Mantodea > Mantidae > Mantis > Mantis religiosa. The sequence goes on from CM060949.1 coordinate 18,386,739, forward strand.
TAATTTAATGAAACATCTCTGTAGTGCGATTTATCATGGTCCTCAAAATATCTGATTACCACATCAATGACTTCGTTTGGTAGCGTGTCTGCCTCACATTCAACAGGTCCCGAGTTCGAATCTCGGTCAGGGTGAGTTACCTAGATAAGGTTTTTCCAGAGTTTTCTCTTATCCTAAAGGCAAATGTCGGTTAACTCTAAGCTCTATGGACCCTGGACTCATTTGAGCATCATTTAACCAATTCATTTACCGTCTGATATGACTTAACGTTGGAGGACGTAAATTACAACAACAACAACAAAAAAAAAACAATCTTTGTCCTCCAAGAAATTGTTTGAGAAGTTCGGGAACAGGTAGTAGTCACTGGGTGCTAGATCTGGCAAATAGGGTGATGTTCAAGGAATTTGAATTTTTCAGACATTTTTCACATTGCAGTGACTGAACATGGGCTGGAGTATTGTTGTGAAAAAGCAAGAATTTTTTCTTTGCCAAATGAGCTCTTTTTTCTTTTCACCTCATAACTCAAACGTGGCATTAAGCTTGCATAGTAGTCACCAGTGATACTTTTACCCTTTTCCAAGTAATCAGTAGATAAAAATAATTCCCTGTGCATCCCAGAAAACACTTGCCATAACCTTGTTAGCTGACAAAATTGACTTTGCCTTTTTGGAGTTGGTTCGTCTGGTGCAATCCACCGTTTTGACTATCATTTACTTTCTGGAGTGTAGTGATGTATTCATAGTAATAAGCTGTCCCAAAAATTCACTGGGATTTTTATGATAGAGCTCCAAATTCTTAACAAAAACAGTTTTTCTTTGCAACTTTTGATCAGGTGTCAACAAATGCAGCACAGACCTTGTGAAGGCCCAAAACATTACTTAAAATATTACCTGCACATTCTTTTGATATGTTTACAGCGTTTGCTATCTCAAACAACTTTAATTTACACTCTTCCATTACTAGAAGAATTTTTTTCAATGATCTCTGGAGTTGTTATTTCCATAGGACGTCCAGAGCGAGGCTCATCATTAGTACTCGTACGTCCCATTTTAAACCCTACAACCAACCTTTTAATTATTGTATATGAAGGGACAGAGCGAGACTCATTACTATTATTGTATATGAAGGGACAGAGCGAGACTCATTACTAGTACTCGTACGTCCCATTTTAAACTCTACAACCAACCTTTTAATTATTGTATATGAAGGGACATAGCGAGACTCATCACTAGTGCTTGTACGTCCCATTTTAAACTCTACAACCAACCTTTTAATTATTGTATATGAAGGGACAGAGCGAGGCTCATCACTAGTACTCGTACATCCCATTTTAAACTCTACAACCAACCTTTTAATTATTGTATATGAAGGGATATAGCGAGACTCATCACTAGTACTCGTACGTCACATTTTAAACTCTACAACCAACCTTTTAATTATTGAATATGAAGGGACAGAGTCTTTCAATGTACTGTCCATTTCCTCCTTGATTTCTTAGGCGTTAAGGCTTTCAAATGGAAGTATTTAATCACTGCTCGTTTTTCCAAATCCTCCATTTTCGTGAAACCTCTACAGTTGTTTTGTTTAAAATGTTGTCATTCAAAAACTAAACAAACTATTGACCTGTAACTATGGATACAAGCTAGTCTGGAGTTAAACTATATGATGTTATCCGTCAAACTGGCCCAGTTGTCCCATCTCTATGTGAAGTTCAGAACTTGTCAGCTGATCCTCGTATTTATCTTGCACGCCCTTCACCGACCACAGGAACAGCTGCAGGACCGCTCATGGAGGCATTACAGGACTTCCGCAGTGACATCAGCAGCATCGCAAGAAGGCTGGCCGGCATTGAAGAGAGTATCTCGGCCAGCTCCACCACCGCTTCAGCCTCTGGGCCCTCCGGTGAGGCGATACAGGACCTCCAATCGGAGGTTCTTAACCTCGACCCTCGCCTGGCTAAGCTGGGGTAGGCAGTTACAAACAACTCCAACAAGCACAATGCCAACCACTCCAGCACCTTAAATATCATAGACCAGCGCACACAACAACTGGAACACTCCATCACTGACGCCCCGACAAAACTGACAGAACTACTGACCATCATCTCCAAGATAGGCACAGAATCATCCACACAAATCAGACTGATCAGCAGCATTTCATCATCCAACACCACTGTAGTACAAGATCTGCACAAGACTCCTGACACTACAAGGCAGATCTACCTGGACTCAACTTGCACTAACTGGAATATAACTCCAGGAAGCACAAGGAAGAACAAGCCAAAGACGCCAATGAGATCATTTCACAAATCCTATTTCTACAAAATACACTCGAGCAACAACTCAACGAATTCGCCACACATCTAGGACAACAAAACCCAATTACATACAATGTCCTTGCTGCCGTTAGGCCCACAAGCACCTACTACTCCCCCCCTCCAAGCACAATTAGTGCACAAATGGCAATATGAAATAAAGAACTCCTTAACTCCAATTTTCCACTCCTTTCATTTCTACCTATTTGCCTCCCTGAGCCGCTGTGCTATGGTCCGGGCCTTGTGTCATGGCCATAGCCAGACAAAACCATGATTCCTGCGCCCTTCCTTACGTGCAGTTGTGCAACAACCGAGACTAACGGAGGTGTGACCGCAGAACTCCACTATCTCTTTTACTTCCCTTTTTGTTACTTTTCCTTAACCCTCCTACTGTCCTCTTTCCTTCCTTGTTTTCAAAAAAAAAAAAAAAAAAAAAAAAAAAAAAAAAAAAAAAAAAATTTTAAGAAAATCAGAAATAATGAAAATGGTTTCAGTAGAAAAAGGGTAATTTGGAATGGAATAGAAAAATGAAACTTATGGTATCACATCCTTGAAAGATGTTGAACTTATATATCAGGTTGGGGGCGCTGGGGTAGCACAGTGATTTTGTTTGCAGCTCTCGTGCTAAGGGTCCTGAGTTTGATTCCTGGCTCTGGGGTGGCGATTTTAAGTTAGCCCTATCCATGCTTTCACTTCTGTCTAGCTCAAGTGAAGTGTCCTCTATGCCCAAGGTGGTTTGTAGTCCACAGCATAAGCTGTAGGTCCTCTTGCCTCATCTTTAGCATCACCCTACCATTGGAGGTAATGGACACCTCCCACTGGGTGCCTCCACCTGAGAAATGGGTCCGGTCATCACATGGTGGGTTGAGGTTACCCCAAAGGCCAAGGTTGCCATGTGGGGAGTGTTGGAACACACACATATATCAGGTTGGATATTTATTCAATTTTTTAATTTTGACTTACGGGGTTCACATACACACAGACATTTTATTTTTATTCATGTAGTCTCCAAAAATTTATTTCTGATGAAATCTTTGTCATATATTTGGGTGGAAGCAATAGTTGCTCCAGTTTCTATATGTAGGTAACAGAGAAAGTAAAAAGTGTTTGAATTTTACACGTGACATGTTTCAACATGAGTTGCTGCTGGAATGTCATTTCAGGTGAGACAATAAGTTACACTGCGGATCCTCTTCTGCATCTGACTCTTCCAAGATTCCTAGATCGTTTTGTTTTCAAAAATCCAAAGAAGATAAATAAGAAATCTGCAGGTAGCTCAGTGTTTTCACGTAAGAAGTCCCACTTGCCATCAGGAATGAAATCCCACAGGATTGATTCTGCAGCATATTTGAATGCGGATGAACAAAATATTCCTGTTGATGAACTTTTCCTATACAGGTAAGATGATTGGTCAGTAAATGGATATAAATGTGTATTTTAGTTAATTGATGGAACTAAATAATTTCCTCATATAGCCATATATATGCTAATTTTTTGATAGATTGAGTCAACATGAAAAATTCAATGCCATGGCCAGGATTTGAACCACGGATCTCCTGGTTTCCATCCAGTTGCTCTAACCCATTGAGCTACCATGGCCATCGTGCCGTCCTGACATTAAATTCTCTATTTGACTCGTATATTTCCCTGGTAAACCACTAGGAGCTCTTGCATTGGAGATACACCATTTGTCACTTATGTACCTATGTTGAGGACATGTTTCACAAAACATTGTTCACATCATTGGCTCTAATGCGACTGAAGCTTGATCCAGTGGAGTTGCTGCTTCCATCTGTTGATTTTGTGATGAATTTAAATGTGGGGTTGTCTTCTGGCAGGATTTTGAAGTTCATTAGTTGGTTTTTATGCTTTTCTATGTATATTTTTTCCCAGATGACGAGATCCATGGTTCAAATCCCGGCCATGGCATTGAATTTTTCATGTTGACTCAATCTATAAATGTCTATATCGAGATTTAACTGTATTGGAACACCACAGTGAAGCGAAAAATTATTAAATTTTAGATGAGTCGTATTTCTTACACATCTGCTTCACTTTCGTACCTATTTTGAGGACATGTTTCGCAAATCTTCGTTTGCATCTCGCATCTTCGCAAACGAAGATTTGCGAAACATGTCCTCAAAATAGGTACGAAAGTGAAGCAGATGTGTAAGAAATACGACTCATCTAAAATTTAATAATTAATACTATAAATGTCTGTTAGAAATAAAATTACTTTAAGCTGCCATGAAGCATGTGGTGCAGTGGTCGCAGGGAAAGTGACGTTACCTTATTGTGCATGTGATGTTTAGAAAGAAGAGAGCGCTAAAACTACCTAAATTATTATAGCAGAACTCGGATATGGGGGTGAAGGGAAAATGGCTTGGTTGAAGTTATGTGGTGCAGCCTGTCATTGCCATAGAAACTCTCCCTCCCTTAAGCTTCGAGGGAATTGTCAATATCCTAAAGTAATTTAAATTGGACTGTAATAGCGAACAAAAGGAAACAGTGGCCAGAAAGAGTATATAGATAAAGGGGCTGAAAAAAAGTAAAAGTTGTAGTAAACGAGAAATAGTAAGTAAAACAAACAATATATTTTGTTTGGAAAGGTAGAGTCAGATGAAAAATTTAATGCCATCGCTGAGATTAAACCATTGAATTTTTCAGTTTGATCCCGAAACTTAGCCTGCGCAGGACTAGTTTGAAAACTTAATTAACATAATTTGTGTTATACCTATAAGGTATGTTCAAAAAGTAATGAGCTGGAGACACAATTACGGAAACAGTACCTGTGTGTTAGAAGTATTGGCCCTGGCTGTTGAGACACTTGTCCCACTGTGACACAAGGCAGTGAATGGCTGTCTCATAAAAGTCCCGGGGCTGCAATGTGAGCCAGTTCCGCACGTATAGCTGGACGTCTGAGGTGAATCGTTTGCCACTCAGAGCCTTATTTAGGAGACCAGACATGGTGTAATCACAGGGAGAGAGGTCTGGACTGTATGGAGGGTGGCCAAGAACCTCCCATTTGAATTTCTGCTGGAGTGCCACGACTGTTTTGGCTGTATGAGGCTTTGCATTGTCATGTAGCAAATGACCCCACAGATGTGTTTGCGTAATCGTTTTGATTTGATTACTTGACAAAGGTTGGTCAAGGATTGCAAGTAACTCTGGGCATTCACTGTTGTCCCATGCTGCAGCAAGTGTATCAGAAGGGGACCATCTTGGTCAAAGAAGAATGTCAGCATAACCTTTCCTGCACTTGTGTGGATGGCCTTGGCTATTTTTGGTGGTGGTGACCTTGGATGCTTCCACTGGAGACTTTGTTGTTTTGATTCTGGTTCGAAGTGATGACACCATGACTCATCTCCAGCCACCACTCATACCATGAACTCATTTCCTTCCCTAGCATAGCGCTACAGATGACCAAGACAGTGGGCCATTCAACATGCTTCCTGGTGTGTTGAAGACTGGGGCACCCATTGGGCACAAACTTTGCGCAAGAGCAGTCCTTGCTTCATGATGTGAACACTTCCCGACACTCAATCCGACCTTTGGCAGCAATGACTTTCACTGTCACTCAGCGGTCCTGGGTAATGAGTTCATCAACCATCTGTACGATGTCATCGGTAATGTAGTGTGGTACTCCAGACCGTACATCATTGGCTAACGACAGCCATCCTCCCCTGAAGCGCTTGTGCCACGCCTTGACCCTTGCAAGGGACATGCAGTGTTCGCCGTACACTTGTTACATTTGTCGATGAATGTCTGTTCCCCCTACAATTTCCGCTGTCAGAAAATGAACAACACCTCTTTGCTCTTCTTTTGACGCCTCCATTGCATTGTTTGCAATGCGACTGGCAGCGTTGGATGATTGATGTATGCTGCTGCTAGCTTTGTATAGTCACGTGACGTGCATTCGTGCGCCCTAGCGATGGGCTGTGAACTTCCACGCTCTGGTCGGAAAAACACTTTGTTACACGTGCCACGATATTACCATCCTGTCACTGGTTTGTGCATACCAGACTCTGGCTCATTTCTCTTTGAACGCCCCTTATACAGAAACCTTAACATTGCTACTTTATTAACTACCCTGGCTTCTCTTGAAAAGGTTGTGCATTATTGTCAGTATTGAGACACTTAAAATAAGTAAAACCCTTATAAAGTTATAAAATTTCAGAAACAATTAAGGTACTTAGAAGCTTAAGGGCCTAAAGCAGAACATCATCGATTTTGATATTTTAGCATGTATGCATGCTCCTGACATTTGTCAACCAGCTGTAGCTGTGCTTTAGGCCCTCTTTGATTTAATGAAGCATTCATAGGAAGCTGTCTCACCAGTTTTCCTGATATTCAGTTACATGAGAGCCCAAAGCATAAAGTATCATTTTGTTGCATGGCGCTGCTCATTTTTTATCTGGTGTTGCCAACATAATTTACTCTTTACCTCATGTTCTCAAGTAGTAGTTTGTAATGGGAATTTCTTCATAGAAATTTTGATTTTAACAAACATCTATTTTTCTCAAAACTATGTTTCTGTGCTTTGTGCCCTTTGGTTCTGAGCACCTCAATTGTTCTATGCTGCAATGAAATAAGGTAATACTCAAAAAGGGATTTGATACATTATTCTGTAATAAACGGTTCCAAAGCTATGCACACTTAAAAATGTCCCAAAATCAATTAATGAAAGTTTATCATTTGATGTCATAAGAACTGTTTAGTTTTAGATGCTAACATTTGCTAAATGTGCTTTTATTTGTACTTGCTATTATTAGGAAAATTACTTTTGAAACAAAGGTTCAATTTCACATGGACTGTCCTCCATGACAATGGACCACTGTTTCAATCTTTGTTACATATCTATAACAATTGTTTTGCTGTAGATTCCTTCAGAAGAAAAAAATAGATGATGAAAGTGATGCTGAAAGTGTGGCTAGTGAAGAATTCCTGGATGTGTTGACACAGAATAAAAAATCTGTAAATTTTGCGGAGGAAATAGGAAAGGCAGAAATGAAGAAACTTAAAGGTGAGTTTTGGTTATGTCTCTTTTTTCCTAGTGGCTTGTGAAACAATGAAATAATGATTATTAAATTATAGATGAGTTGTATTTATTACACATCAGCTTCACTTATATACCTACCTATATTGAGAACATGTTTCGCATCGTCGGCTCTAATGCGACTAAAGCTTGATCCAGTGGTGTGGGCAATTCTGGAGTTACTGCTGCCATCTGTTGATTATGTGATGAATTTAAATGTTGGGGTTGTCTTCTGGCAGGATATCAAAGTTCATTAGTTGGTTTTTATGTTTTTCTATGTATATTGTGACTTTGGTGGGTTCGTAGAATTAAAAGGCCGAGTTGCAGAAATTAAAAATCTCCTTTATTTTCATAGAAATACTCATAGATTACAGCAGCATTCCCCCCAGGGGCCTACTACGGTAGGTACGGGCATTGGCGATCCTGGGGTCCCGAGCCAATCATCCCCATCGTCACCCTCTCACCCCATTTTGGTTGTGTCACGTTGGTCACCCTTAGTTTTAAGCTTCTTCCTCTTCTAGGTTTATTGTTCTATTTTAGCCTTAGCTGTTTAGGTTTATAAACTCCTGCCTCACCACCAGGATCTTTCTTCTGTCTATTTTAACAGTTTGAGCATCTTTTATGCTTTTTGTGTTTTTGGACCTCTTAGTGGTTTTTATTGTTTTTAGCGTTTAAATTTCAGGTGGGCTTTTCCTAGTCTGAGCTCGGGCGCTAATGACCTCAGCTGTTGTGCGCCCCTAAGCCCCACTACTACTACTATTTCTTCTGTCTCCGTGGTTCCTGTCCCACGGTTCCAGCGCGGCTTCCAACTTGCGTGCTCTCCGGAGGTCTCAGGCGTTAAGGTTGTAGTGGACTCCCTACTGACCCTGTGTGTGACCTTAGGTGCGGAGCCCGTCCACACCGTCATGTACACTCACGTAGTCTCCATGAGGCCCGGCTGGTTTTAATGGTCCGAAGGCCGTGAGTCATTGGGCCAGTATTACCAGCCGGACGTGTTACCGCTGACGGGAGCCCCGGTGTAATCAACCACAAGCCCCCTGAATCCGTGCATGCGTCTGTTGACTGCTGCACGGCCTAAAGTGGAGGGCCACAGGCGGTTATTCCTGTGGTAGGGGCCTAAAACCGGGGTGTCACGTGGTGAACGGTTCTCACATTTGGGCAACAGTAGTTGGACGGTAGCTCTTCTGAAGTACAACTGAGATCGTTCATGGGAGGGGTCTCCCATGACGGCACAGACCGTGAAGATTTGGTGTCTTTTTCTTTCACCCCCGGATGGCAGGCTGACGCCGACGGTTCCGGAAGGGCGTCCTCTAACCTTGGCTCCTCCGTGCAAACCTTCCCCATTTGATTCCTTTTTGGTCGTGACCCTGACTTGTGAAAACAAGACAATGCGAGACATTAGTCCTTTTTATATCCAACGCGAGCTTCATCGGATTTGTGGCGTTTTAAAATCTGCAACTCGGTTAAGAGACGGTACCCTTTTGGTGGAAACAAAGAACGAGGATCAGTCCAGTAAGCTCCTGAAGGCTTCAGAAACTATTTGTGGTTGGTTTATTAATACTCGTCACTTATTTATATTTATGAGAGACTAGTATCAAAGACATTCGCCTCCATTTTCAATCTCTTTCCAACTGGCTTTCCTGAAGGCTTGCTTGTTGGGTTCCTACCCCATCCGGGTAGCCCCACATAAGACGTTGAATACCTGTAGAGGGTTCGTGACAACCTCCAGGCCTCTCTAATGAGGAGATAGTATCTAATTTGACTGACCAGAATGTGTGTGAGGCGTACCGTCTCCTTGGTAAACGTGATGGACAGTCTGTTTCGTTGCGGACAGTCTTCCTCACTTTCAAGGTACCACATTGCCGGACGCTATCTATTGTGGGTACGAACGTGCTGCAGTGCGACCGTATGTCCCAAACCCCATGCGCTGTTTTCGGTGTCAGCGGTTTGGGCATACTCAGGCCCGCTGTACTTTTGATGCTGTATGCGACCGATGTGGTTTACCTCCCCATGGCGACGCAATATGTACTCGTGACCCGGTCTGCGTCAATTGCGGTGGTACGCATCCCTCCAGCTCCCGGCAGTGTCCGCAGTTTCTTGATGAGAAGGCCATTCAGGAACTGCGTGTCAAAGAACGTCTGTCCTTTCTAGAGGCAAAAAGACGGTTTGAGCAACTGAAACCCACTGCCAGCTTGGGTTACACATCAGCAGTTTGCCGCTCTCCTGTGCAGGCGACGCAGTCTGTTGCCACACGGACCCTCAATGTTTCGGAAGCTTCAACCCAATGCGACTTGCTGGAGACTGCCATTCCTTTTAAGGCGTTGGCACCAGCAGCCTCGTCTAGCTCCTCTACTGCCCCAGCTGCAGTTTCACGTTCCATGTCGGTAAGCACTACTCCCGGTACTTCTACGGGTTGCCGCTCCCGTAGTCGCATTCGAGGAACCGGCAGGGCTTCTGTTCAGTCGGTTTCCTGATCCCCTTCTCGAAGGGACTCTTCTGACTCCCGCACATCTGAGGAGTCGCCCATGGAGCGACCGTTTGTCAGTCCCAAGTCCGCCAAAGTGCTGAAAAAAGAGAGACGACGTCCGACTACCTGAACCCGCATTCTTCGCGCCCTTACAATCTTGAATTTTCTCCCTAACACCGCCGCTCCCCCCTAGTCCTTTTCCATGGCTCTTTTAACGTGGAACATTCGTGGTGTGCGCTCACATAGGACAGAGCTCCAGCTCTTGTTGCGGTCCTACAACCCCATAGCGGTTTGTTTACAAGAGACCAAACTTTGCCCTCGGGATGCTTTTGATTTGCGTCATATTCCGGTACGCTTTGACCTTGTGCCGGAAGTGGGCTCTCCTGCTCATGGTGGTGTCATGATCCTCACACGCGCTGATGTTTTTGGTCAACCTCTACCCCTTTAACACTATTTTGCAAGCTGTTGCTCTTAGGCTCAGTCTTCCCGGTTTATCCTTTACCTTATGCACAGTTTACCTTCCCCCTTCAGACTCCGTCCTTCCTGCCGACCTCTCCCAACTCGCTTCGCAGCTCCCCACACCCTTTCTTCTTTTGGGGGATTTTAATGCCCATCATCCATGTTGGGGCACTCCTAGGGCGTGTGCAAGGGGAACCATACTTGCTAACTTCGACCAGTTTCCTCTCCTTGTTTTAAACACTGGAGAACCCACCTTTTTTTCCGATTCCACCTGTACTCCCTCCCACCTCGATCTTTCTCTCTGCTCCACACAGCTTGCTCATTGTTTCCAATGGCATGTAGTATCTGACACTCATTCCAGTGATCACTGCCCATGTGTGCTAACGTTGCTGTCCCACAACGTTCCCCGCTTGCATGCAGCCTCTTGGCAACTCTCCAAGGCTAACTGGGCGCTCTTTTCCGAAGCTGCCACATTCAAGGATTCAGAGTTACTATTATTGACCTTCTGGTCGACCATTTCACTTCAGTTGTTGTCTCCGCTGCCGAGCAATCTATTCCAAAATCCTCCACGTAGCCTCGGCATTTGCCTGTCCCGTAGTGGACTCTTGAGTGCCGCGATGCTCTTCGTGCATGCCGGAAAGCTCTTAGGGTATTTAAACATCACCCCACCGTCGAGAACTTGGTCGCTTATAAACAGCTGTGCGCACGAGCCCGACGTGTTTTTAGGGCTAGCAAAAGAGCGTCCTGGACTTCCTTTGTTGCCTCTTTCTCACATACCACCCATTCTTCTGTGGTTTGGGAGAAACTCCGTCGTGTTGCCGGTAAACAGCCACCCTCATTCATTCCTGGACTTCAGGATGGACCTCTCACTGTTGTAGATGCGGTTTGATGTTGCTAACTGCCTGGGTAGTACTTTTGCTGCCGCCTCCAGCTCTGCCAATTACGTTTCGACGTTTCGGGTCCTCAAGTCTCAGATTGAGGCCCAGGAATTATCTTTCCGCTCAGCTAACCGGGAGTGCTACAACGGAGAATTTAGCTTGCGGGAGCTGGACTCGGCGTTATGCTCCTCTCCCTTATCCGCTCCTGGGCCTGATGGTGTTCACGTGGCTATGCTGCAACACCTCTCCTTTGCTAGTAAAGACTTTCTGCTATGCATGTACAACCGCATCTGGCATGACAGAGTTTTCCCTACAGCTTGGCGCGAGGCAACTATCATTCCAGTCCCAAAACCGGGTAAGGATCGCCGTTTGCCCTCCAGATACCGCCCCATCTCCCTCACCAGTACAGTGTGTAAGGTGATGGAGCGCATGATTACTGGGCGCTTACGATGATGGCTTGAGTTGGAGAACCTTCTGTGCAACATCCAGTGCGGATTTTGCTGTTACCGTTCCAGCACTGATCACCTGATATCCCTCTCGACTCATATCATGAACGCCTACCTGCACCGCTGCCAAACTGTGGCCATCTTTTTTGACCTTACGAAAGCCTATGACACCTGTTGGCGGACTGGCATACTACGCACCATACATCAGTGGGGTCTTCGTGGTTGACTTTCCATTTTCCTCCGGGAATTCATGATGGAGCGGTCCTTTCGTGTTCGGGTGGGGTCTAATTTATCGCGCGTTTCCCATCAGGAAAACGGGGTACCCCAGGGTTCGGTCCTCAGCATTACCCTCTTTGCCATCGCCATCAATCCTATCATTGAGTGTATTCCTGCTGGAATATCCTCTTCTTTATTTGTGGATGACTTCGCCATATATTGTAGCTCTCGGCGGACGAGTATCTTGGAGCGTCGGCTCCAGGTCTGTTTAGATCGCCTTTACATTTGGAGCCTCCACAACGGCTTCCATTTTTCCACCGAGAAGACCGTGTGCGTGAACTTTTGGCGCCGTAAGGCGTTTGATTCACCCTCACTCCACCTCGGTCCCCATCTGCTTCCTTTTGCAGAGGAAGCTAAATTTTTAGGATTGGTGTTCGATAGGAAGCTTAGCTGGGATTATCATATCGCTTCCTTGAAAGGTCGCTGTGCGTGGTCCCTCAATATCTTACGTGTCTTATCAGGTACATCCTGGGGAGCTGATCGGACCGTGCTCTTACAGCTCTATCGGTCCCTGGTACGATCAAAGCTTGACGTACCAGGCACGACCTTCCATCTTCAGTCGTTTGGATCCTGTGCACAATCGGGGGATACATCTAGCTACTGGTGCTTTTCCAACCAGCCCCATCCCCAGTCTGTACGCTGAAGCAGCTGAACCTCCCCTGTGCTATAGGCGTGATATTCTGTTATGCTCTTACGCATGCCGTCTCTCCTCTCTGCCCACACACCCAACGTTCAAGCCCTTTTTTGATTCATCTCTTGATCGCCAGTACGCTGTCAGTCCTCTTGCGTTACTTCCGCCCGGTGTTCGTTTTCGTTTGCTCCTTCGGACTCTGGCCATTATACTACCGCCGGTATTACCTCGGGGAGAATCTACTTTCCCTCCTTGGTCGTGGAGTGACATCCTCTTCCATATTGGATTGACGTCCATGCCCAAATCTGCGGTTTCGCCCTTTGCCATCCAATCGGCATTTTTAGAACTTCAGCAGCATTTTAATAACTACGTTCTATTTTTACGGATGGCTCTAAAACCTACCGTGGTGTTGGATGTGCCTTCGTAGCTGCTGCAGAGAGTTTTACGTTTCATCTTTCCGGACAGTGCTCGATTTTTACCGCTGAACTTTTTAATATCTACCAGGCCCTTCTTTTTATCAGCCAGCAGCACTCTAACCAGTGTGCCATATGTAGCAATTCTCTGAGTGCTCTACAGAGCATTTGTTCGCTGTACCCCAGCCATCCCCTAGTACAGCGAATACAGGATCGGATGCATTCGCTTGCTAATTCAGGGTTCCACGTTTCCTTCGATTGGGTTCCCGGACACGTGGGCATTCCGGGCAACGAGGCTGCTGATGCTGCCGCGAAGTCTGCTATTTTATCCCCCACTGTGTTTAGCAATTCTGTTCCTTTCGAGGATATTAGTGCTTCCCTTCGCAGAGCCATCAACACTCGCTGGCATGATGACAGGTCCGCGCTCGTTGGGAACAAACTCTGGGAGGTTAAACCTCTTCCGATTCCCTGGGCCACATCTTCACGTTCTTCTCGCAGGAAGAGATTATTTAGCTAGACTTCGCATCGGGCACTGCTGTTTTAGCCATCAACACTTGTTACGCCAGGACTGAGCACCTCATTGTTCTCACTGCGGTGAGCCTTTGACGGTGCAGCACCTTTTAGTGGAGTGCCGATTTTACTCAACGTTGCGCTCGTCCTTGTGTTTGGCCCCCAACCTCAGCGCAATGCTGAGGGATGACATTGCTGCTGTGGAGGGTCTCTTCGACTTTTTACAGTGCAGCGGAATGCTTCGTTCCATATGATATTAACATCCCTCGCCGTGCCTCATTTTAGGTTCACGGCACTCCTATTTTAGCTATTTTAACAGTTTGAGCATCTTTTATGATTTTAGTGTTTTGGACCTTTTAGTTATTTTTATTGTTTTTAGCGTTTAAATTTCAGGTGGGCTTTTCCTAATTTGAGCTCGGGCGCTAATGACCTCAGCTGTTGTGCGCCCCTAAGCCCCACTAACACCACCGCCGCCGCCCTCGCCCTCGCCGCCTCCGCCGCCGCCACCGCCACCACCACCACCAGGTGTTGCTTCGGCACCGGCTCCTGTGTCTTGTCGATAGCTGTCACGCTGACCACCAGCTCCGTTCCGGCCTGGAGGTCGTAATCGGTGTCTGCCAGTTTGAGCAGCCTCACTGGCACCTCCTCTTGGCACGGCAATAATGTCCTGGCTACACAGAGTCCGAGCACAGGCGTCATCTGGTCCAGCATCATGTGCTTTGTCCGCTGACCTTCCAGTCGCGCCGTCACCACCACCTCGCTTCTCGCGGGGACCCCCACGTCTTCCTTCAAGATGACCCTGCAGATTCCAAGGCGCTCGTCTGGTTGCCGTAGTATCACTTCTTCATTGAGATGCAGGACCTTCCTGCCGACGTCAAACCGTCGCCTCGTGGCTCCTGAGGGCATCCAATCCCAGTATCACCTCCTCAGTGACCTTCGCGACGAACACCCACAGACGTACGGCACTCCTTCCCAAGGTCAACTTTAGCAGGGCCTCTTTCTCCACAGGCAAGGTGTCACCCGATGCCGTCACAAGCTGGTATGGTCGGCGCGGCTTCCTTGTCGGCAAACCCTTTGCCACGTCAGGTATGGCTGCCCCAGTGTCCATCAGTATGCGGCATGGTTTCCCTCTCACCCAGCCGTGCGCGATGAGACTGTCATCCATACGCCAGCTGACGGCGCGCAGTTTCACTTGAGGGGATGGTGGTGATGGCGCCGACGTTCCCCTTTCCACGACGGCCCTTACTTGTTTTCCGGCTGCTCTTCCTGGTGTAGGCAGTCTCTCCAGGTGTCCCGGCTGTCCACATCCTCAACACAGGCCACTAGGTCTTCGCTGGCGTCCCTCGGCTGGTCTTGTATCTCCGGTGTAGCGGACGCTCCTCGTTCTCGACGTCGGGATAGCTGTCACCATGGCCGCCTCCATCCTTAATGCTGTTGTTAGCGCCTCGTGGATGGTTTTGTAATCGCCGAGCATTAGGCGCTGATGAATCTCCGTGTCTCGTACCCCGTCAACGAATGTGTAGGCAGCTTCCGGGGATACGAACTCTGGTGGTAGGTCGACTAGGGCCTTGCTAGCCAGTTGCTCAACTGCCAGGGCGAAATCCTACAGTGTCTCCCCTGGTTGCTGTGACCTTGCCTTGAACTGGCTGCGGTACGCTGCGGCTAAGCGGTGGTTTCCAAAACGATTCTCCAGGGCTTCCTAGATGTCCTTGGGCGCCGCCGTTATCTGTACTGTGTTCAGGACTAACACGGCCCGTCCCTGGAGGCTGGCTATTAACTGCATGGCCTCTTCCTCTGGTGACCATTTGTTGTGCCTGGCCACTGCGTCAAACTGGCGGCGGAAGACTTCGAAAGTTGTCGCGCCGTCGTATTTAGGTGGTTTGATGCGTGCAGATATGTCGCATCCCGGCGCGTTGGCCATCAAGTCCTTTAACTTACTGCCGACAATGTTCTCTACCATGGCGTTCAGGGATTTTGTGTTGCTGTCGGCCTTTCTCTGCAGGTTGTTAATGCGGTTCGCAAGGTTTTCGACATCTTCCACCCTGGCGTTCAAGGACTTGGTGTTACTGTCGGCCTATTCCTCCAGGTCATTGAAGTGGTTCGCCAGGTCTTCAACGCGCTCGTCCACTTGGCCCATCTGCTAGCCCAGCTCCGCCACGTCATCCCTCATGCTGGCCAACTGTTCCTCAAATTTGGCAGCGAGAACTTTGTTCGCCACCTTTATTTCTGTGGCCAGACTGTCGTTCACTGCTCTCATTTCTGTGGTTAATTCAGCCTTCATTGCAGTCAGATTGTGATTGTCGTCTCCAACTTTGCAGCCAGTTCGGTATTTGCTGCCTCCGTCTTAGCTGTTAATTCGGCCTTCATTTCTTCCATCTTCTCGGTGAGGTTGCCATTCGCTGCTTTCATTTTCGCCATCTTCTCCCAAATCTTTTCCAATGTAGCCTCCATGTCGCACTCCTGACACCAGTTGTGACTTTGGTGGGTTCGTAGAATTAAAAGGCCGAGTTGCAGAAATTAAAAATCTCCTTTATTTTAATGGAAATACTCTTATAGATTACAGCAGCATTACGTTACATACATCAGCAGTCTACCAAGTTCGATGACAATAACAAACCATGATAGCAGATTACATTAGCTCTCGTTACAACACTCTTGTTACACAACTACTGTTTACTCACTCTTGTTTACGACTGTTTCACAACTACAGCTGTCCATCTGGCGTGTCACAATCCCTTTTATATCTCCATTCATGATTACCAGACTGTTCTGTCAATCACTAGAGGTTTCTGGAAAACAAGGCATCTAATTACATAATTTGAGCATTCTATCACCTTTGAGAAACGTAACTTAATCTACGCCGGCGAGGTCTTTGCCTCAGTTATCTTGCTTGCCGGTGCTATCTGTTTACACAAGTTCGTTATCTACGTGAAACCTATCCATCTATTATCTATTTGCGCCGGAACTTTAATGCCCGTTACCACGACAATATTTTCTCGCAGATAACGAGTTCACTATGTTTTTGTACGTATTTTAGTGATTTGGTGCTATCTTCAATTTCATGATTTTCAGACCAGAAATGAGCTGCTATTGCGGACTTATCAATATTTCTGTATCGTAGGTGCCTAAAATGTTCTTTCTAGTCCTGTTTTTTTTTTTTGTCCTACCTATGTAAATTTTTTCACATTCTTTACACTTTATCCTGTAAATGCCTGATTTTTTTTTTTTCTGGTTTTATCCTATCTGTATTGTTGCTGTTAAGTAGGTTTCTAATGTTATAATTGTTTTTTGGTGCCAGGGCTGTGTTATATTTCTTAAATATTTTTTGTGGGTCAGGGGTGGTAAGTAAATTTAGCAAATCTAATTTCTTGTTTTATTGGTGAAAGAGCTGTGATCTGTTTTAATCTTTTTTGAAGTTTGAATGATTTAAGTTTTTTACCTACAAGGCTTTTTCCATATGCATTTTTAATTGCGGTTTTTAAGATTTGATGGTATTCTTTTTAGTATTCTTGCTGGCTGAGGGGTAGATTTACTAATCTGTGTGTGAGACTGTTGCTGGTGGCATGTTTGTGTGGAATTCGGTTGAAACTATTTGCTTTGATGTAATTATCTATGTGTGTTGCATTTCTCTGTATACCAAATTCTAGTTTATCATTGCTTTTTGTGATTTTAAGGTCCAAGAAAAGGTTGAGTACAGTCCTCTTCAGTTTCTACTGTGAATTGTATGCTGGGTTCTTGAAGGTTGAGTAGTTTCAAAGCATCATCTATTTGTAGTGCACTATTGCAAAGATGTCGTCTATGTATCTGTACCAT
Organism: Mantis religiosa; assembly: GCA_030765055.1. NCBI lineage: Eukaryota > Metazoa > Arthropoda > Insecta > Mantodea > Mantidae > Mantis > Mantis religiosa. The sequence goes on from CM060949.1 coordinate 18,403,981, forward strand.
GTTTTAAAAATATGAGGAAAGGCTTTTGTTATATGTATTTCGAAAAAGTTCATGTATAGATTGGCCAAAAATGGTGATAGCGGGCTTCCAATAGCCAGTTCTGAAATCTGTTTGTAATAGATGGATAGAGTCCACATGAAAAATTCAATGCCATGGCCGGGATTTGAACCACGGATCTCCTGGTTTCCGTCCAGTTGCTCTAACCCATTGAGCTGCCATGGTCAACGTGCCATCCTGAAATTAAATTCTCCATTTGACTCGTATATTTTCCCGGTAGACCACTAGGGGCTCTCGCATCTGAGATATACTGTTTGTGGCCACTTACTATCGTAAGTACTTGAGTCCCAGGCTTCATCATTTAGCTCATATTATTACTTTCCACCGATGACAAATTTTGTTAGATACATGTTTCTGTCATTGCCAAATAATTTTCTACTGTATAGCACCAATTACTAAAATATGTACAAAAACATATGGAGCTTGTCATCAGGGAGAAAAACATAAAAACCAACTAATGAACTTTGAAATCCCGCCAGAAGACAACCCCACATTTAAATTAATCACATAATGAACAGATGGCAGCAGCAACTCCAGAACTACCCACACCACTGAATCAAGCTTTAGTCACATTAGAATCAGTGATGTGAAACATGTCCTCAATGTAGGTACATAAGTGATGTTCATGTGTATAATATAGGACTCCTCTTTAATTGAATTATCTTCTTGTCTAATTCAGGTATTAAAACACGTATACTATGCATATTTTTGTTGTATAATGAAATATGGTTTGATATTGTGAGGTAACTCTGTGGAGCTAAGCAAGTATTTATATTACAGAAGAGAGCCAGAAGAGTGATATGTGGCATCAATGTAATGGCAGCATGAAAGCGTCTGTTTAACACTTTTAAGCTTATGCTAGTAGCAAAAATTAAAGCTGAGCTACTTTACAATTCAGGTAGGATGGTGATGGTGGCATATACAACGATAATATATAATAATTGTTAGAAACTAAAATTAGGCAAGTGAGTCAACCTTGTATATACTTTTCTCCACTTACAAGTTTTTTATGAGGACTAGTTTCTGGGGACTTCTCCCCTATCGTCAGCTCTGTGGTTGACTGATGATGCATCTGGTGTCTGCATCTGGCTTGGTGTTGTGCTGCCATCTAACGTCCTGGTAAGTTTGATGACGTCATCTACCGCGGGAATTTCAAAATTCATCAAGAGGTCCTGTTTTTTCGTAATAAATGTGTTTTCCCAAATCTGTAGTTCCAGAGGTTTCTTTGCCTGTTTGATCAGTTCTATTTCTTGTTTTATGTTGTGATTCTCAGACCAAAAGTGATGTGCTACGGCCGACTTGTCCATTTGTTTGAATTTAATATTTCTGAAGTGTTCTTTCATTCTTGTTCCTAGGTTCCTTTTGGTCTTACCAATGTATATCTTGTCACAACCCTGGCAACTCATTTGGTAAATGCCTGATAATTGAGTTTTCGGTGTGCTATTTTTTAGAGGGTGGTTTAGTAAGTTGCGGATGTTGTGTTTGTTTTGACATATTGAAATTAAACATGAAAGATAAAACACAGATTCTTAAATCGAAAGTACGGAAATTACGCTTAAGGAGACCGACGAGAAACCCACACAACCAGTACCGCCGTGTCACAGAAACACCAGACAATGTAGTCAACATCTCTTCCCAACCTTTCACCGAAAAAGAGTTAAAATTTCTAAACAAAGGTTTTAAAACTTGTGTCGGCAACTCGGGCAATTTAGACGATTACATCGCTGACATCACCATAACCTCGAACTATTTGGAAAATGGTAGCGAAAAAACATTAGTTAAATCAAAATGCTTAGAAATTCTCAAGGGGATGACATTCGGACAGGAAAATAACTATAAAGAAACTATTAAATTTTAGATGAGTCGCATTTTTTAACACATCTGCTTCACTTTCGTACCTATTTTGAGGACATGTTTCGCAAATCTTCGCTTGCATCTACGGCTCTTGTGCGACTGACGCTAGATCCAGCGGTGTGGGTAATTCTGGGGTTGTTGCTGCCATCTGTTGATTTAGTGATGAACTGAAAAGTGGGATTCTCTTCTAGCGGGATTTCAAAGTTCATTAGTTGGTTTTTATGTTTTTCTATGTATATCCTCTCCCATATGACGAGTTCACTATGTTTTTGTACGTATTTTAGTAATTCTGTGCTATCTTCAATTTCATGATTTTCAGACCAGAAATGAGCTGCTATTGCGGACTTATCAATATTTTTGTATCTTAAGTGCCTGAAGTGTTCTTTCTTTCTAGTGCCTATGTTCCTTTTTGTCCTTCCTATGTAAATTTTTTCACAGTCTTTACACTTAATTTTGTAAATGCCTGACTTTTCCTCTGGTTTTATCTTATCAGTATTATTACTGTGAAGTAGGTTTTTAATGTTGTAATTGTTTTTTGGTGCCAATGTTATATTGTATTTCTTGAATATTTTTTGGAACTTTTTTTGTGGCCCAGGGGTGGTAAGTAAATTTAGCAAATCTAGTTTCTTGTTTTATTGGTGTGAGAGCTGTGATCTGTTTTAAACTAAAACCTCATGACACTTTAGTATCCTTTGATATCCGCTCCCTCTTCCCTAGCATTCCATTAGACAAACTTTTGATTCAACTGAAAAAATGGCTAAATTCTATAAACCTGGATGCCAATGCAATAGAAGAATATGTGGCAATGACTGAATTATGTATACATCAAAATTATTTTGTCTTCGATGGAAAATATTACAAACAAATTTCAGGACTAGCTATGGGAAGCCCGCTATCACCATTTTTGGCCAATCTATACATGAGCTTTTTCGAAACACATATTACTAAAGCCTTCCCTCATATGTTTAAAACATGGTACAGATACGTAGACGACATCTTTGCAATAGTGCCCTACAAACTAATAGATGATGCTTTGAAACTACTCAACCTGCAAGAACCCAGCATACAATTCACAGTAGAAACTGAAGAGGACTGTACTCTACCTTTTTTAGACCTTAAAATCAAAAAAGGCAATGAAAAACTAGAATTTGGCATTCATAGAAAAGCAACACACACAGATAATTACATCAAAGCAAATAGTTTCAACCCAATTCCACACAAACATGCAACCATCAACAGTCTGACACACAGATTAGTAAATCTACCTCTCAGCCAGCAAGAATATCAAAACGAATACCATCAAATCTTAAAAACTGCAATTAAAAATGGATATGGAAAAAACCTTGTAGATAAAAAACTAAAATTATTCAAACTTCAAAAGAAATTAAAACAGATCACAGCTCTCACACCAATAAAACAAGAAACTAGATTTGCTAAATTTACTTACCACCCCTGGGCCACAAAAAAGTTCCAAAAAATATTCAAGAAATACAATATAACATTGGCACCAAAAAACAATTACAACATTAAAAACCTACTTCACAGTAATAATACTGATAAGATAAAACCAGAGGAAAAGTCAGGCATTTACAAAATTAAGTGTAAAGACTGTGAAAAAATTTACATAGGAAGGACAAAAAGGAACATAGGCACTAGAAAGAAAGAACACTTCAGGCACTTAAGATACAAAAATATTGATAAGTCCGCAATAGCAGCTCATTTCTGGTCTGAAAATCATGAAATTGAAGATAGCACAGAATTACTAAAATACGTACAAAAACATAGTGAACTCGTCATATGGGAGAGGATATACATAGAAAAACATAAAAACCAACTAATGAACTTTGAAATCCCGCTAGAAGAGAATCCCACTTTTCAGTTCATCACTAAATCAACAGATGGCAGCAACAACCCCAGAATTACCCACACCGCTGGATCTAGCGTCAGTCGCACAAGAGCCGTAGATGCAAGCGAAGATTTGCGAAACATGTCCTCAAAATAGGTACGAAAGTGAAGCAGATGTGTTAAAAAATGCGACTCATCTAAAATTTAATAATTTTTCGCTTCACTGTGGTGTTCCAATACAGTTGAATCTCGATATATAAAGAAACTATTTAAACATTGAACCAAAAACCAGTTTTTTATCTGAAAGCAGACAAAGGAAACACGGTAGTCATTATGGACCGAAATGATTACAACCAGCGAGTCGAACATCTACTACAAAATCCAGAATATACAACCCTAACCAAAAACCCTTTAAGGAAATACATATAAACCACCAAAAAAGCAATTAAAGAAAATACAGTAGTGCAACATAAGATGAAAAATAGCATAATTGTAAACAACCCTAATTTGCCAAAATTATACTGTCTACCTAAGATTCACAAGACAGACAACAGCATGCGACCCATTATTAACAATATAGATGCCCCGACTTACAAACTGGCAAAATGGTTGGTGGAAGAATTTGACAAGTTTGAAAAGTTTGAATCTCTAAGCATAAACAATTCATTTGATTTAGTAAAGAAAATTGAAAACACAATTATAAAAACTGAAGAGGTGATGGTGTCCTTTGATATCAGATCTCTATTCACGAGCATACCAGTAGAAAAAATTCCAAAATTGATGAAAGGCTGGTTATCCAAAAGCAACGTTGCAGATGACAAAATAGAGGAATACATCAAATTAACCACCCTATGTATTGAACAAAACAGCTTCATGTTCTCCAGCAAGATCTTCCAACAAACAGCAGGCTTGGCCATGGGTAACCCTCTGTCACCATTACTAGCTAATCTGTTCATGAGTAATTTGGAAACACACATTACTAAAGCCTTTCCACATATTTTCAAATGTTGGCATAGATATGTCGACGATGTGTTTGCGATAGTCCCTAGAAGACTAACCGAGGATGCTATAAAGTTGCTAAACCTACAAGAAAAATCCATAGTTTTCACCATTGAAGTAGAGCAGGATGAATGGCTACCTTTCCTAGATTTGAAAATCATTAGAACACCAACAGGATTACAATTTGGAATATACCGAAAAGCAACACATGTTGACAATTACATTAAATGCAACCCATTCAACCCAGTACAACATCAATATGCAGTATTCCATAGTTTAGTTCACAGATTAATCAACATTCCGCTAACAAAAACAGAATATGAACAGCAGTACGCTCACATACACCAGGTTGCCGAACTGAACAACTATAACACAAATTTCATCAAAAAACTGATCTATAGACACAAAAGAAACAAATACTTAAAGGACATTACTACGTTAAAAAAACTAGAAAACCCAAACACCAGATATGGAAAATTTACATTTCATCCAAAATACTTCAAAAAATTTGAAAAGATATTTAAGAGCTTCAACATAAAATTAGCCCCTCAAAACAAACACAACATCCGCAACTTACTAAACCACCCTCTAAAAAATAGCACACCGAAAACTGAATTATCAGGCATTTACCAAATGAGTTGCCAGGATTGTGACAAGATATACATTGGTAAGACCAAAAGGAATCTAGGAACAAGAATGAAAGAACACTTCAGAAATATTAAATTCAAACAAATGGACAAGTCGGCCGTATCACATCACTTTTGGTCTGAGAATCACAACATAAAACAAGAAATAGAACTGATCAAACAGGCAAAGAAACCTCTGGAACTACAGATTTGGGAAAACATATTTATTACGAAAAAACAGGACCTCTTGATGAATTTTGAAATTCCCGCCGTAGATGACGTCATCAAACTTACCAGGACGTTGGATGGCAGCACAACACCAAGCCAGATGCAGACACCGGATGCATCATCAGTCTACCACAGAGCTGACGATAGGGGAGAAGTCCCCAGAAACTAGTCTTCATAAAAAACTTGTAAGTGGAGAAAAGTATATACAAGGTTGACTCACTTGCCTAATTTTAGTAACAATGGCACTCCACTTTCTGAAATACTTCTTTTTATTCTATATAATTGTTAGAAACCTCACTTATCAAGAAATTATCAATTTCTCTCAGTACTTTCATTTGCATCGTCAGGGAACAAGGTTGTTCATGTTGTCATCGTTACTACTGTTAGTTGACAGATCATTTCTGTATCTATTACCAACCTCTGAAAGTAAAATAAATTTATTGACAGAATCAGTTGGTGGTATTTCAGAATTCATATGCAATTTCTATTTTGATTATATTTTTCCCAAACCATTAAATCTATTGGTTAATTTAATTGGTTTAATAATTTAAGTTCTGGATTTATTTCGTGGTTAAATGCCACATCCAATTTATCAATCTGTTTATATATAATATTTGCAAAATGTTCCTTCATTCTAAATTATGTTTGGTCCTTCCAATGTTAACCCAGTCACAATCTAAACAGTTATTTTGTAAATGCCAGAAATGTTATCTTTTTTAGAAAAAATATAGTAAATCTTTTATATTATATTTATTTTGAGGAACCAACATTTTACCATATTGTTGTCACCATGTGGCATTGTTGTGCGGCTGCCACAGGCTGAAGTCGGGCACATGGGCAGGAGAGAAAGAGAGAGAGAGACTCCAGTTTCAAAAATGAAAGGGAATATTTTAGTGTGTGTGTGTGTGTGTGTGTTTTTTTTTTTAACTTTGTACTCCAACATTAAGTCATATCGGACAATGAATGGAATGGGTGAAATGATGCTCAAATGAGCCCAGGGTCCATAGAGCTTAGAGTTACCTGACATTCGTCTTACAGGATAAGAAAAATCCCTGAAAAAAACCTTATCCAGGTAACTCACCCTGACCGAGATACGAACTCAGGACCTCTTGAACATAGAATACTTTAGTGACTTGCATTTCAGAAAAATCTCATAAAAAGATCAGCAAGAAAAGGTGAAGGAGGATTACGAGGGGAATCTGAAAATTTTTCGACCTCAATATGAAGATGGCAGCACTCTTAAAGAAAAGCTGTTGGCAGTTACTCACCAAAGTTTGTCATTTTGGATGCTCAGTTGTTACGTGACAGTCGTTTGAGTGAGTTGATGTGAGTGTTTTTTGAAAATGGACAAAATCGAGTATTGAGGTGTCATTAAATATTTGTTTTTGAAAGGCAATATGCCTACGCAAGTCAAAGATGAGTTGGATTCTGTGTATGGGGACTTTGCACCATCATTTACCACAGTGAAATTTTGGGCAGCTGAATTTAAATGTGGCCATAAGAGCTTGGGAGACGAATGTTCAGGATGTCCAAAAACTGCAGCTACCGAGAAAACATTGCCAAAGTTCACCAAATGGTGCTAGACGACTGCCAAATTAAAGTGAGAGATATAGCAGAGGCTATGAACATGTCAAAAGTACGTGTTTGTTACATATTAAATCAATATTTAGACATGAGAAACCTGTCCGTGCATTGGGTGCCACTTAAATTAATTGGGAGTCGATTAATAACACAAAACAACACTCACTTTTAAACTTTCCCGGAACATGTTTCTGAGGCCTTCCCTCTATCTTCAACCGGACATCGATTTGTTCTCATTGGTGTAGCTGGCAATATTTTGTCATCGGTCTCCTCTGGTGGCGGTTCGAGGAACTTGCTGAACAAATCTTTCTGGGGGATGTCGAAATTGAATACTTTGTTCCTATTTTTTGAAATAAAGATTTGTTCCCATGTGGACAGTTCTTCTTTTCCTGTTGTATGTTTTAGTAATTTTGGTTCTGGATTTATGTTGTGGTTTTTTTCCCAAAAATGCGTGGCAACTGCTGATTTTTCTAATTGTTTGTATTTTATGTTCCTAAAGTGTTCCTTTGCTCTTGTTTCTAAATTTCTTTTGGTTTTTCCAATATAAGTTTGACTACAGTCACAGCATTCAATTTGATATATACCCGATTTTTTGTTAGATGGAATGGCATCTTTGATGTTTGAGCAAATTAGGTTTTTTAAGGAGTAATGGTTCACTGGAGCTAGTTGAATGTTTTGTTTTTTGAAGACTTTTTTGAATTTATCAAAGGCCCATGGATGGTAAGTGAATTTTTTGAAGATCATTTTAGTTTCTGTAGCTGAGAGGGTTGTGGTTTCCTTTAGTAGTTTCTATCGAGTAAGGCAGGAGTACGGCAGGGATGTAAACTTAGTCCAGTATTATTTAATCTTTATATCGATGGAATTTTAGAGGAGATATCAAGTTGTAGGGTACATTCACCAGTTATTAACAATAAAGAAATACCGGGGCTACTGTTTGCAGATGACCTAGTAGTTGGGTCCATATCAAGTGGAGGGCTGAGAAGAGCAATTGAGGCAGCCAATTCTTATTGCAATAAATGGGGTTTGAAAGTGAATGAAAACAAAACAAAGATTATGGTCTTCAAAAAAGGATACAGGTTGCGTAAGGATGAGAAATGGGAGGTTAATAGAAAAGAAATAGAGGTAGTAAGGAGATTTGATTATTTGGGTACAAGGTTGAGTTCAGATGGCAGCTGGAAAGAACAAAAAAGGATGTCTGTGGCAAAAGGTAAAATGGCCATGAGAGTGATAAGATCATGCTACAGTAAACTACCGGATATAAATGTCAAATGGTTGGAGTGGATCTATACGGCAGTAGTAGAAAATAGAATGTTACATGGATCAGAGGTTTGGGGAATAGATGAGGCTTGGAGAGAGACTGATAGAGTGCATAGATCCTTTTGTAAATACATATTGGGATTACCAATAGCATCACCTAATGAGGCAGCACAATTAGAACTAGGCAGGCATTCTACTAAAATTAAAATCTTGTCAAGGGCAATGAAATATCTATACAGAATCACTAACTTGGAAGATGGCAATATAATTAAAGAATGTTTTCATATTCAAAAGAGAAGTAACTGGGATGGGTCTTGGGCACATAAAATGTATGACTTGTTGAAGCAGATAGGTATGGGTCATTCTTGGATAAATGCAGAGTATGGGTATAGAGGTTTCTGGAAAGAGGTTAAGCTAAGATTAGAAGATATTGACAGACAAGATATTTTTGCCAATATAAGTGACAAAAGCTCACTAAGATTATACAGAGAATTAAAAATAACCTGGGGGAGGGAAGGATATATAGATATATGTAGTAAGTTAGGGCGAGAAGGTTTTGCTTGGGCGAGAACAGGAGTGAGAAACTTGAAAGGTATAGGTCAAGAGAGGGAGCTAGATAAATGTCCATTGTGTGGAGAAGAGAATGCAGATTTCCATTGTATATTAAATTGTAGTCAAACAAAGATATGGAGAGAGCAGGCTTGGCTACGTAAATGGGACAGTTTGGGGGGTGAAGTAGTAATTAGAAAAATGTCAGTAAAAGGAGAAAAGAACAGGAGAAATATAGGGAATTATTTAGGGAAAGTTAAAGAGAGATGGCTAAGAACAATTAAGAGAAAAATGTAGAGTGAGATAGGTGAAATGGCAGAAAGTGCAAAAAGGAGCAGAGGGCCTCCATTACACAAAAACCTAGGGTTAGGTGTATGGGGGCTGAATTACTATTCAATGGTGGGCAACATGATAACATGATAGGATTTTCAGGATTTAGGAATATATGGCATATTTCAGTATGGATTTTATAATTGTAATCTTGATTTTGTATTTCCATTTGTTGATGTAAAAGGAAATAAATTACTACTATTACTACTAGTAGTTTCTTCTTATTTGCTAAGTTCACTTTTTTGTCTACTAGTGATTTGGGAAAGTCATTTTTCTGTGCTTTCTCAAACATCAAAGATGCCATTCCATCTAACAAAAAATCTGGTATATATCAAATTGAATGCTGTGACTGTAGTCAAACTTATATTGGAAAAACCAAAAGAAATTTAGAAACAAGAGCAAAGGAACACTTTAGGAACATAAAATACTAAAACATACAACAAGAAAAGAAGAACTGTCCACATGGGAACAAATCTTTATTTCAAAAAATAGGAACAAAGTAGTCAATTTCGACATCCCCCAGAAAGATTTGTTCAGCAAGTTCCTCGAACCGCCACCAGAGGAGACCGATGACAAAATATTGCCAGCTACACCAATGAGAACAAGTCGATGTCCGGCTGAAGATAGAGGGAAGGCCTCAGAAACATGTTCCGGGAAAGTTTAAAAGTGAGTTTTGTTTTGTGTTATTAATCGACTCCCAATTAATTTAATTTATACAACAACACTGTTTTCAACACTTCCATGAAAGGATTTATTGGGTGCCACGTTTGCTCATGTTAGACCAAAATTGTGTTCGAATGAACATTTCCAACGCTCTGCTGGTGCAGCTTAGGCGCAATAAATCCGAGTTTTGGCGTCGATTAATTACTCTAGATGAAACTTGGATACACCATTATATTGCAATTCCTTTCTTGGAAGTGTTGAAAACAGTGTTGTTATGTTAAATTAACTTTAAAGAGAGTCGCTTAAAGACACTAGACAACACTTACATTTAAAAGTAAGTGTTGTCTAGTGTCTTTAATCGACTCTCTTTAAAGTTAACACCATTATATGCCTGCAACAAAAACACAGTCCAGACAGTTGACTGCAAAGGGCGAACCGGCTCCAAAAAAAAAGCAAAAACTTCTTCGGCGGTTTTTGGGATAGTTATGGAGTTATTTTAATCAGTTATCTTCAAAAAGGAAAAACCATTACAGGAGCATACTATGCACCATTACTTGACGAGCTGAAGGCAGAACTGGCGGAAAAACGGCCACATTTGCAGAAAAAGAAAATCCTGTTTCACCAAGACAATGCACCGTCTCACACCTCAGTGGTTACAATGGCGAAAATCCATGAATTACTGTTTGAACTGCTTGACTCTCTAAGATCTAGCTCCAAGCAACGTTTTTGTTCCCTCATCTGAAAATTGCGCTGGGACAGATTTTCGTCAAATGAAGAGGCAATCTCCTTCGTGAACAATTATTTTACAGAGAAAAATGCCAAGTACTATTTGGACAGGTAACAGAGATGAGAGCATCCCTGGGAGAAGTGTGTACAGTTACAAGGAGACTAGGTTGAAAAATAAATAAAAAAATTCTGAAAAAATATCTTGTATCTTCATTAAGTCGAAAACTTTTCAGATCACCTATGTGTGCATTGCTAAGCCAGAAGTTTGTTGAAGCAATCGATTATTTTTTATGTACTACAAATGTAAAAATGTAAAACCAAATTAAGGTTGGGGTCTGGGCATATGTTTGAGCCAAATTAGGACATTACAGTTTAATTAGGAGTGAAAATAGTAGGAATTATCCTTACTCTCGGAATGCATCCAAGCAAGAACACTGATAATAACTATCTCTCTTTGTTTTTTCCTGTTTAGGAGCTGCTAAGAAGCGCAAAACTGAAACAAGTTCTGAGGAATCTGAATCTGATGTTAGTGAATCGGAAAGTGATGCCGAAGAAGAAGAAAAAGAAGAAGAAGAGAATGGTGAAGATTTTGCACTATTGAATGATGAATCTGGAGGACATGTGTCAGATTCTTCAGGTTATACTGATACCATGTAAGTTGATACTATAACAATAATTCTGTATTTTAATTCAATATGAAAACAAGTGGTTCAACTTCAAGGGCACTTTTTATAGGTCAAGGGTTTATTGGTTATTTTATATATTAGAAATCTTCATTCATAGTGGCTGCGCCATGGCTGACTGATTACAGACCTTTGTTGTGCCTCTCAAGTTGTATCAGATGGAGAATAAAGTTTTAAGTTTTAGTGAGTCTTTTAAAATAGAATGAAATTCATTAAGGTGTATAAAACTGGGAGCTAAATTTGTGTTATAAAAAATATTATTTGTAACTCTGACCTGATATTTTCAATGCATTATGTAGCAGGGGTTGGGAGTTGCAGTATTTTATCCTGCTCCACGTAGAGACGTCATATGTAGCCAAGATGTTTTCCTGGTTCCTGGTTGGGATGATCCTATGTAGCCAAAGTCCAACGGTGAAGATGATGATATGCTCTTAAATCTGAATGTTTTATTCAGATTTATTGCTCAGTCCTCAGCACTGCTCTAATCAGTGCATAAGAACTCTGTAAACTCATGTGTGGTCTTGAGCGAGGGCATTAACTTTTTGAATAAATTTCGAAATAAATCGATGTTGTTTAATTTTAAAACTCAAAACTTTTAATTCAACTTAAATACTTTATGCCATTCTTCATATTACGTCCTGACACTGAATTGTGCGTCCGCTCCCTTCAACGTTGCCAAGTGAAAAGACATTGTGTTTTCTAGCCACTTCTCCGTGATTATTAATTTTTCTCCTTTTGTTGCTTTAACTACCAAACAACTTCTTTCTCATTGGTCTATGTCAATTATAACAACCAATACCAACACATTGCATCTTACCATTTACACAACCATTCCTTTCATGACCCACTAAATTTCACACTTTCATTTCTTAATGCATATTAACTTTTCCATACCGATCTTTAAACTGTAAGCCGGAAATGTAATGAGCCGGAGTATAATTACAGAAACCAGTGCCAGTATGTTGGAAATATTGACCCTGGCTGTTGAGACACTTGTCTCACTGTGACACAGGGCTGTGAATAGCTGTCTCATAAAAGTTCCGGGGCTGTGATGTGAGCCAATTCCACACGTCTAGCTGGACGTCATCTGAGGTGAATCATTTGCCACTCAGAGCCTTTTAAATGGGACCAAAAATGGCATAATCACAGGCAGATAGGTCTGGACTGTATGGAGGGTGGCAGAGAACCTGCCATTTGAATTTCTGCAGGAATGCCACGACTGTGTTGGCTGTATGAGACTTTGCATGTTGTAGAGCAGAATGATCCTATGGGTGAGATTGCCTGTTTGTTTTGATTTGATCTCTTGGCAAAGGTTGGTCAAAGATTACGAGTAATGCTGGGCATTCACTGTTGTCCTGTGCTGCAGGAAGTGTATCAGAAGGGGGTCAACTTGGTCAAAGAACGTCAGCATAACCTTTCCTTCACTTGTGTGGATGGCCTTGGCTTTTTTTGATGGTGGTGACGACCCTGGATGCTTCCACTGGAGACTTTGTTGTTTTGATTCTGATTCTAAGTGATGACATCATGACTCATCTCCAGCCACCACTCATACCAGGAACTCATTCCCTTCCCTAGCATAGCGCTGCAGATGACCAAGACAGAGGGCTCTGGTCAGAACAACACTTTGTTACACACGCCATGATATTACCAATCTGTCACTGGTTTGTGCATACCAGACTCCTACTTGTTTCTTTTTGAATGCCCCTTATATTATTAAACACATTTAAATATTTTCAATTCTCGGAGCGTAAACTAAAACAGCTGTTAGAATTATCACTTCACATAAGCTAAATGTTGTTAAAACACCGTACATTTGCTTTGTAAAGGCAGTCAGACTGAAAATTTCAGTGTCATAACTGGGATGAAGCACAGATTTCCCATTGTCCATCTGGTTGCTGTAAATCACTAGCTACCATGGCCACCTTGCCGACATGGCATAAATTCTGCAACTGACTCGTGTTTTTTCCTGGTTAACCACTAGGAGAACGCGTGAGACAACTATCTAAATGGTGTCTTGCAACAAGCTTTATAGTTCAAACCACTGCTTGACTTTTGCAAGTCAATTGCAGAATTTAATGTTGTACTGGCTCGTTGCCATGGTAATTCAGTGGTTAAGAGCAACTGCAGTTCAAATCCCAGCTATGGCATTGAATTTTTCAGTCTGACTCTGCCATTCCAAACTTTGGCCTACACATGACTAGTGTGAAAGAACAATTTCTATTAATTGATCCTTGATTTTTAGTAACATTAAAATGATTATGTATCAAATTATAATGAACACCAATTTTATATATAATAAATTGCACTGAAGCTATGTCCCTCTTTTACTTATTCCCTGTCAGCATTATTTTTTGCTGCTGTGTTTATTAATGTAATTCTATTTTTCGTCTCGTATTTCTTCCTTCCTTTTGTTTAGCTCTTCCAATTCTGTCTTATAATGTTTGATACTTTCTTCATTCCTAAATGATTCACAAATCCCTTCATTTCCTCTTTAACCCAATAAGTATATTGTGCCTGCTGTCACTTTTCTCCCTTATTGCATTGGTTTGTATTGATTCCAACCCTGATTCCTTTTAATTCCCCTGTAAAATTTTAGTGATTTTTATTTGACATAAGTTATATATTTCAGTGTTAAGTGTTTGTTTCTCCCTCAGTGTGTGTAGTAGAGTATGCAAAACTGAGCCATTGTTTCGTGCAATTTTAAGGTTCATCGGTGATTTAATAGCAAAAAACAAAAAGCAGATGAAAGGTTCCAAGAAGAAGCAAGTGAGAGATGACAGTGATGATGAAGATGATGAAGGTGAAGAAGAAGATTCAGAAGATGAGGAGGAAGATGATGATGATGATGACAGTGACTCGGAGGAGGACATTAAGAAAGCTGCTAAACGTAAACCGGTAAGACTACTTTTGTGTACCTTCTACTTGCTAATTTCATTATAATAAATGAAAACACTAGTTACTGTTAAGTTCACTGTTATTGTCACACCAGCATCTGGACTTACTTAATTCACCTCTCACACCCAGGCAGGCTGATCTTGAAGTCAAACCTTACACAGTCAAAAGGAATCTTGTACAAGCAGAGAACAATGTCTATTGTATTTCTTTGCTATTGTTGGCAACAGAGCAAGTCTTTAGCACATTGATGAGTGAGGACTTAACTGGAACTCCAAAGACTTGTCCCTCTAGTACCTGGGAGCACTTGAGGCTATCTCCAAGGCTGTCCAGTAGACCAAGACCTAGAATCTAAGAAGGGCCCCCTTTTGGGTAGAAGTGAATATACCATTTATGCACGTCAACCCAACCTTGGTAGGGTCGCCAGTGATCTGGTATACCTTGCTGCTAGCTCTGCAGACTAGTACTAGGTGTCCCTCAACCCTGTATGACGACTGAGCCACCCGGATGTACCCAGTTGCCTGTGGGTGGCAGGAACCACTGCCCCATTGAATCCACCCCAATCCGAACTCCCATTCGGGAGGGGCTTGAATGTTCTGCCCAATGTACTTCTAGTGATGTCAGAAGTACCACAAGTGCTGGATCGGGACTCCTCCCCTACAGGAAAAGTCTTTGGCACAGGCAGGTGCAGCATTCCTAACCAGCCATTTCCGTGGTGACTGCTTGTTCCTCAAGGTTGTCTGACCTAACCAGCACAATCATAGCGGGCCATATTATCTGAGTGCACTCAGGGTATCTTCTGGACGTGGTAGACTACGTCGTTGATCCTCTTCATCTTGGCATGGTTGCTGAAACTTTGTTGTTCGGCTAGGGCGATGTAGTTACAGCACAGCTACAGTCCTTCCTCATGTGTTCAAGAGTCTTGAAGTAGCACTCAATCATACCATACAACTGTAGGTGGAGAAATATTGCACAGATCTTGTGCAGTCCAAGTTGGCTTAGCGCGTCTGACAAAGTTTGTACCCTGATCACTGTGTAGTTTGAGTGGCAGAATAACCCTTGCACAAGCCAACTGTCTTGGCCTCCTGGTTTGGTGTGCCACACACCTCCAGCCACTTGTTACCACCAGCAGATGTTTGTTGGATTCTGGGAATGGTCCAGCAGTGGCAGTGCCACATTTCCTAGTCTGAGGGCCACAACTTGCTCACACAGTATCCACCGGTAGACTCAACCTGTAGTACTCTGTCTGAGATTGTCAGTCATGGAGCCCTCAAGAGGCAACCTCGTGCACTTCCTCCAAGCTCTGTAGGAAAAACCAAGTGCTATCTCCAGGTCTTCCCATCATGTGACTTCCAAATCCTTGATGTTTGTGTCCCACTGGGCCCAGTAGCAGATGCCCCAAGTCAGCCTCAACCGACTGCTCTCACAGGACTGCAGTCATGTGAGTGCAACACATAAGATATTTTATAAACTGGGACCACTCTTGAAAGTTTAAAGTCAAAAGATACCATGATCTCTTCAATTTTTATAACGGCTCTTTCTAATATGTGACGCGGGAATTTTTTTCTAAGTCCTTCATACTTATGAGGTTTTATATACAACCATGATTTTTAATATAATTTCTTTACTTTTTAGTGCAATTTCGTGTTGGAGGGCATTCTTTTAATGTTATTAATTGTTTGTTTATTTCCATACTGCATATATAGCCATATTGAAGAATTCATTGCAGCCAAACTATGCTTGTTTCTCCACTGAATGCAATGCTGCCAACAGGCTCACTTATCCCTCAATTACACTGTCTAGCAAACTAACACAAAGTAGTACCTAAATAAATTTAACATTAATATTAGCGCTGTGACAAATATTATGTTACATTTGTTAGTGTCAATTTTAACATCTGTTGGTAAAATTGGGCATTAGTGTCATTTGACATCATGCACAATTTGCGGCAGTAACCGAACCAGTCCCTGAGCACATACATTTTACTGGTTTGTCGAGCCATTTTCCTTTTCAACAACGTACTGAACAAATCTTAAATATTTGAAGAATGCACAGAACAAACAGCCTTCGCTTCCAACAGTACAATAGCTTTTAGTTAATTGATGGAAATTAATCATTTCTCCACACTAGCCGTTCATAGGCTAAGGTTTTGATGGATAGAGTCACCATGAAAAATTCAATGCCATAGCCAGGATTTGAACCACGGATCTCCTGGTTTCCGTCCAGTCGCTCTAATCCATTGAGCTACCATGGCCAACGTGCTGTCCTGACATTAAATTCTCCATTTGATTCGTATATTTCCCTGGTAAACCACTAGGGGCTCTCGCATTTGAGATACACCGTTTGTGGCGACTTACTATCGTAAGTACTTGAGTCCCAGGCTTCATCATTTAACTCTTAACGGAAACCAGGAGATCCATGGTTCAAATCCCAGCCATGGCATTGAATTTTTCATGTTGACTCTATCCATCAAAAACCTTAGCCTATAAATGGCTAGTGTGGAGAAATGATTAATTTTGATCAATCAACTAAAATAATAAGAGTTAAATGATGAAGCCTGGGACTCAAGTACTTACGATAGTAAGTCACCACAAACGGTGTATCTCGGATGCGAGAGGCCCTAGTGGTTTACCGGAGAAATATACGAGCCAAATGGAGAATTTAATGTCAGGACGGCACGTTGGCCATGGTAGCTCAATGGGTTAGAGCGACTGGACGGAAACCAGGAGATCCGTGGTTCAAATCCCGGCCATGGCATTGAAATTTTCATGTTGACTCTATCCATCCAGTACAATAGGTACTTTTGCTGGACAGCAAGCCTACTTTTGTAAAGCAGTAAAACCTGAGAGGAAACATGGTCAGTATTTTCCAAAAGTGATCTGCACTAATCGCATCCATATGTCCTTTTGCACTGGCATAGGACAGATGTCTGGGGCATTTTTGCAGAGGTTGGCTGCAAGTGTTAACATATCTTTCTTATTTTTGATGTGTGTTTGGAGGAATTTAGTAACAGTGACGTCAAAATTAATATAAAAATTATTTGTGGTTGGTCTCATAAATATATGAAAAAGTAAGTGACGAGTGTCAATAAACCAACCACAAATAATTTTTATATTTTTTTATATCTTTCTTATGTTGGCTACAACACGAGAACTGCAGGTTGTCTGATTGCTCATGCGTATACGTGCACTGTTGGACTTAGGAAACATTCTCATGTCGCACAAAAAAAAGTTTCTCCTTTATTTAATGTTAACATCCATGGACTCTTTGTCATATTCTTCCAGTAATCATAGTTGATCAGTTGAAGTATTTGTTTATGCCATGATTATTATTCTGATTTCAGAAGCAGAAGCTCAAAAAGAAAATGAAGGGCCATGCTCCCTTTATGCCAGCTGAGCAATTTGCTGAAATCTTGGAGGAAAGGGGTGCTGCTGCTTGGAAAACAACAGGATCACATTCATTTTCACATAAAAGTAATTCAGGTAAGTTTCCAGAAGATTCATAATTATGATTTGGGCTCAGATTTTAATGACATAAATATTAAGAAAATATGCAAGTATTTGTCCTAAAATATAAAATATAACTTTGTGGATATATAAGTGTTTTGAAAGTAACGAGGGAGGAAGAGAAACAAGTACATTAAAAAGAATAAAAGCTTATTTCTACTATTTTATACAGTAGAGCCTTGTTTATTTGGAGCAACTGAGATCAGGGCTGATCCAAGCTAACACAAATCAGAGAAAAACTTAAAAAAATGCACAATATTGTCAAAATATTTTTAATCATGTTTATAAATTACTATCGGCACACTTTCACCTAAAACACATACACTGTAAAAGCCTATGTATTTGTGCTGTACTATAATGTGCATTCAAAAAGAAATGAACTGGAGACAGAAACCAGTACCTGGCTGTCGAGACACTTGTCTCACTGTGACACAAGGCGGTAAATGGCTGTCTCATAAAAGTCCCAGGGCTGTGATGTGAGTCAGTTTCGCGTGTACAGCTGGACGTCGTCATCCGAGGTGAACTCGGAGCCTTTAAGGGGAACAAGAATGTTATCACAGGGAGAATTGAATTTCAGTTTGAATTTTTGCAGGAGTGCTGCAACTTTGTTGGTCGTATGAGGCTTTGCATTGTCATGGGGCAGAATGACTCCACGGGTGAGATTGCCTGGTCGTTTTGATTTGATCACTTGACAAAGGTTGGTCAAGGCTTGCGAGTAACACTGGTCATTCACTGTTCTCCCATGCTGCAGGAAGTGTATCAGAAGGGGGCCATCTATTCAAGAACGTGAGCATAGCCTTTCCTGCACTTGTGTGGATGGCCTGGTGGTGGTGACCCTGGATGCTTCCACTGGAGACTGTCATTTTGATTCTGGTTCGAAGTGATGACACCATGACTCATCTTCAGCCACCACTTGTGCCAGAAACTCATTCCCTTCCCTAGCATACCGCTGCATATGACCAAGACAGTGGGCCATTCGACATGCTTCCTGGTGTGGTTGAAGACTGTGGGGCACCCATTGGACACACACTTTGTTCAAGAGCAGTCCTTCCTTCATGATGGTGTGAACACTTCTGACGCTCAATCCGACCATGGCGACTATGGCTTTCACTGTCACTCAGTGGCCCTGGGTAATGAGTGCATCAACCAGCTGGACGATGTCATCAGCAATGCAGTGTGGTGCTTTAGACCGTGCATCATCGGCTAACGACATCCGTCCTCCCCTGAAGCGCTTGTGCCATGTCTTGAGCCTTGCAAGGGACATGCAGTGTTTGCCATACACTTGTGACATTTGTCGATGAATGTCTGTTCCCCCTACTCTTTCTGTTGTCAGAAAACAAACAACACCTCTTTGCTCTTCTTTTGACGCCTCTAAATATAAGGATATTGTGGAAAATTAGAGTATGCATTGATAAATGTGAAAGAGAAAGATGTGATGTGAGGAAAGATTGGAAATGAATTTAATTCAAATGTAAATGTCACAACCAGAAGTATAAAGCAACTTTGTCAGTATTACGTAAATTTAAAACAACGTATGAGGAAGGACAAGTGACGAGTGACTTGAACATTTCAAGATGGGAGGTGGACAGTGTATTGGCATGTTCTAACCTCTCTTGTACTTCCTCAGTAATTTTCATAACTTGTTTCGACAGTCTATACCTACGTCTGATAGCTCCTGAAAATCATTTCTCCCCATAGGCCGTTGCCGTTCTCTATTACGAATGTCATTTAGATGGTCTAAATATAGGAAATTGACATAAACAGCTGCATTCACGACCGCCATCTTGACACTTATACAATTATTAAAGAGTTAACAGAAATTAGTCTTGTTAGTTTAACATGAGTGTTAAGCTAATACTTGTTGGTGAAATGGAATTTTTATTATAACTAATGACTAACAGCTGTGTTGAGTCCTAACTTCCGTTGGTGAAATTGGGCGTAAGTGTTTATACAAGAGTGGAGAATACAAACCATGAGATTTACATATAAATACTGCTTTACACACTTTCTCAGTTTTGTTTTGTTTATGTCTGATTTCAGAGATGAGGCAGATGAAATGGGAGGCACATAGAGACTTTTGGCTACACAAAGCAAATAAGAAGAAGAACTTTGGTACCAAAAGGAAGTGGAAGGGTTCTGCAAAAGCCTCAGAAAAAATAAAAAGGTTCAGAAAAAAGTGATGCAGTGTGTAGATCTTATTTTATGAAAGACTGGATCTAGAACTATGTTTTGTACTGTTTGGCATTTATTTGCTATGTGATACTTGGTATTATAATTACAATTGTTTTATCATTCTCAAACACAGTTTATTCTAAACGTACAACAGTAAACAACTACATGGAATTATATTTGTTTTTGTTGTGCTTATTTTAATATATCTTCAGTGTTTTGCTGCATGTAATCCTTTATTTGTTGTGCTACATTCACATATCACTCATTTATCTTCTATTTCCCCAATCAGTAATTAAACTTCATACAGATATCATCCCAGAGTAACATACCTTTTACAAAAAGTCTTAAAAGAACACAACATTACTTTGGCTCCAGAGAACAAATTCAGTGTACAACACCTTTTGAAATTATAATACAAAAGAGAAACCGACAGACAAAAACTCAGGTGTACTGGATAAATTGCAGATTGCACAACTTTTACATTGGCAAAACAAAAAGGAATTTGAACATTGGGTTTAAAGAGCATTTTACGAACATCAAGAACAACTCAGCAGTAGCATACCATTTTTGGAATGATAATCATGATTGAGAAAAAGAAATCCGTTTATTAAAAATTGTTCATGGTCTAACTGCATTAACCATGTGGAAAAAGATATTCATAAAGAAATATGGAGGAAAACTGTTCAATTTCGATATACTACCTTTGAAGAGAACCCAAACTTCAAGTTCATCAAGATACCAACAGAGTCATCCCTGTCACCTCCAAGAAGTTCACCAAATCAAAATTCAACAGTATAAATTAGCTGATGTTAGGAAGATCCTAGTGAAATGTGTTTTAGGTAAACACAAGCAATATATGGAGCAAGTATTAGTTCAACTTGAAATTATATTAATAAAGTATTTTAATCAGTCGTTAGTTAATATTGAGAAAATAAAAATGTTCAAAACTTTTTCCACGTAAGAGTTAATTTGAAGTAGAGAAATTTTCGTGAAAGCATCCAGTTCCAAGTTATGTTTGAAGTTTCAAATCTCCAGCTCATTGTGAAGTTAGTCTGAAATGAGTTGCAAGATTTGAACCAAACAGACAGAGAAGAAAGACATTTAATAAAAATATTTTAAAAATAATATTAAGTACAGTCAAAGGAGTACCACCCTCTTTTCCAAATAAACCAATTTTGAATGAACTTAAACATCTGTTCAAAAAATTCTGGAACTTTGACCACAAAACATTTCCATTCTTACCCTTTACTTATTTATTAAAGCTACAGGAACATATCTGTCTTCAGTGAATATCTGGTCAATGTGGTATAGAAGGCAACAAGTCAGCAGACATGCTTGCAAAGAAAGGATGCACAAATAAGCAAAGAAAAACATAAAATTCTCCTTTTCCATTCCAAGCAAGTCATAACAAAACAATCCAGAAATATCTTCAGATTAGAATTATACATGGTGTTTATTTTTATCTGTGATTTATCATGCAAAATTTGACATCAGTAGCATCATTGATGGAGCGAGTTTATATACAATTTCCCTAGCGGCTTGAGACCTTATTTTATGTGCTGACAGCCTCCTCTACCAGCAGATAGTTATACTATTTGAGAGGTGGGTCGTGCCCGTGTAATATAAAGGTGCGTAATTTCGCCTGGTGCATAGATACGATAACGCTTCTTCTCTGAAGAGGGCACTATAATTTCAAGATAGACTCACCATTCAACTATTATGTCATTCTTGCTCTATCGGAGGGCAGGAAATCACAAATAAAAATGAACACCATGTACATCATGGCAAAGGATAAAAAATAGAAACACATTATCGACAACCCTGAAGTCATTTCCAAAGCCCCATGCAAAACAGAGTAGCGAGATTTGACTGATTACGGGCAAACACCTGAACAGAATAGGACTTCTCGATACTCCAATCTGTTCACTGTGCAATAAGGAGAACGTGACAACACATTTTGACCTGCAGCAAAGTATCAGCCATCAGTTTCAGTGAAGGAAAATATTGGAAAGCTTGAAGGCTAATGGCTTCATTTCCAATGGCCTCTCCACTTCTGGAAGTGGTCTTAAGCTGCTTTTGGATCCCACAGAGTGCTAACTGAGAATTTTCTTTTATTTCATCTCGTTACAAATCTTCATCCTTTCAATCAGATTTTCAACTTTGCTAATAAAAACGTGTACAGGGGTCAGGTCTGGAGAGGACGGAGAATGAGGGAGCAGAGTGACTTCATTTATTATACAAGGGTCCTTCAATAAATAACCGAACTAATTATTAATTTTTAGATGAGTCGTATTTATTAAACATCTGCTTCACTTTCGTATCTATTTTGAGGACATGTTTCGCAAATCATCGTTTGCATCTACGGCTCTTATGCGACTAAAGCTTGATCCAGTGGTGTGGGTAATTCTGGGGTTGCTGCTGCCATCTGTTGATTTAGTGATGTACTTAAATGTGGGATTCTCTTCTGGCGGGATTTCAAAGTTCAATAGTTGGTTTTTATGTTTTTCTATGTATATCCTCTCCCATATGACGAGTTCACTATGTTTTTGTACGTATTTTAGTAATTCTGTGCTATCTTCAATTTCATGATTTTCAGACCAGAAATGAGCTGCTATTGCGGACTTATCAATATTTAATAATTAATTAATAATTTAATATTTAATATTAAATTTAATTTAATTTAATAATCTGAAAATCATGAAATTGAAGATAACACAGAATTACTAAAATACGTACAAAAACATAGTGAACTCGTCATATGGGAGAGGATATACATAGAAAAACATAAAAACCAACTAATGAACTTTGAAATACCGCCAGAAGAGAATCCCACATTTAAGTTCATCACTAAATCAACGGATGGCAGCAGCAACCCCAGAATTACCCACACCACTGGATCAAGCTTTAGTCGCATAAGAGCCGTAGATGCAAACGATGATTTGCGAAACATGTCCTCAAAATAGGTACGAAAGTGAAGCAGATGTTTAATAAATATGACTCATCTAAAAATTAATAATTTTTCGCTTCACTGTGGTGTTCCAATACAGTTAAATCTCGATAAACCGAACTAATATTTTAATTAACACATAATGGCTTTATTTCACTAACATTTACCTACACACTTTCGAAGTATTCTCCCTCTGATGAAATACAATTATCCCAATGATTTACCCATTGTTTGAAACACTCATTGAACCCATTTTTGGTTAGTCTGTTCAGGATATCTATGACAACATTGTTCAACTCCTTATCACTTTGAAAGTGGCAACCACGAAGCTCCTGTTTCACTTTAGGGAAGAGGTGAAAATCGCATGCTGCGAGATCCGGAGAATAAGGTGGATGAGGCATGGTCTCAATGCCCATTTCTGCGATGAAATCTTGAGTTGCACGAGCTCGATGAGCAGGGACATTATCCAGATGCAAGATCCATCCTCTCCTTGCGAGATCTGGTCACTTTTAGGTGATTTTTGCCTCAGTGACCCCTTCAGTATGTCACAATAGTAAGCAGCAGTTACTGTAATTCCTTTCTTGGAAGTGTTGAAAACAGTGTTGTGATAAATTAAGCAGTTACTGTGCTTTGATTAGTTACAACATGATCATACAGAATGCCCTGTTTGTCAAAGAATACGAGATGCATGACCTTTTCTGCATTTTTCTGAACTTTTGCTTTCTTAGACCTGTGGCTCGATGAATGTTTCCACTGTGAACTCTCCTGTTTTGTTAACGGGTCGTAATGGTGGAACCAACTGTCGTCACAACTGATGACCGTATTCAGAAAGTCTGGCTCCTTTCGTAACCTTCCGAGCCATTCTTGACACATCATGACGCTGTGAGCCTTCTGTTTGTCCTTCAGCATGTGCGGTACACATTTCGCTGCAACTTTTCGATAGCCAATATTATTGCAAATTATTTTGTCTTCAGTTCCACCAGACAAATACATTATGTCTGCAACTTTCGAAATTGTTATGCGACGATCTTCTCGCACAATTCTGTCAATTGTGTTAATAAATATTAAAAGCAGAAGCATTATTAACAGTGAAGTATTCTTCATATTTGAGTTTGATTTATGAGTCACTATGTGTAGTGAAGTTTGAGTGTAAACATGGTGACTCATAAATCAAACTCAAATTGTGTTAATGTTGACTTCCGTTTTCGCTGTTATGGGTCTTCTAGGGCGCGGAGAATCTTTTAAGGTCTTCTGACCCCCTTTGAATCGTTTACATCACTCAAAGACTTGTGTTTTGCCTAAAGCTTGGTCCTTGTATGCTTGCTGCACCATTTCAAAGGTTTCTGTAGGAGTTTTGTCTAACAGAACACTAAACTTTATTGATGCGCATTGCCGCAATTTCAGTTCCATGGTAGGTGCAGTAAACACGACCTCACGTATCAGGCTCTAACACCCAACTGATTGACTCTGCATGACTGGCACTCACAGCACTGCTAGAGGAGGGATTCTCCTTTCCACCACTAGCAGCCATGGTGCTCCAGGGTGGTTTATTTAAATACAATTAAATTAGTTTGGTTATTTATTGAACGTTCCTCATACAATAGTCCTGCACCAACAGGGAGGAATGTGCGGGTGTGTTATGATGCAAGGTTCTCACCATGTTTCAGGCTGTTTGACGTTTTCTCACAGGCATCGCAGCACATCCTGATAGTACAGTACCATTGATTAACAATTTGTCCATAAACAAATCGTTCAAAGTTAAAACTTGACTTTGACCTGATCTGACAAGCTTGTTTTGTTGAAATTGTCTTTGTATATCTCGATGCCTCACGGTAAATCCTGGAATTGTACTAGGCTTTGTTGTCCAGAATCTCAATTTCATTACAAAAGAGAGGAAGCAGCATGGATAAATAAGATTTGGTTTCCCGTGTTGAAGAATGTTAGGATCAAGCCTCGAAAAATGACTGGACCAATGATGGGAGAGTAACCCTAGCCACAACGTGATTGGCAGAGGATCAAAGTGGGTGGTCCCTCGCCCTGCTATATATATATGAGGGCATTTGGTGCAAACACCACTCCAGCAATCCTGCCTGTGTTGACTACCTCTGAACATGGCCGGCAGAGAGACAGGTGAAACGTCAAGTGCTATTTCAGCCAATCGACCATGGCAAAAAAGCCCAGATAACACACTTTATTGGATTAACACCGGCTGTGAAAGCCTAAGAATGTGCAATGGTTTATCTCATCTTGACTCAAGAGGCATGGGACCAACTTGGCGGCAGAGCAATGCATTCCAAGATGAACAATTTCGTTGACATTCCTGACATGAGGATTGTTGGTAGACATCAAAGGGCGTCCTGAACTAGGGTCATCTTTAACTTCCATCCAGCCACTTTTAAACCATGTGAACCATTTGTACCATCAATACAGTTTTAAATACTCATCTTTGTAGGCTTTCTGCATCATTTGATGTGACTTTGTAAAGGTTTCCTTAAGTTTCACAGAAAATTTAATCTATTGCCTCTCTAACCTTGCCATCTTGAAATTCACAAACTATATGACACAACATTCTACTCAATAAAGCATTGGAGAGTAACAACAGAGATACAATAATGAAACTTCTTGAGGTTACACAGGCATGTGCAGGGATGCCAACTGCATTTTGCTCCAGCACTATTGTTGCAAAATTACTAATGTTCCAGAATTTTTTTAACAGACATTGTATGTAGAGTATCCTTTATTTATACATTGTTATAACAAGAATGAAGATGATCACATTCATAATTGGCTGTTTATAACTCTGACAAATCAAAAATAAAGTAAGCCAAACATCCATGGTTTGAATCCTGGTAGTACCACTGCATAAACATTTTAAATCTGTTTTTGCAAGTTGTATGTGAATAGTGCTTAGTTCCAAACCAAATATTTGTATTACTGTATTGTGTATAGAATAATCACTTTGTGTATATTAGTCGTGAGTGTAGAAAGTGATTGATGTTTCATATGGAGAGAGAGATAGGCAATGTTGCCGCTTATTGCTGCCGCATGGAGAACTTCTTAGAATGACGTATACGGAGATGATTTGGTTGCAACTGCAGTGAGTATTATTATTTATATACTAATTTATACACAAATTCAAGTTATGGATCTACTGCAGAGCAATATTGTCTCACCGAGCACATTATTTCCTGTGCCTGTTCCCTTACCAAATATGGCTTTATAAGGTGCATTCGAAAAGTAACGAGCCGGAGACATAATTACAGAAACCAGTACCCGTATGTTAGAAGAATTGGCCCTGGTTGTTGAGACACTTGTCCCACTGTGACACAAGGTGGTGAATGGCTGTCACATAAAAGTCCCAGGGCTGTGATGTGAGTCAGTTCCGCATGTACAGCTGGACGTCGTCGACCTTGAGGTGAATTATTTGCCCCTCACAGTCTTTTTAAGGAGGTCAAAAATGGCATCACAGGTAGAGAGGTCTAGACTGTATGAAGGGTGGCTGAGAACCTCCCATTTGAATTTCTGCAGTATTGCCGTGACTGTGTTGACCGTATGAGGCTTTGCATTGTCGTGGAGCAGAATGACCCCACGGGTGAAATTGCCTGGTCGTTTTGACCTAATTGCTTGGCGAAGGTTGGTCAAGGATTGCAAGTAGCACTGGGCATTCACTGTTGTCCCTTGCTGCAGGAAGTGTATCAGAAGGGGGCCATCTTGGTCAAAGAAGAACGTCAGCATAACCTTTCCTGCACTTGTGTGGATGACCTTGGCTATTTTTAGGTGGTGGTGACCCTAGATGCTTCCACTGGAGAGACTTTGACGTTTTGATTCTGGTTCGAAGTGATGACACCATGATTCTTCTCCAACCACCACTCGTGCCAGGAACTCATTCCCTTCCCTAGCATAGCACTGCAGATGACCAAGACAGTGGGCCATGTGACATGTTTCCTGGTGTGGTTGAAGACAGTGCGGCACCCATTGGGCACACACTTTGCATAAGACCAGTCGTTCTTTCATATTGATGTGAACATTTCCGACGCTCAATCCGACCTCGGCGGCAATGGCTTTCTCTGTCACTCAGCGGTCTTGGGTAATGAGTGCATCAACCAGCTGGATAATGTCATCGATAATGCGTGTGGTGTTCCAGACCATATATCATTGGCTAACGACACCCGTCCTCCCTTGAAGCGCTTGTGGCATGCCTTGACCCTTGCAAGGGACATGCACTTGTGACATTCGTCGATGAATGTCCGTTCTCCCTACTCCTTCCACTGTCAGAAAACGAACAACTCCTCTTTGCTATTCTTTCGACGCCTCCATTTCACTGTAATGTGACTGGCAGCATTGGACGATTGATGCATGTTGCTCCTAGTTTTGTATAGTCATGTAACGTGCACGCATGCCCTCTAGCGACGGGCTGTGCACTTCCACGCTCTGGTCGGAACAACACTTCATTACACATGCCATGATATTATCATCCTGTCACCGATTTATGCATACCAGACTCCGGCTCGTTTCCTTTTGAACGTCCCTTATATTTGGTTCCTGAGCAAGTTCAGGTTTAAGTATTTAGACATAATTAAACATCCATTAAAACACAATTGCAAATACTCAAAACACACACACAGATACACGGACTCAGATACATGTACACCAAGAAAAATTGTCACAAATTGGATG
Organism: Mantis religiosa; assembly: GCA_030765055.1. Taxonomy (NCBI): domain Eukaryota; kingdom Metazoa; phylum Arthropoda; class Insecta; order Mantodea; family Mantidae; genus Mantis; species Mantis religiosa. The sequence continues at coordinate 18,431,573 of CM060949.1, forward strand.
CAAAGAAACTTGCCAGTACACAATCTCTAACTGTTCTAATGAGGGCAGCAACAAACGTGAAGGCATCGTGTTTATTGCAGCACTAGCAGAAGATAAGATGCATATAATACTTGCTCGCAACAAGGGTTTAGTACCTAATGTTCTCAAGGAAATGTCTCAAATCTAATTGGTCCTTCAGATCATTGCTATGATAACCATTATGACATGCCTATCACCTCCCATGTATTTATGCTTTCCTCCACTTTCTAAATATCAATCACTTTCTTGATTGGCAACCAGTTTAATATTGTGTATGTTTATTAATTTATAGATGACTCATCTATAAATTAATAATTATTTCGCTTCACTGTGGTGTTCCAATACAGTTAAATCTCGATATTGTGTATGTTTGTTGCAGTTAGGTCACATACTTCACCTATATCATTTTCACTTAACTTTTAAACTTGTACTAATGTCTGCTGAAGTGTGAGCAGTAGGAAAGGGAATATTACAATATCCAAGAAGAGCTGTAGAGCTTATTTGGTTTGATGGAAATCCTAATCTTAACAACTGTACAAGTGTTTTAAAACATTAAGTTCTATTTTTGTATTTTAAGAATATTTTAAAAATAAATGCAATTTTTTAGTTAAGTGATTATTGATTTAACTACATTAATAAATGTGAGAAAGTTGAAATAATATGTCATTTTAAGTGCATAAAGTTTTAGTGCATATTTAGCATATTTTTAGTGATTAAGTAGAGTTTCTCGGGTTACCAGCCGTGCAATATTTATAAAGTTGCTTGAGCTTTTGGCCTTGTTTACTCTATGGCCTTCTTCAGGAAGTGATGAGCATCCAGTCCAGTGTGGTGTATATATCTCTGGATGGAGGGGTGGGGCTAATTGGCGCTGTCCAATGGGGAACCAGTGTTCTGCTATTGGTTCGGCGGAGAGTTGCTGGCCATATTAAAACTATTTCCTCTAGCTATTAGAGCTTTCGTCCATGTTATACTCAGACCTAGGCCGTTGTCTCTATTAAAATTGTTTGGTTGTAATTTAATCTCTATAGCTTTGATAGATTGAGTCAACATGAAAAATTCAATGCCATGGCCAGGATTTGAACCACGGATCTCCTGGTTTCCATCCAGTTGCTCTAACCCATTGAGCTACCATGGCCAACGTGCCGTCATGACATTAAATTCTCCAATTGACTCATATATTTCTCCAGTAAACTACTAGGGGCTCTCGCATTTGAGATACACCGTTTGTGGCGACTTATTATTGTAAGTACTTAGTCCCAGGCTTCATTTAATTTATATTATTTAAGTTAATTGATGGAAATTAATAATTTCTTCAGACTAGCCATGTATAGGTTAAGGTATTGGCCGTGGCATTGAATTTCTCATGTCAACTATCAATCCTATACCTTTGGGATGCAAGGAGTGTCATACTCATTGACTTCTTTGAAAAAATATAAACCATTATTGGAGCATACTACAGTAAGCTATTGGTCCAATTCGACAAGAAGTTGAAGGAGTCATGGCTCCATATGGCGAAGAAGAAAGTTCTGTTTCACCACAATAATGCCCAGTTGACGCCGCCAAACTTCATGAATTGTTGCCCACCCCTATATTCTCCTGTCACTAAACATGAAGAAATGGCTTGCAAGAACAAAATTGAGATAGCTACCAGGATCAAAGAACACGATAGAAGCATCAGACTGTTGCAACCTGAAAAGTCTGGGCTGGCGGAACATTGCTTCCAGCAAGACCATAGGGCTAACTTCGGTCTCACCACTATTTTGGCAAAATGCAGTGGCTACTGGGAGCGCAGAGTTAAGGAGGCATTGGCTATCTCGGCAGAGAGAGTCACTCTTAACTGAGATGCTGGGCTACAATTTAGTGCAGCATGGAATCCTGCATTAAAACTCGAAAAAGAGAGACTCAGGAAACACAGATCTGGCTTACTGAGCAGCGACCAGAGCAGCAGTGTTTTCTGAGATGTTGTTATATTCACCAACGCGAGCCCGCTCGCTGAGTATATATATATGGGTCACCCCAACCCTAAGTCATTCAACATCCTGAAGATGGGAGAGATGTACGCTCCCGAAACGTCGATGTCTCAACATCTGCTTACCTGGCTCGAAGCCCGAGAACGTCTAGAACATATACGCCGCCAGGAAAGATTCAGCTCATATTTCGAGATCAATGAGGTCGTCATGGAGACAGGCATATTTTGCAGAGCTTGACAATTCGTATTGTCACGAGGCATGAGAGCGAGAAACTGGGAGTAGGGCACACAGATGGTGCTAAGCCATGCCTATGCTAATGCATAGCACTAATGACGTGCCGAGTAGAGACAGGGTGGGGAGCCAAGTAACTGGTTTCCCTTCCTCCTGCCTTTCCCGTGGAAAGAACGTGAAATCTCTCGTATGTCTTTCCTCTCCATTGTAGAGAATTCTCTAGATCCGGTTAGCCACGTATAAATAGGAGCCGGTGTGCCAAGCTTGAGTCGGTTCTGAGTTGTTCTAGGCAGCAAGCCGTAAGAGTGCAGTGCTAGTGAATGGTGTGCAGACAGTCTGGAAGATTGCGTACGTGTTATCAGAAGTGTACGAAGCGTATTTCTACGGAAAGAAAGAACGATTTGAATTTCTTCGAATTGGACCTTAAATTCTACGAACCGACAAAGTTACAGTATTGTTGGAGGGGTTAAATAATGGCAGGAGCGTTGATAGAAGTGTATATCGTTAAAAGGGGTCTATGTTGAGAAATAAATAATTTGTGCTTCAAAAAATTAGTGTCTTCATTTCTAACACATGCACTTATTGAACTGCCCTCATACTTCCTTCTGCTACGCTATAAATAATCTATGAGGGTGAGTCAAATGAAAACCTTAAATATTTTTTAAATATTATTTATTGTGCAGAAGTGGTACAAAGCTGTATCACTTTTCAACATAGTCTCCCCCACCCTCAATGCAAGTCCTCCAGTGCTTACAAAGTTCATAAATGCCTTTAGAAAAAAATTATTTTGGTAGTCTGCGCAGCCACTCATGCACCGCGTGGCATACCTCTCATCGGAACGGAACTTCTTTCCTCCCATTGCGTCTTTGAGTGGTCCAAACATATGGGGCAAGGTCTGGTGAGTATGGTGAATGAGGAAGACACTCAAAATGCAGGTCTGTGATTGTTGAAACTGTTGTGCAGGCAGTGTGGGGCCTTGCATTGTAATGTTGCAAAAGAACACCTGCTGACGGCAATCCACGTCACTTTGATTTGATTGCAGGCCGCAGATGATTTTTTAGGAGATCTGTGTATGATGCACTGGTAACAGTGGTCCCTCTAGACATGTAATGCTCCAAAATGATGCCTTTTTCGTCCCTAAAGAGAGTCAGCAAGACGTTCCCTGCTGATAGTTCTGTTTGAAACTTCTTTGGTTTTGGTGATGAGCGATGGCACCATTCGCTCTCTTTGTTTCCGGTTGGTGGAAGTGAACCCAGGTTTTGTCCCCAGTAACGATTCTTGCAACGAAGCCATCACCTTCCCGTTCAAAGCGTCGAAAAAGCTCTTCACAAGCATCAACACGTCATTCTCTCATTTCAGGAGTCAGCTGCCATGGCACCCATCTTGCAGACACTTTGTGAAACTGGAGCACATCATGTACAATGTGGTGTCTGACCCATGACTAATCTGTAAACATGCTGCAGTGACATTCAGTGTCACTCGGCGGTTTTCCTTCACTATGGCTTCAACTGCTGCAATTTTCTGTGGAGTCACAACTCGTTGTACCTGACCTGGACGTGGAGCATCTTCCACTGAAGTCACACCATTTGTGAACCTCCTACTCCATTCGTAGACTAGCTGCTGTGACAATCATGCATCATCGTACTGAACCTTCATTCGTCTATGAATTTCAATAGGTTTCACACCTTCACTACACAAAAACCGAATAACAGAACGCTGTTTCTCTCTGGTGCAAGTCGCAAGTGGACAGCCATCTTTATACTGATACTGCAACATATATGTGCATCTGCACTATGCTGCCACCTAAAGGCCATTCTGCATGCTGTTTGTAGCATGCTTACCAACTTACAAGATAACAGTGCAAAATTTCGATTTGTTTTTACAAATTTAAGGTTTTCATTTGACTCACCTTCGTATTTATGATACTGTAAGTTCTATTGTGATATGTTATCTCACTTGAGTATAAGTTGTGGTTTATAGGAAAAATAAGAAATATTTGGTGGTACTGGCATGTAGACACGGTAGCTCAATTGGTTTGCACAGAAACCTGAAGTTCAATGGCTCAGTGCTGGCTGTGCCAGTTTAATTGCACCTTTTTAATTTAAGTATTTGAAAATTACTGAACTCCATTTGTCCATGGAAGTCTACCATAACATGCAGCCAGGCTGTTGTTGATGCACTTGCGAAAGTTATTGCTCAATACAATAAGTGCAAAGGGATTCAGGCAAGGATTGGCAAACAGAAGATAGTATGTGATCTTATCAGCACATCTATAGCGATAATCCCAGATGTCGAGTTGTAGCCAATAGAAGACAAGTCGCCAAGTGTGATGTGGACAGTAACTGACAATAAAAATACCTATTAAGCATATTAGTGTATTAGCACTTCTGGACCGGTTCTTCTGCAAGTGATCATAAGGGTTGTCTGGGATGCTGTTCTTTATGTTCTTTGCAGCGAGACAAAGGAGAACAGTCACAACAACTGGCAGCAATATGCAGTACAGGAAGTATTCTAGCGATCCAATCATTATTGACACTAGTCGATCCCTGCATCTGGAACATAAGTACATTTCCATACTCAAATTATACCACAAAAACATGTTTTGAGTGACCATAAATCCAAAATGAGCATTTCTACAGAAATCTTTGGATCAGCTGATAACTCCCGGGCCTCACAATAAAAAAAAAAAACATTTAAAAATTATTTTTTCTTTATTTTTCAACATAATCTCCAGAAAGGCTAATACAAGGGGGTGTCGTAAAGTTTTAATTATCACCCTTTAAAAAAGAGAGTTTGTGTTGATATTTGCTTGTTAGTTCTTCTCTACGTAGTCAACATCCAGATTTACATATCTTCCTAGCGTTCCTTGAACTTCCGAATACCTTGATTGTAGAAGTCTGCAGAATTCGCTTTAAATCACTCTTCCACTTCATTAATGACGTCATTTGTTTTGTCAAATCGGCGACCACGCATCGGATTCTTCATTTCCGGGAACAAGAAAAAGTCACTTGGTGCGAGATCGGGCGAATAAGCCAGATGCTGTAAGATCTCAAAGCCACATTCCCTTGTTTTGTCAACTGCAACGAGATGAATGAGCTGGTACATTGTCAGCCAGAAGACGAACAACTTTGGAGAGCATACCGCGTCGTTTCTTAATCAGAGCTGCTCACAACTTGTCCAGAAGATTGCAGTAGTATCTGCCAGTGATGGTTTGACCCTTGGCAAGATAATCTGACTCCACGACAGTCCCAGAAAACTGAAAGCATGACCTTCCCAGCTGACTCTTGCACCTTTGCCTTTTTGGGAAGGGGCAATCAGCATGTTTCCATTCTATGCTCATGGTTTTTGTCTCTGGATCATACTTATAAATCCAGGATTCATTCATGGTTACCAGACAATCAAAAAAATCATCTTCATCCTGTTCCAACAGCATCAACATCTGTCTTGAAAGGTCACGCCGTGTTTGCTTTTGGAAAGGGGTTAGCAAACGTGGAATCCACCGTACAGACACCTTAGACATGTGCAGTTCTTCCACACACTACCATAACTAAGATGTGTCTCATTCATGTCTGTCTGTCTTCCAGTATTAAACACTCCACTTTCTTCACTGTGACAGCTGACAGTCTACCAGCTCTTGGCTCATATGTCAGGGACATGTGACCAGTTTGAAAATTCCTTTTCCACCTCACATTAGTGTTATACGATGAGCAGTCATTTCCATAAACAGCCGTCATCTCGTCATGAATTTCTCGGGCAGTTTTGCCTTTCAAATGCAGGAACTACGAGCCTAAATTTTCTCCATCTTACACATCAATCAGTTCTGGCACTGTAAAAAAAAAAAAAAGACTTAAAACACTGAAACTACCAACATTATGTCCCGAGAGATCAATGATGACACTGAAAAATTTCCATCACTCTAGCATAAAAACTTCTTGTTGTTGTTGTTGTTGTTGTTGTTGTTGTTGACTAATGGCACTGGGGATTAGTTGATTTGCATCATTTTCCCCCTAGCTTCCCAATATAAAGCCTGTAGGTTCCCACTTTTGAGACCATTACATTTGTCCAAAAGGTGTTTGTTGATGATGACATCCTCTTTACAGATAGTACACTTGGGTGTAGGTATGCAGTGTATTTTATAAAGGTGTTCTGCAAGACAATCATGGCCAGTTTCCATTCTAAATAGGGCCACTGCAGTTTTTCTTGGTAGTTTTTGTATGTCAGTTTTGTCTCCAATGTTCTTTTAATCCTTGTCTTTAAGCTTAAAAACTACCGAGTGATAATTAAAACTTCACGACACCCCCTCGTACATTTGTCATATCAGTGTTTTAATTTAATTAAACCATCTGTGTAGTGTGATTTATCATCGTCCTCAAAATAGCTGTTTACCACATCAATGACCTCGTTGTTGTGAAATCTTCGTCCTCCAAGAAATTTTTAGAAGTTCGGGAACAGGTGGTAGTCACTGGGTGCTATATCTGGTAAATAGCGAGGATATTCAAGCAATTAAAACTTTAATTCACACATTTTTCTCATTGCAATGACTGAACGATGAGCCAGAGCATTGTCATGAAGAAACAACATTTTTTTCTTTGCCAAATGACGTCTTTTTGTTCTCACCTCATCACTCAAGTGTTGCAGTAAGCTTGTGTAGTAGTTACCAGTGATATTTTCACGTTTATAAGTAATAGGTAAAAATAATTCCTGGTGCATCCCAGAAAACACTTGCCATAACCTTGTTAGCTGGAGTTGGTTCACGTGGTACAATTCACTGTTTTGACTGTGGTTTACTTTCTGGAGTGTAGAGATGTATCCAAGTTTCATCCATGGTAATAAGTCGTCTCAAAAATTCACTGGGATTTTTACGCTAGAGCTCCAAATTCTTAACAGAAACAGTTTTTCTTTGCAACTTTTGATCAGGTGTCAACAAATGCAGCACCCATCTTGCACAGACATTGTGAAAGCCCAAAACATTACTTAAAATATTATCTGCACGTTCTTTTGTTATGTTTACAGCCTCTGCTATCTCAAACAACTTTAATCTGCGGTCTTCCAGTACTAAACAATAAATTTTTTCAATGATCTCTATAGTTGTGACTTCCACAGGACGTCCAGAGCGAGGCTCATCACTAGTGTTCGTACGTCCTATTTTAAACTCTACAACCAACCTTTTAATTATTGTATATGAAGGGACAGAGCGAGGCTCATCACTAGTACTCGTACGTCCCATTTTAAACTCTACAACCAACCTTTTAATTATTGTATATGAAGGGACAGAGCGAGGCTCATCACTAGTACTCGTACGTCACATTTTAAACTCTACAACCAACCTTTTAATTATTGTATATGAAGGGACAGAGCGAGGCTCATCACTAGTACTCGTACGTCCCATTTTAAACTCTACAACCAACCTTTTAATTATTGTATATGAAGGGACAGAGCGAGGCTCATCTTTAGTACACGTACGTCCTATTTTGAACTCTACAACCAACCTTTTAATTATTGTATATGAAGGGACAGAGCGAGGCTCATCACTAGTACTCTCACGTCACATTTTAAACTCAACAACCAACCTTTTAATTATTGTATATGAAGGGACAGAGCGAGGCTCATCACTAGTACTCGTATGTCCCATTTTAAACTCTACAACCAACCTTTTAATTATTGTATATGAAGGGACAGAGCGAGGCTCATCACTAGTGCTCGTACGTCCCATTTTAAACTCTACAACCAACCTTTTAATTATTGTATATGAAGGGACAGAGCGAGACTTATCACTAGTACTCGTACGTCCCATTTTAAACTCTACAACCAACCTTTTAATTATTGTATATGAAGGGACAGAGCGAGGCTCATCACTAGTACTCGTACGTCACATTTTAAACTCTACAACCAACCTTTTAATTTTTGTATATGAAGGGACAGAGCGAGGCTCATCTTTAGTACACGTACGTCCTATTTTGAACTCTACAACCAACCTTTTAATTATTGTATATGAAGGGACAGAGCGAGGCTCATCACTAGTACTCTCACGTCACATTTTAAACTCTACAACCAACCTTTTAATTATTGTATATGAAGGGACAGAGCAAGGCTCATCACTAGTACTCGTATGTCCCATTTTAAACTCTACAACCAACCTTTTAATTATTGTATATGAAGGGACAGAGCGAGGCTCATCACTAGTGCTCGTACGTCCCATTTTAAACTCTACAACCAACCTTTTAATTATTGTATATGAAGGGACAGTGCGAGACTTATCACTAGTACTCGTACGTCCCATTTTAAACTCTACAACCAACCTTTTAATTATTGTATATGAAGGGACAGAGCGAGGCTCATCACTAGTACTCGTACGTCACATTTTAAACTCTACAACCAACCTTTTAATTATTGTATATGAAGGGACAGAGCGAGGCTCATCACTAGTACTCGTACGTCACATTTTAAACTCTACAACCAACCTTTTAATTATTGTATATGAAGGGACAGAGCGAGACTCATCACTAGTACTCGTACGTCCCATTTTAAACTCTACAAACCAACCTTTTAATCATTGTATGTGAAGGGACAGAGTCTTTCAATGTACTGTCGATTTCCACCTTGATTTCTTTAGACGTTAAGCCTTTCAAATGGCAGTATTTAACCACTGCTTGTGTTTCCAAATCCTCCATTTTCGTGAAACCTCTACACTTGAATGCTGACATTCAAAAACAAAACAAGCTATTGACCTGTAACAATGGATACAAGCTAGTCTAGAGTTAAACTATATGATGCTATGCATCAAACTGGCCTAGTGCTGCCATCTCTATGTGAGGCCTGGAACTTATCAGCTGGCCCTCGTATATGTGTACAGTATAACTCAAAAATAAGAGTCAATAAGTACCAATTTTAGTATAATGCAACAATTTTAATATTTGGCTAGGATTGGAACTGGTGTTTCGAAAGCTCATTGTTTAATTTAATTACTAGGATTTAGAATACTTACCGAAAGCAGTTGCCATTCTCATAATGAATGGCAAAGGAGTAAGGTATGGCTATAACGAGAGATGTGATCCACACAGCAGCAATGTAGAGACATTCGTGGGATTCTGCCACAGACCAATTAATGGATGCACGATATCTGTGCAGACTCAAAACTGCTACGGACAGTGCACTGCTGGCCACAAACATTGGTCGTAAAGTGGTGAAGATGTGACAGGCGACTTCATCAATGGATATCTGGTATCTTGCGTAGAACAATGGCAAGTTTATGGCCAAGTTGAACATGTCCCCAACAACCAGATTCACCAATAGCAAGTTAGGACCTTTATGCAACTCGGAGTTTGTTGCCATTATCAATAACATTGCTCCATTTCCAAACAGTCCAACTGTCGCTACCAGCGCGTACACAATGGGATCTAAGTATTTCCTGTAAGTAAACAAACTATTCACAGTATTTCATCATAGAACATACAGATCTTTGCAACTTTGATATTTAAATTCATCAGTGCTGTCTATAGAATAGTAAGTTTATGGGTATTGGTAACAAGTTAAATACTTAGTCTAGCCATACTGTTACAACTTTAAAAGTGAAAAATGCAAATACCATGTAAAATATTTTAATTGGATTTTAGTATGTTGTACCTACAGGCATTCATTACACGCAGCACTAATCACTTTTGAAATGGTCACCTTTTGTACAGCTACAGTTTCTGAGTCTTTGTGGCCACTCGTCTATGGCGGAACAGACGACATTCAGGGGCAAATCTGCCACTGCTGACAAGGAACGCTTTAAACTTCCAATGGTGGGGTGTCTCCTCTTGCAGGTGATGCCCTCAAGCACTGACCACAGTCGATAGTCCAATAGATTCAGGTCCGGACTGCTACTGGACCAATCTTCAGGTGAAATGAAGTCAGAGACATGATGCTGAAGCCATGCTTGTGTTGACCTGACCTTGTGGACAGGGGCAGAATCCTGCTTGAAAGTCCATGGTTGGTTTTGAAACAATGTGCCACTCAAGTTCTTAACAATAGGCTCCAAAACAGTGCTTTCACACACTCTGGCACTGGTTTTAATACCCTTTTCGCAAAAATGTAGATGGGTGGTACCAGAATAACTCCCCCCCACCACCACACCATCACTGAGGAGGGATGATGGCTCCTCTGAACTTTAGGAACCTTATTACTGCCTTTCCGAGATGATGCATAAACCCTGTCATTTTTTTTTTTTCATCGGTGAAGAGAATGTTCTGATGACCATTTTGAGTGTAACGCTGTAGGAGACATCAACATTTAAGTACTTTAGGCGTGTGTCAAGATAATGTCCTTTATGTTGGTGATAAACCCTTAGTCCAAGATCCTCTGACAGAAACCTGGTCATTGTCTTTTTGAAATGTTCATTTTACAGTACAAGATGGCCTGCTTCCGCACAGGATTTCTCCAAACACGAGCCACCACTGCTTTTTGTGCTGCTGGAGTCCTGACCCTCCCTCGGCTCATCCTTTACAGTCCCAATTGCAGTGAATCGCTCAATGGTGTGGTACACAAACATACGGCTGATTTGCAGCTTTTGTAGCGTCTTGAAAATGTCACTTGCAGATTTTCCAACTTTATGCAACGCAATGACGGTTACATGATTTTCATAATCACCCCATTCCATGGTGAAACCTGGAGCTAAATACTTCCTCTTTCAAAGACAAGCTGACAATGGTTCAAGGTTAAGGTATGCACACACACAGTTGTTTACGTGCCAAACCGGTTGTACAGTATGTGTCAAAAATTTGTAACAGTATTTATGGCAAGACTAGGTAGTTCAGAGTTCATGTAGACTTGAGAGAATAAAGTGTGTGCTGTTGAAATTATCTGGTGTTTTCTTATTACTCACAATAAGTTACTTCAGCCACTCCCTCCACATTTACTTTAGTCGGTTCTACCAAGCAATTGCTTCAGAACATTATAGGACACTCACAGATGGACAAAGAAGGCCTCTACATAGAGCTTGTTAGCATCAAAGCCACCCTCAACAGAAAACTGATTATGACGACATAATTGTGGGTTAAGTCCTAACTCTGTCCCTTTTCCTTTGTGGGACAGAAACTAGCAGCCATTCCACATGGAGAAGAACCCATCATAGGGGGTTTCAGAACTTCAAACTATGGAAAGGGTTATTCAAGACTACTGGAAGCAATGGAAAAGAGATGCAGCTAAGGAATTACCAAGAGGTGAAAGGACTGCCTCATCAAGGGAGCTCACCCAGGGTCAGAAATGTTCTTCATGAAGATTTTAACTGCACCATGCATGGGAATTGAGTTACTTCCAGGAAGAGATGGAAGCACCTGGACCCTCATTCTTCATCAACCAGATGGCACAAGAATCAGTAAAGCTACACAGCTGGTCATCCCCCTAAGGATAGACTAAGTTGACTGCTGGAAGTCGATTCTGTTTTTAAATTTGTTTTATTTTCAGATTTTGGTAGTACTAACAAGAACATATTAACATCTAGCATTTGTAACGATGGTGACAGCTTTGTTGTTTCCGGTTGAGGATGTGGAAGAATTTCCATGAAATTGTGATCCCAGAGAATTTATAAGAAAAGTGTCATCATTTCTTACAGGATAAGTGAAGTTTTAAGTTACAAATAGTTATATTTGTATATAGATACTTAGTATATTATTAAAAATATCACAGTTATAAAAATAATAAAACTTGCTCTAAATCAATTATAATTTGATAAAGTACAGGAATGGGAATTGTCAGTCAGAACTTGTTAGATAATGCGCTCAAACATTTAAACATACCTGAAGAGAATGCTGGTTCTAATTGAAGTTATCATATATGTGAGGTAATCCAGTTTGTCTTGTAGCTGCATCTCCCAGTGTAGAGGACATTCCACAGAATCTGACATCCTTCTGGATATATTTTTAATTTTCAATAAGTATGACTGTTCACTTTTTGCTGCTTTCATCCAGAATGCGAGATCACTATTTTGTAGAAGTAATGCTGCCCAAAACTCACTCTCATTGCTTGTTCGAATAATTTCTTCCTTTCTTCCAGAAGAGAAATTTAACCTGTTTAAGTTGAATAAAAATGGAATGCTATTAGAAACAAATATCTGTTAAAAGCAGGTAAAGTTAATCTGAAAGCTTCAGCGCATAACATTCATAACATTCCCTGATGGAGGAAATGGACAATGGCAAGGACATGATGGAAAAGTTAAAATCTATCAACATGAAACACATTGCATACTGCGTGGCTCAGGATTGGAAAGAAATCAAAACAAGACATTGGCAAAGTCTTGGACCATACTGTTAGGTGAAGATGAAAATAAAGAAGACTTGGGTGACATTGTTTATTTACTGAACTGCATTCCTGGCTGTGAGGATGCTACAACTCAAGATGCGAGTAGCTGGTGTGCAGAAGATCAACAGTCTGAACTCAGACTCTGATATTGTTGATTTCGTGAATGGTAATGACAATGAGGATGAAGCAGAACAGAAGTTGAAAAACAAAATGAGAAGAAGAGTCACATTGAAGGTTTAAGCTCTTTAGAGATGGCATTAAGATACGTAGAGCAACAGCCGGAGGCAAGTGCAGCTTGGTATTGATCGAAATTTAACTATATTGGGACACCACAGTGAAGCGAAATAATTATTAAATTATAGATGAGTCGTATTTATTACACATCAGCTTCACTTACATATGATGTGTAATAAATACAACTCATCTATAATTTAATAATTATTTCGCTTCACTATGGTGTTCCAATATAGTTAAATTTCGATATACTGAAGTGACTCAGACAAGAGGAACACGCGAAAGTTAGATCCAGCCAATTTAAAACCGGACAATATGGAGGTAGGAAGGTTTACATTTGAAAATTTCAACAAACATTTTGGCAACAAAAAACAAAACAAATATAAATAAAATAAAAATAAATAAAACAATATTTTAAGCTAAAGAAAAAAAGAAGGTTAATATCAGCAGACATAAAATTTATCAACCAATGCCTACAACGAAACATCTCTCCCAAATTCGTAAGAAAAGTAGTAAAATTCAAACATAACAGTAGAGAATTATTAGCTGCTGAAATAGCTGTGTTAAAATCCGAAAAAGCCAACCACTACAGAAAACTAACTAACATAGACCTTTCATTGTACAACCTACACTTAAAACTGGTAAAATTATTAGGAATAGGTCCGTAAGTGAATAATAAATATGACTCATCTATAATTTAATAATTGATAGATAATAATTATGTATCAAATGACTCCGGCCGTGAAAGCCTATGCACTGCAATTTAATAATTGCTATTGATGTTTCATTGATGGCAAAACCTCGCAGCAAGGAAATGTCGTTCAGCAGGCAAGCAGACTTTATTAAGACATTTGGAGCTTCTTTTTGTTCAATATTGCATGTAGAATTGGCTTGATCATTCAGTAAATACTGCAAAAACCAAGAATTGTTTCAATAATACAGTATGCCTACCATGTTTTACTCCATTTTCCTACTTATTTTGTATTAAATACGTAAAATATGAAACTATTGACGGTGAAGCAAACAAATATATAGAAATATAACAATTTGTAACTTAAAACGTCATCTTATAAAAAATGATGATAATTCTTATAAATTCTCCTGGAATTACATCGCATAATGAATTTTGAAATACTGGCAGTCGATTTTGTTTTTAAATTTGTTTTATTTTCAGATTTTGGTAGTACTAACAAGAATATATTAACATCTAGCATTTGTAATGATGGCGATAGCTTTGTTTCCAGCAGAAAACGTTTATAAGTTTCCATGAAATTGCGATCCTGGAGAATTTATAAGAATTATCATCATTTCTTATAAGATAAGTGACGTAAATTACAAATTGTTATATTTCTATATATTTATTTTGTATTATCCGACATTTTCGGTTATCCGATGTCCAGGGCCAGTTTAGGTCGGATAATGAAGACTCTACAGTATATGATTTCCAATATGACTTAAATGGAACAGTTATTTGTCAACCAAGAGCACTTTCAGTCAATCAATTTATTGTTCATTATAACATAATACACACAGTATATATTATGTTTAACAGAACATATTCAAGGATTAAAAATTCATCCACACTCTCTCTCTCTCTCTCTCTCTCTCTCTCTCTCTCTCTCTCTCTCTCTCTCTCTCTCTCTCTCTCTCTCTCTCTCACACACACACATAATCTATTCTAGATCCTTAAAGTTATCTTCAAAATATTCTTCTATACTATAATATGCTCTACTTAACACCATCTTAGTCAGTTTCAGTTTAAACTTAGCAGCTGACACAGTATTTTTTAGGCTTTCTGGAAGCTTGTTAAATAGTTTAGAACCTGAGTATTGGGGCTTGTGCTCAAAAAGTTTTAATCTGTGACCTTTAACTATATAATTGTTCTTACCCCTTGTTTTGTAATTATGGATATCTGCATTAGTAGATATTGTATTCATATTATATACAAAAAGTATTGTTTGCAAAATAAATATGCAGGGGAGAGTAAGTATATTTAATTTTTTAAAAATGGGGTCTACATGTAAGTAGTCTGTGTTATTTTTGCCAGGTATCTTATAGCTCTTTTCTGTAGAAGAAAATTTTTATTAAAGTTTAATTTAGAGGTGTGTCCCCATAGCTCAATGCCATAGGCAATGTGTGAATATATTAATGCAAAATACACCAAATTGCTAGTATCAATTGAGAGAAAATTGGTAATAGAACAGGAAACAAAAAATCCAGAACTTAATTTACTTTTTAATTTTTCGATGTAGTATTTCCAAGTTAACTTGTCATCAAAGACTAAACACAAAATATTTACCTTCCTCACACATTGAACCAGACTATTGCACATATTAAGCTGAGGTTCAAATTGAGGTTTCTTATAGGCAAAAAGAATGAAATTACTTTTTTGTGCATTAGTACTCAGCCTGATATCATTAAAATACTGTGCCACAATATTGGAGGTCAAATTTACATCAATTTCTAAATTTACTAAATCACTATTGGTAAAACCCAATGTGGCATGTTTTCTCTTTCATATGGTACTGTATTTCACTGATTTGAAGGGCAGCAGTTCCCTAAAGATGAAAGATAACAAACCAACAATGGGAAAATATTACCTCTGTGGAAACAATGAAAATCCAAAACTAACCTATAAGAACATTGACTTGGTATTAAAATTAGTTCAACCTTCATATGAAACATATGTCTTAGTGTATCCTATAACTTGTCTGGATTAGAGAAAGGTCACAGAGTGAAATACTGGAATGATTTTACTGTAAAAAGTCTCACTGCATTTTAGATATTGTTATGAAACATAGATATATCAGTTTGATCTATAAGCAAAAGAGAGAGAGAGAGAGAGCAAGTTGGCAGGCTGTGGAACAGCCCGGAGGGGGTTAAATCGTGTACCTGCTTTGGAAAGAGCTTAACCACGTAGTGACGGGATGTGCATGTTGCAGGATGCCGGGTGAAAATTATGTAGATGGGAAGAAAGGAGGTGGCATGTTGCTCCTTGATCTCTGAAGATTCGGGTGCTACGGCTGTCGTGCACCGCTGGTGGATAAGTTAATCAACTAGGAAGAGGAAAAGCAGAATTTAAGTATCCAGACAAGAATTTTGGGTGATTGAAATTTTGTTTAGGCAGGAATGGTATAAGCAAAACAACAGTCTTCTGTTTCATAACTAAGGGACCAAAGTGTTAGCCTCTTTCTTCTCCACAAGTGCTCAGAATATTGTAATGCAATAAATGGTGAACTGTGACACTTCTTTACTTATCTGTTTTTAAAATATACATTTATAACAATGCATTTTGCAATACATTAGCTTCTTTGTTGACTTTTTTTTTACTTATGGTTGTTATTGCTACATAATGGATTGTTTGCTATCTTACTGCCATCTACTGGAAATAAAACAAACTTTTTGACATAATTAATCAGGTATTTTAGAATTTATTAGCATTGTCTATTCTGCAAAATAATTTTTTCTCCCTTGCTATTAAATCTATGTTTCTATTTAAATGCTTTAATAATTTAACCTCAGGATCTATTTCATGAAGAGGATCTGCTGCAACTGATTTATCAGTCTATTTATATTTAATTTGTCCGGTTTTTAAATGATATTTGGTGTTTACAAGTAAACTCAGTCACAATTTAAATAGAATGCAAAACATCCCGCTGTCATCACCACTTGAAATTTTATCCTATTTAGAAAAATCTTAGCAAACTGTTAGATTGTATCCTACCCAAATAATTGATACCAATATTTCACCAAAAATGCATACATACCACATCAAGCAAGGTGAGGAGGAAAAACTGTGATTCACTGACAACGGTGGTCCTTTATGGATATCAGTTGCAGCTGCCATTTGTAAAAGCATCTTTGTCATTCCCCAGAAAAACTGCAATGAAGTAAAAAAACGTTTATAAAAGCCTGATCTGTCACAATCCCATCACTTACTCTGTTTGCTCTTGTATAAATACTAATTTTTTATCAAGATAAACATTTGCAGGAACGCTTTATAACATATTTCATATAGGTACAATAGAAATAGTAACTCTTTTTTAACTGAACGTAAATAAATATTTGCATAGGTAGAGTTATGTTTTCTGAAAAGTTTCCGACCTGAACATGTTGTAAATAAAAGCTAGTGAATTACGTTGTTCATCTGTGACAATAACTCACCAAAGATTCAGCCATTTTGGACGCTCAGTTGTTATGTAACAGTCGTTTGAGTGAGTTGATGTGAGTGTTTTTATGAAAATAGACAAAATTGAGTATCGAGCTGTCATTAAATATTTGTTTTTGAAAGGCAATATGCCTAAGCAAATCAAAGATAAGTTCAATTCTGTGTATGGGGACTCTGCACCATCATTTACCACAGTGAAATTTTGGGCAGCTGAATTTAAACGTGGCCGTAAGAGCTTGGGAGACGATGAATGTTCGGGACGTCCAAAAACTACAACTACCGACGAAAACATCGCCAAAGTTCACCAAATTGTGCTAGACGACCGCCGAATTAAAGTGAGAGAGATAGCAGAGGCTATGAACATGACAAAAGAACGCGGTTATCACACATTAAATCAACATTTAGACATGAGAAAGCTGTCCGCGCGTTGAGTGCTGCGTTTGCTCACTTTAGACCAAAAACGTGTTTGAATGAACATTTTCAACGCTCTGTTGGCTCAGTTTAGGCGCAATAAATGCGAGTTTTGGTTCCGATTAATTACTGTAGATGAAACTTGGATACACCATTATACACCCGAAACAAAAATACAGTCCAAACAGTGAACTGCGAAGCAGAAATCAGTTTCAAAGAATACCAAAAACTGTTTTTTTTTTTCGGCTGGGATTATGATGGCGACTGTGCTTTAGGATAGTCATCGAGTTATTTTAATCGATTATCTTCAAAAAGGAAAAACCATTAAAGGAGCACACTACGCATCATTACTTGACAAGCTGAAGACAGAACTTGCGGAAAAACGTCCGCATTTGCAGAAAAAGAAAATCCAGTATCACCAAGACTACGCACCGTCTCACACCTCAGTAGTTGCAATGGCGAAAATCCACGAATTACGGTTTGAACTGCTTGACTCACCAGATCTAGCCCCAAGCGACTTCTCTTTGTTCCCTCATCTGAAAATTGCGCTCGGACAGATTTTCGTCAAATGAAGAGGCAATCGCCTTCGTGAACAATTATTTCACAGAGAAAAATGCCGAGTACTATTTGGACGTGTTACAGAAATGGGAACATCGCTGGGTAAAGTGTGTAGAGTTACAAAGAGACTATGTTGAAAAACGCCGACTACTATTTGGACGGATTACAGAGATGAGAGCATCGCTGGGAAAAGTGTGTAGAGTTACAAGGAGACTATGTTGAAAAACGCCGAGTACTATTTGGACGGATTACAGAGATGAGAGCATCGCTGGGAGAAGTGTGTAGTGTTACAAGGAGACTATGTTGAAAAACGCCGAGTACTATTTGGACGGGTTACATAGATGAAAGTATCGCTGGGAGAAGTGTGTAGAGTTACAAGGAGACTATGTTGAAAAACGCCGACTACTATTTGGACGGGTTACATAGATGAGAGCATCGCTGGGAGAATTGTGTAGAGTTACAAGGAGACTATGTTGAAAAACGCCGAGTACTATTTGGACGGGTTACAGAGATGGGAACATCGCTGGGAGAAGTGTGTAGAGTTACAAGGAGACTATGTTGAAAAACGCCGACTACTATTTGGACGGGTTACATAGATGAGAGCATCGCTGGGAGAATTGTGTAGAGTTACAAGGAGACTATGTTGAAAAACGCCGAGTACTATTTGGACGGGTTACAGAGATGGGAACATCGCTGGGAGAAGTGTGTAGAGTTACAAGGAGACTATGTTGAAAAACGCCGACTACTATTTGGACGGGTTACATAGATGAGAGCATCGCTGGGAGAATTGTGTAGAGTTACAAGGAGACTATGTTGAAAAACGCCGAGTACTATTTGGACGGGTTACAGAGATGGGAACATCGCTGGGAGAAGTGTGTAGAGTTACAAGGAGACTATGTTGAAAAACGCCGAGTACTATTTGGACGTGTTACAGAGATGGGAACATCGTTGGGAGAAGTGTGTAGAGTTACAAGGAGACTATGTTGAAAAACGCCGACTACTATTTGGACGGGTTACATAGATGAGAGCATCGCTGGGAGAATTGTGTAGAGTTACAAGGAGACTATGTTGAAAAACGCCGAGTACTATTTGGACGGGTTACAGAGATGGGAACATCGCTGGGAGAAGTGTGTAGAGTTACAAGGAGACTATGTTGAAAAACGCCGAGTACTATTTGGACGGGTTACAGAGATGAGAACATCGCTGGGAGAAGTGTGTATATTTACAAGGTGACTATGTTGAAAAACGCCGAGTACTATTTGGACGGGTTACAGAGATGAGAACATCGCTGGGAGAAGTGTGTATATTTACAAGGTGACTATGTTGAAAAACGCCGAGTACTATTTGGACGGGTTACAGAGATGAGCACATCGCTGGGAGAAGTGTGTATATTTACAAGGTGACTATGTTGAAAAACGCCGAGTACTATTTGGACGGGTTACAGAGATGAGCACATCGCTGGGAGAAGTGTGTATATTTACAAGGTGACTATGTTGAAAAACGCCGAGTACTATTTGGACGGGTTACAGAGATGAGAGCATCGCTGGGAGAAGTGTGGAGAGTTACAAGGAGACTATGTTGAAAAACGCCGAGTACTATTTGGACGGGTTACAGAGATGAGCACATCGCTGGGAGAAGTGTGGAGAGTTACAAGGAGACTATGTTGAAAAACGTCGAGTACTATTTGCACGGGTTACAGAGATGGGAACATCACTGGGAGAAGTGTGTAGAGTTACAAGGAGACTATGTTGAAAAACGCCGAGTACTATTTGGACGGGTTACAGAGACGGGAACATCGCTGGGAGAAGTGTGTAGAGTTACAAGGAGACTGTGTTGAAAAACGCCGAGTACTATTTGGACGGGTTACAGAGATGGGAACATCACTGGGAGAAGCGTGTAGAGTTACAAGGAGACTATGTTGAAAAACGCCGAGTACTATTTGGACGGGTTACAGAGACGGGAACATCGCTGCGAGAAGTGTGTAGAGTTACAAGGAGACTGTGTTGAAAAACGCGGAGTACTATTTGGACGGGTTACAGAGATGGGAACATCGCTGGGAGAAGTGTGTAGAGTTACAAGGAGACTATGTTGAAAAACGCCGACTACTATTTGGACGGGTTACATAGATGAGAGCATCGCTGGGAGAATTGTGTAGAGTTACAAGGAGACTATGTTGAAAAACGCCGAGTACTATTTGGACGGGTTACAGAGATGGGAACATCGCTGGGAGAAGTGTGTAGAGTTACAAGGAGACTATGTTGAAAAACGCCGACTACTATTTGGACGGGTTACATAGATGAGAGCATCGCTGGGAGAATTGTGTAGAGTTACAAGGAGACTATGTTGAAAAACGCCGAGTACTATTTGGACGGGTTACAGAGATGGGAACATCGCTGGGAGAAGTGTGTAGAGTTACAAGGAGACTATGTTGAAAAACGCCGAGTACTATTTGGACGTGTTACAGAGATGGGAACATCGTTGGGAGAAGTGTGTAGAGTTACAAGGAGACTATGTTGAAAAACGCCGACTACTATTTGGACGGGTTACATAGATGAGAGCATCGCTGGGAGAATTGTGTAGAGTTACAAGGAGACTATGTTGAAAAACGCCGAGTACTATTTGGACGGGTTACAGAGATGGGAACATCGCTGGGAGAAGTGTGTAGAGTTACAAGGAGACTATGTTGAAAAACGCCGAGTACTATTTGGACGGGTTACAGAGATGAGAACATCGCTGGGAGAAGTGTGTATATTTACAAGGTGACTATGTTGAAAAACGCCGAGTACTATTTGGACGGGTTACAGAGATGAGAACATCGCTGGGAGAAGTGTGTATATTTACAAGGTGACTATGTTGAAAAACGCCGAGTACTATTTGGACGGGTTACAGAGATGAGCACATCGCTGGGAGAAGTGTGTATATTTACAAGGTGACTATGTTGAAAAACGCCGAGTACTATTTGGACGGGTTACAGAGATGAGCACATCGCTGGGAGAAGTGTGTATATTTACAAGGTGACTATGTTGAAAAACGCCGAGTACTATTTGGACGGGTTACAGAGATGAGAGCATCGCTGGGAGAAGTGTGGAGAGTTACAAGGAGACTATGTTGAAAAACGCCGAGTACTATTTGGACGGGTTACAGAGATGAGCACATCGCTGGGAGAAGTGTGGAGAGTTACAAGGAGACTATGTTGAAAAACGTCGAGTACTATTTGCACGGGTTACAGAGATGGGAACATCACTGGGAGAAGTGTGTAGAGTTACAAGGAGACTATGTTGAAAAACGCCGAGTACTATTTGGACGGGTTACAGAGACGGGAACATCGCTGGGAGAAGTGTGTAGAGTTACAAGGAGACTGTGTTGAAAAACGCCGAGTACTATTTGGACGGGTTACAGAGATGGGAACATCACTGGGAGAAGCGTGTAGAGTTACAAGGAGACTATGTTGAAAAACGCCGAGTACTATTTGGACGGGTTACAGAGACGGGAACATCGCTGCGAGAAGTGTGTAGAGTTACAAGGAGACTGTGTTGAAAAACGCCGAGTACTATTTGGACGGGTTACAGAGATGGGAACATCGCTGGGAGAAGTGTGTACAGTTACAAGGAGACTGTGTTGAAAAACGCCGAGTACTATTTGGACGGGTTACAGAGATGGGAACATCGCTGGGAGAAGTGTGTAGAGTTACAAGGAGACTGTGTTGAAAAACGCCGAGTACTATTTGGACGGGTTACAGAGACGGGAACATCGCTGGGAGAAGTGTGGAGAGTTACAAGGAGACTATGTTGAAAAACGTCGAGTACTATTTGCACGGGTTACAGAGATGGGAACATCACTGGGAGAAGCGTGTAGAGTTACAAGGAGACTATGTTGAAAAACGCCGAGTACTATTTGGACGGGTTACAGAGACGGGAACATCGCTGGGAGAAGTGTGTAGAGTTACAAGGAGACTGTGTTGAAAAACGCCGAGTACTATTTGGACGGGTTACAGAGATGGGAACATCGCTGGGAGAAGTGTGTACAGTTACAAGGAGACTATGTTGAAAAACACCGAGTACTATTTGGACGGGTTACAGAGAAGGGAACATCGCTGGGAGAAGTGTGTACAGTTACAAGGAGACTATGTTGAAAAATAAAAATCTGAAACAATGTCTTGTATCTTTATTAGGTCAGAAATTTTCAGACCACCCCCGTACATTAAATAAACTATTTGCATCTCAAACAATAACACTGTTAAAATTAAATGAAACTCCAAAGAAAGAACATGAAAAAGACAATTCAAATTAATAAGTAATTTTCTTACTAATTGTATTTAAATAAATTAAACTGTATTTTATTTTTTCACCCAATAAAATGACTTAATATTCCATTTATTCTTTCTTTTGTTCTTTTGTATGTAACTCTGGTTCCCAGGTATAGGACACTGGCAAAGCGTTCAGTGAACCGCCAAAAGCACCACATCCCCAAGGATTTTAGCCAAAAAAAAAAAAAAAAAAAAAAAAAAAAAAAAAAAAAAAAAAAAAAAACCAATAAACTCATGCCAAACAATATTTTACTTCCTCGGGATACATTTTTAAAACTTATTCCTGAACATCCGCGGTGCCGCGGACAATTTGACAGTTGTTAGATTTGAGTGAACAGTTCCGTGACCTCATTCAATACTGTATTTACGCATTCGTAACTTTTAATACCATGCTTCGTAGGTTTCGCGACTCTTCGGTAGTGAAGAAAAGTTTATTCCTTTGTTTCATGTGGCGCTTTTAAACACAACTAAGTAAATTTCAACAGCAGTAGCAATAAATAGTATTTAACTTAGATTGGTACTTAGTAGAGACAAATAGGAAATTCTTGTGAAGCTTTAAGTTACTAGCAAAATTGTGTGAATTGCATACTCTCTCCATATTAACAGTTCACGTGGCCAGCGAAAGTCTGAGTGGAGAGGAGAAGCTCGTAGTGTGAGCAGGACCTACGTATGACTGTACAATAGAAAGAGTACTTAAGACTAGCCTTAGTTCTTTGAGTCATTATTCTCTCTTATTTTAATGGCAATTATTATTTGTAGCTTCCCTCACTTTGAATGTCACACCTCACTACTGAACCTACATGTGACTGTACAGTAGAAAGAGTACTAAAGAGTAGCCTTACTTCTTTGAGTCATTATTCTCATTTTAACGACAATTATTATTTGGAGCTTCCCTCGCTTTGAAAGTCACACCTCACTACTGAACCTACATGTGACTGTACAGTAGAAAGAGTACTAAAGAGTAGCCTTACTTCTTTGAGTCATTATTCTCATTTTAATGACAATTATTATTTGGAGCTTCCCTCGCTTTGAAAGTCACACCTCACTACTGAACCTACATGTGACTGTACAGTAGAAAGAGTACTAAAGAGTAGCCTTACTTCTTTGAGTCATTATTCTCATTTTAATGACAATTATTATTTGGAGCTTCCCTCGCTTTGAAAGTCACACCTCACTACTGAACCTACATGTGACTGTACAGTAGAAAGAGTACTAAAGAGTAGCCTTACTTCTTTGAGTCATTATTCTCTCTTATATTAATGACAATTATTATTTGGAGCTTCACTCACTTTGAAAGTCATGTCTCGCTACTGGACCTACATGTGACTGTACAATAGAAAGAGTACTAAAGAGTAGCCTTAGTTCTTTGAGTCATTATTCTCTCTTATTTTAATGACAATTATTATTTGTAGCTTCCCTCACTTTGAAAGTCACATCTCACTACTGGATCTACGTATGACTGTACAATAGAAAGAGTACTAAAGAGTAGCCTTAGTTCTTTGAGTCATTATTCTCTCTTATATTAATGACAATTATTATTTGGAGCTTCCCTCGCTTTGAAAGTCACGCCTCGCTACTGGACCTACATGTGACTGTACAACAGAAAGAGTATTAAAGAGTAGCCTTAGTCCTTTGAGTCATTATTCTCTCTTATATTAATGACAATTATTATTTGGAGCTTCACTCACTTTGAAAGTCATGTCTCGCTACTGGACCTACGTGTGATTGTACAATAGAAAGAGTACTAAAGAGTAGCCTTAGTCCTTTGAGTCATTATTCTCTCTTATATTAATGGCAATTATTATTTGGAGCTTCCCTCGCTTTGAAAGTCACACCTCGCTACTGGACCTACGTGTGACTGTACAATAGAAAGAGCACTAAAATGTAGCCTTAGTTGTTTGAGTCATTATTCTCTCTTATTTTAATGACAATTATTATTTGGAGCTTCCCTCGCTTTGAAAGTCACGTCTCGCTACTGGACCTAAGTGTGACTGTACAATAGA
The DNA here is from genome assembly GCA_030765055.1 of Mantis religiosa. NCBI lineage: Eukaryota > Metazoa > Arthropoda > Insecta > Mantodea > Mantidae > Mantis > Mantis religiosa. The sequence goes on from CM060949.1 coordinate 18,455,750, forward strand.
AAGAGTACTAAAGAGTATCCTTTGTTCTTTGAGTCATTATTCTCTCTTATTTCAATGACAATTATTTTTTGGAGCTTCCCTCACTTTGAAAGTCACGCCTCGCTACTGGACGGCCGCTCCGTGGCTCAGTGGTTAGACCGCTTGGCTTTTACCAAGGCGGCTCGGGTTCGATCCCAGGCGACCGCAAAGTGAGAATTGTGGTGGACAACACGGCGCTGGGGCGGGTTTTCTCCGGGACCTCCGGTTTCCCCCGCCATTTCATTCCACCGGTGCTCCATCTTCATCTCATGTTTCAGTATCACCGCCTGCGGTGACGTATGTAGTAAAAGCGGGCGTTAAACACTACACATTTCACATTTCGCTACTGGACCTACGTGTGACTGTGCAATAGAAAGAGTACTAAAGAGTAGCCATAGTTCTTTGAGTCATTATTCTCTCTTATTTCAATGACAATCATTGTTTGGAGCTTCCCTCACTTTGAAAGTCACGCCTCGCTACTGGACCTACGTGTGACTGTACAATAGAAAGAGTACTAAAGAGTAGCCTTAGTTCTTTGAGTCATTATTCTCTCTTATTTCAATGACAATCATTATTTGGAGCTTCCCTCACTTTGAAAGTCACGTCTCGCTACTGCACCTAATTGTGAAAGAGTACTAAAGAGTAGCCTTAGTTCTTTGAGTCATTATTCTCTCTTATTTTAATGACAATTATTATTTGGAGCTTCCTTCGCTTTGAAAGTCACGTCTCACCACTGCACCTACGTGTGGCTGTACAATAGAAAGAGAACTAAAGAGTAGCCTTAGTTCTTTGAGTCATTAATCTCTCTTATTTTAATGACAATTATTATTTGGAGCTTCCCTCACTTTGAAAGTTACGCCTCGCTACTGGACCTACGTGTGACTGTACAATAGAAAGAGTACTAAAGAGTAGCCTTAGTTCTTTGAGTCATTATTCTCTCTTATTTTAATGGCAATTATTATTTGGAGCTTCCCTCGCTTTGTAAGTCACGCCTCACTACTGGACCTACGTGTGACTGTACAATAGAAAGGGTACTGAAGAGTAGCCTTAGTTCTTTGAGACATCATTCTCTCTTCTTTTAATGACAATTATTATTTGGAGCTTCCCTCACTTTGAAAGTCACGTCTCGCTACTGGACCTACATGTGACTGTACAATAGAAAGGGTACTGAAGAGTAGCCTTAGTTCTTTGAGTCATTATTCTCTCTTATTTAAATGGCAATTATAATTTGGAGCTTCGCTCACTTTGAAAGTCATGTCTCGCTACTGGACCTACATGTGACTGTACAATAGAAAGGGTACTGAAGAGTAGCCTTAGTTCTTTGAGTCATTATTCTCTCTTATTTCAATGACAATCATTATTTGGAGCTTCCCTCACTTTGAAAGTCACGTCTCGCTACTGCACCTAATTGTGAAAGAGTACTAAAGAGTAGCCTTAGTTCTTTGAGTCATTATTCTCTCTTATTTTAATGACAATTATTATTTGGAGCTTCCTTCGCTTTGAAAGTCACGTCTCACCACTGCACCTACATGTGACTGTACAATAGAAAGAGAACTAAAGAGTAGCCTTAGTTCTTTGAGTCATTAATCTCTCTTATTTTAATGACAATTATTATTTGGAGCTTCCCTCACTTTGAAAGTTACGCCTCGCTACTGGACCTACGTGTGACTGTACAATAGAAAGAGAACTAAAGAGTAGCCTTAGTTCTTTGAGTCATTAATCTCTCTTATTTTAATGACAATTATTATTTGGAGCTTCCCTCACTTTGAAAGTTACGCCTCACCACTGCACCTACGTGTGACTGTACAATAGAAAGAGAACTAAAGAGTAGCCTTAGTTCTTTGAGTCATTAATCTCTCTTATTTTAATGACAATTATTATTTGGAGCTTCCCTCACTTTGAAAGTTACGCCTCGCTACTGGACCTACATGTGACTGTACAATAGAAAGGGTACTGAAGATTAGCCTTAGTTCTTTGAGTCATTATTCTCTCTTATTTAAATGGCAATTATAATTTGGAGCTTCCCTCACTTTGAAAGTCACACCTCGCTACTGGACCTACATGTGACTGTACAATAGAAAGGGTACTGAAGAGTAGCCTTAGTTCTTTGAGTCATTATTCTCTCTTATTTAAATGGCAATTATAATTTGGAGCTTCCCTCAATTTGAAAGTCACACCTCGCTACTGGACCTACATGTGACTGTACAATAGAAAGGGTACTGAAGAGTAGCCTTAGTTCTTTGAGTCATTATTCTCTCTTATTTAAATGGCAATTATAATTTGGAGCTTCGCTCACTTTGAAAGTCACGTCTCGCTACTGGACCTACATGTGACTGTACAATAGAAAGGGTACTGAAGAGTAGCCTTAGTTCTTTGAGCCATCATTCTCTCTTATTTAAATGGCAATTATAATTTGGAGCTTCGCTCACTTTGAAAGTCATGTCTCGCTACTGGACCTACATGTGACTGTACAATAGAAAGGGTACTGAAGAGTAGCCTTAGTTCTTTGAGTCATTATTCTCTCTTATTTAAATGGCAATTATAATTTGGAGCTTCGCTCACTTTGAAAGTCATGTCTCGCTACTGGACCTACATGTGACTGTACAATAGAAAGGGTACTGAAGAGTAGCCTTAGTTCTTTGAGCCATCATTCTCTCTTATTTAAATGGCAATTATAATTTGGAGCTTCGCTCACTTTGAAAGTCACGTCTCGCTACTGGACCTACATGTGACTGTACAATAGAAAGGGTACTGAAGAGTAGCCTTAGTTCTTTGAGTCATTATTCTCTCTTATTTAAATGGCAATTATAATTTGGAGCTTCGCTCACTTTGAAAGTCATGTCTCGCTACTGGACCTACATGTGACTGTACAATAGAAAGCGTACTGAAGAGTAGCCTTAGTTCTTTGAGCCATCATTCTCTCTTATTTAAATGGCAGTTATTATTTGGAGCTTCCCTCACTTTGTAAGTCACGCCTCACTACTGGCTGGCACGCCACGTAAAGTACAGTCACGTTAAGCACATAGTCATAGAAGTTAAGCAATTGAGTAAAGTGGACGACGACCACGACCAACTATTGAACTAGGGCGTGTGATGTCACCTAGTGTGGGTACACGAAAAGGCAATAAACTAATAACAGTTTCAAAAGAAGCACACAACTTTTGTTGCTAGTATCTAACGTCAATAGATAAGATAGTACTTGGCTATTTCCGTATTGAACCTTCACATATAGTCTGTCCAAACAATTGACTTCTGTACCTTTTAACGAAGGTAGAAGGAAAACGCATGCATCACAAACATACCTCACGAGATTTCACGGAATTTGCCGTTTTGTGCCTCTTGAATGCATTTGTAAAACAAGATACGATCGTGAAGAAGGAGAAAGGCGAGACAAGACACCAACTGTCACACTGAATCAAAAAAATGTTTCTTAAGTTGAAATACTGACATGGTGAATAAAAAACGTGTTTAATATTCAGTAATCAACGGTTGAGGCTATGTCAAATGCCAGAGGGGCCAAGCCCAATAATCATTACAAGCAATTTATTATACCATAATTACTAATGGTTTTCGACACTTGCAACCCCTGGTGGTACACGACCACTACGCAAGTCTCCTTGTCAGGAAGGGCCAGAATACACGGGCCCGTGAACACTTCTCTCTCCTGTACACACTTTGGCAGTCGTGTGTCTATACCTCCTTCGCTCCTCTACTCAACTCTTAATACATCGCTTACAGCAACACTTGGAGTCACCTAGCTGTGGCCGTTACAATAGTCAGGAAGGGCCCGTGGTCACTTCTCTCTCATGTACACACTTTGGCAGTCGTGTGTCTATACCTCCCTCGCTCACCTACTCAACTCTTAATACATCACTTACAGCAACACTTGGAGTCACCTAGCTGTGGCTCGTTACAATAGTCAGGAAGGACCCGTGGACACTTCTCTCTCACGTACACACTTTGCCAGTCGTGTGTCTATACCTCCCTCGCTCCCTACTCAACTCTTAATACATCGCTTACAGCAACACTTGGAGTCACCTAGCTGTGGCCGTTACAATAGTCAGGAAGGACCCGTGGACACTTCTCTCTCACGTACACACTTTGGCAGTCGTGTGTCTATACCTCCCTCGCTCCCTACTCAACTCTTAATACATCGCTTACAGCAACACTTGGAGTCACCTAGCTGTGGCCGTTACAATAGTCAGGAAGGGCCCGTGGTCACTTCTCTCTCCTGTACACACTTTGTCAATCGTGTGTCTATACCTCCCTTGCTCCCCTACTCAACTCTTAATACATCGCTTACAGCAACACTTGGAGTCACCTAGCTGTGGCTCGTTACAATAGTCAGGAAGGGCCCGTGGTCACTTCTCTCTCCTGTACACAGTTTGGCAGTCGTGTATCTATACCTCCCTCGCTCCCTACTCAACTCTTAATACATCGCTTACAGCAACACTTGGAGTCATCTAGCTGTGGCCCGTTACAATAGTCAGGAAGGGCCCGTGGTCACTTCTCTCTCCTGTACACACTTTGCCAGTCGTGTGTCTATACCTCCCTCGCTCCCTACTCAACTCTTAATCCATCGCTTACAGCAACACTTGGAGTCACCTAGCTGTGGCCCGTTACAATAGTCAGGAAGGCCCCGTGGTCACTTCTCTCTCATGTACACACTTTGTCAGTCGTGTGTCTATACCTCCCTTGCTCCCCTACTCAACTCTTAATACATCGCTTACAGCAACACTTGGAGTCCCCTAGTTGTTGTCCCGTTACAATAGTCAGGAAGGGCCCGTGGTCATTTCTCTCTCCTGTAAACACTTTGTCAGTCGTGTGTCTATACCTCCCTTGCTCCCCTACTCAACTCTTAATACATCGCTTACAGCAACACTTGGAGTCACCTAGCTGTGGCCGTTACAATAGTCAGGAAGGGCCCGTGGTCACTTCTCTCTCCTGTAAACACTTTGCCAGTCGTGTGTCTATACCTCCCTCGCTCCCCTACTCAACTCTTAATACATCGCTTACAGCAACACTTGGAGTCATCTAGCTGTGGCCCGTTACAATAGTCAGGAAGGGCCCGTGGTCACTTCTCTCTCCTGTACACACTTTGGCAGTCGTGTGTCTATACCTCCCTCGCTCCCCTACTCAACTCTTAATACATCGCTTACAGCAACACTTGGAGTCACCTAGCTGTGGCCCGTTACAATAGTCAGGAAGGGCCCGTGGTCACTTCTCTCTCCTGTACACACTTTGCCAGTCGTGTGTCTATACCTCCCTTGCTCCCCTACTCAACTCTTAATACATCGCTTACAGCAACACTTGGAGTCACCTAGCTGTGGCCGTTACAATAGTCAGGAAGGGCCCGTGGTCACTTCTCTCTCCTGTAAACACTTTGCCAGTTGTGTGTCTATACCTCCCTCGCTCCCCTACTCAACTCTTAATACATCGCTTACAGCAACACTTGGAGTCACCTAGTTGTTGTCCCGTTACAATAGTCAGGAAGGGCCCGTGGTCACTTCTCTCTCCTGTACACACTTTGGCAGTCGTGTGTCTATAACTCCCTCGCTCCCCTACTCAACTCTTAATACATCGCTTACAGCAACACTTGGAGTCACCTAGTTGTTGTCCCGTTACAATAGTCAGGAAGGGCCCGTGGACACTTCTCTCTCCTGTAAACACTTTGTCAGTCGTGTGTCTATACCTCCCTTGCTCCCCTACTCAACTCTTAATACATCGCTTACAGCAACACTTGGAGTCTCCTAGTTGTTGACCCGTTACAATAGTCAGGAAGGGCCCGTGATCACTTGTCTCTCCTGTACACACTTTGTCAGTCATGTGTCTATACCTCCCTCGCTCCCCTACTCAACTCTTAATACATCGCTTACAGCAACACTTGGAGTCACCTAGCTGTGACCGTTACAATAGTCAGGAAGGGCCCGTGGTCACTTCTCTCTCCTGTAAACACTTTGCCAGTCGTGTGTCTATACCTCCCTCGCTCCCCTACTCAACTCTTAATACATCGCTTACAGCAACACTTGGAGTCACCTAGTTGTTGTCCCGTTACAATAGTCAGGAAGGGCCCGTGGTCACTTCTCTCTCCTGTACACACTTTGTCAGTCGTGTGTCTATATCTCCCTCGCTCGCCTACTCAACTCTTAACACATCACTTACAGCAACACATGGAGTCATCTAGCTGTGGCCGTTACAATAGTCAGGAAGGGCCCGTGGTCACTTCTCTCTCCTGTACACACTTTGTCAGTCGTGTGTCTATATCTCCCTCGCTCCCCTACTCAACTCTTAATACATCGCTTACAGCAACACTTGGAGTCACCTAGTTGTTGTCCCGTTACAATAGTCAGGAAGGGCCCGTGGTCACTTCTCTCTCCTGTACACACTTTGTCAGTCGTGTGTCTATATCTCCCTCGCTCCCCTACTCAACTCTTAATACATCGCTTACAGCAACAATTGGAATCACCTAGCTGTGGCCGTTACAATAGTCAGGAAGGGCCCGTGGTCACTTCTCTCTCATGTACACACTTTGTCAGTCGTGTGTCTATATCTCCCTCGCTCGCCTACTCAACTCTTAACACATCACTTACAGCAACACATGGAGTCATCTAGCTGTGGCCGTTACAATAGTCAGGAAGGGCCCGTGGTCACTTCTCTCTCTTGTACACACTTTGGCAGACGTGTGTCTATATCTCCCTCGCTCCCCTACTCGACTCTTAATACATCGCTTACAGCAACACTTGGAGTCACCTAGCTGTGGCCGTTACAATAGTCAGGAAGGGCCCGTGGTCACTTTTCTGTCATGTACACACTTTGGCAGTCGTGTGTCTATATCTCCCTCGCTCCCCTACTCAACTCTTAATACATCGCTTACAGCAACACTTGGAGTCATCTAGCTGTGGCTCGTTACAATAGTCAGGAAGGGCCCGTGGTCACTTCTCTCTCCTGTACACACTTTGCCAGTCGTGTGTCTATACCTCCCTCGCTCCCCTACTCAACTCTTAATACATCGCTTACAGCAACACTTGGAGTCATCTAGCTGTGACCCGTTACAATAGTCAGGAAGGGCCCGTGGTCACTTCTCTCCCCTGTACACACTTTGTCAGTCGTGTGTCTATACCTCCCTCGCTCCCCTACTCAACTCTTCATACATCGCTTACAGCAACACTTGGAGTCACCTAGCTGTGACCCGTTACAATAGTCAGGAAGGGCCCGTGGTCACTTCTCTCTCCTGTACACACTTTGTCAGTCGTGTGTCTATATCTCCCTCGCTACCCTACCCAACTCTTAATACATCGCTTACAGCAACACTTGGAGTCACCTAGCTGTGGCCCGTTACAATAGTCAGGAAGGGCCCGTGGTCACTTCTCTCTCCTGTACACACTTTGCCAGTCGTGTGTCTATACCTCCCTCGCTCCCCTACTCAACTCTTAATACATCGCTTAAAGCAACACTTGGAGTCACCTAGCTGTGACCCGTTACAATAGTCAGGAAGGGCCCGTGGTCACTTCTCTCTCCTGTACACACTTTGTCAGTCGTGTGTCTATACCTCCCTCGCTCCCCTACTCAACTCTTAATACATCGCTTACAGCAACACTTGGAGTCACCTAGCTGTGACCCGTTACAATAGTCAGGAAGGGCCCGTGGTCACTTCTCTCTCCTTTACACACTTTGTCAGTCGTGTGTCTATACCTCCCTCGCTCCCCTACTCAACTCTTAATACATCGCTTACAGCAACACTTGGAGTCACCTAGCTGTGACCCGTTACAATAGTCAGGAAGAGCCCGTGGTAACTTCTCTCTCCTGTACACACTTTGTCAGTCGTGTGTCTATACCTCCCTCGCTCCTCTACTCAACTCTTAATACATCGCTTACAGCAACACTTGGAGTCATCTAGCTATGACCCGTTACAATAGTCAGGAAGGGCCCGTGGTCACTTCTCTCTCCTGTACACACTTTGCCAGTCGTGTGTCTATACCTCCCTCGCTCCTCTACTCAACTCTTAATACATCGCTTACAGCAACACTTGGAGTCATCTAGCTGTGACCCGTTACAATAGTCAGGAAGGGCCCGTGGTCACTTCTCTCTCCTGTACACACTTTGCCAGTCGTGTGTCTATACCTCCCTCGCTCCCCTACTCAACTCTTAATACATTGCTTACAGCAACACTTGGAGTCATCTAGCTGTGGCTCGTTACAATAGTCAGGAAGGGCCCGTGGTCACTTCTCTCTCATGTACACACTTTGGCAGTCGTGTGTCTATATCTCCCTCGCTCCTCTACTCAACTCTTAATACATCGCTTACAGCAACACTTGGAGTCACCTAGCTGTGGCCGTTACAATAGTCAGGAAGGGCCCGTGGTCACTTCTCTCTCATGTACACACTTTGTCAGTCGTGTGTCTATACCTCCCTCGCTCCCCTACTCAACTCTTAATACATCACTTACAGCAACACTTGGAGTCATCTAGCTGTGACCCGTTACAATAGTCAGGAAGGGCCCGTGGTCACTTCTCTCTCCTGTACACACTTTGTCAGTCGTGTGTCTATACCTCCCTCGCTCCCCTACTCAACTCTTAATACATCACTTACAGCAACACTTGGAGTCATCTAGCTGTGACCCGTTACAATAGTCAGGAAGGGCCCGTGGTCACTTCTCTCTCATGTACACACTTTGTCAGTCGTGTGTCTATACCTCCCTCGCTCCCCTACTCAACTCTTAATACATCACTTACAGCAACACTTGGAGTCACCTAGCTGTGGCCCGTTACAATAGTCAGGAAGGGCCCGTGGTCACTTCTCTCTCATGTACACACTTTGTCAGTCGTGTGTCTATACCTCCCTCGCTCCCCTACTCAACTCTTAATACATCGCTTACAGCAACACTTGGAGTCATCTAGCTGTGGCCCGTTACAATAGTCAGGAAGGGCCCGTGGTCACTTCTCTCTCCTGTAAACACTTGGTCAGTCGTGTGTCTATACCTCCCTTGCTCCCCTACTCAACTCTTAATACATCGCTTACAGCAACACTTGGAGTCATCTAGCTGTGGCCCGTTACAATAGTCAGGAGGGGCCCGTGGTCACTTCTCTCTCATGTACACACTTTCCCAGTCGTGTGTCTATACCTCCCTCGCTCCCCTACTCAACTCTTAATACATCGCTTACAGCAACACTTGGAGTCATCTAGCTGTGACCCGTTACAATAGTCAGGAAGGGCCCGTGGTCACTTCTCTCTCATGTACACACTTTGCCAGTCGTGTGTCTATACCTCCCTCGCTCCCCTACTCAACTCTTAATACATCGCTTACAGCAACACTTGGAGTCATCTAGCTGTGGCCGTTACAATAGTCAGGAAGGGCCCGTGGTCACTTCTCTCTCCTGTACACACTTTGTCAGTCGTGTGTCTATACCTCCCTCGCTCCCCTACTCAACTCTTAATACATCGCTTACAGCAACACTTGGAGTCACCTAGCTGTGGCCCGTTACAATAGTCAGGATGGGCCCGTGGTCACTTCTCTCTCCTGTACACACTTTGTCAGTCGTGTGTCTATACCTCCCTCGCTCCCCTACTCAACTCTTAATACATCGCTTACAGCAACACTTGGAGTCATCTAGCTGTGGCTCGTTACAATAGTCAGGAAGGGCCCGTGGTCACTTCTCTCTCCTGTACACACTTTGCCAGTCGTGTGTCTATACCTCCCTCGCTCCCCTACTCAACTCTTAATACATCGCTTACAGCAACACTTGGAGTCATCTAGCTGTGGCTCGTTACAATAGTCAGGAAGGGCCCGTGGTCACTTCTCTCTCATGTACACACTTTGTCAGTCGTGTGTCTATACCTCCCTCGCTCCCCTACTCAACTCTTAATACATCGCTTACAGCAACACTTGGAGTCAGCTAGCTGTGGCCCGTTACAATAGTCAGGAAGGGCCCGTGGTCACTTCTCTCTCCTGTACACACTTTGTCAGTCGTGTGTCTATACCTCCCTCGCTCCCCTACTCAACTCTTAATACATCGCTTACAGCAACACTTGGAGTCACCCTGCTGTGGCCGTTACAATAGTCAGGAAGGGCCCGTGGTCACTTCTCTCTCCTGTACACACTTTGTCAGTCGTGTGTCTATACCTCCCTCGCTCCCCTACTCAACTCTTAATACATCGATTACAGCAACACTTGGAGTCACCTAGCTGTGGCCGTTACAATAGTCAGGAAGGGCCCGTGGTCACTTCTCTCTCCTGTACACACTTTGCCAGTCGTGTGTATATACCTCCCTCGCTCCCCTACTCAACTCTTAATACATCGCTTACAGCAACACTTGGAGTCATCTAGCTGTGGCCCGTTACAATAGTCAGGAAGGGCCCGTGGTCACTTCTCTCTCCTGTAAACACTTGGTCAGTCGTGTGTCTATACCTCCCTTGCTCCCCTACTCAACTCTTAATACATCGCTTACAGCAACACTTGGAGTCATCTAGCTGTGGCCCGTTACAATAGTCAGGAGGGGCCCGTGGTCACTTCTCTCTCATGTACACACTTTCCCAGTCGTGTGTCTATACCTCCCTCGCTCCCCTACTCAACTCTTAATACATCGCTTACAGCAACACTTGGAGTCATCTAGCTGTGACCCGTTACAATAGTCAGGAAGGTCCCGTGGTCACTTCTCTCTCATGTACACACTTTGCCAGTCGTGTGTCTATACCTCCCTCGCTCCCCTACTCAACTCTTAATACATCGCTTACAGCAACACTTGGAGTCATCTAGCTGTGGCCGTTACAATAGTCAGGAAGGGCCCGTGGTCACTTCTCTCTCCTGTACACACTTTGTCAGTCGTGTGTCTATACCTCCCTCGCTCCCCTACTCAACTCTTAATACATCGCTTACAGCAACACTTGGAGTCACCTAGCTGTGGCCCGTTACAATAGTCAGGATGGGCCCGTGGTCACTTCTCTCTCCTGTACACACTTTGTCAGTCGTGTGTCTATACCTCCCTCGCTCCCCTACTCAACTCTTAATACATCGCTTACAGCAACACTTGGAGTCATCTAGCTGTGGCTCGTTACAATAGTCAGGAAGGGCCCGTGGTCACTTCTCTCTCCTGTACACACTTTGCCAGTCGTGTGTCTATACCTCCCTCGCTCCCCTACTCAACTCTTAATACATCGCTTACAGCAACACTTGGAGTCATCTAGCTGTGGCTCGTTACAATAGTCAGGAAGGGCCCGTGGTCACTTCTCTCTCATGTACACACTTTGTCAGTCGTGTGTCTATACCTCCCTCGCTCCCCTACTCAACTCTTAATACATCGCTTACAGCAACACTTGGAGTCAGCTAGCTGTGGCCCGTTACAATAGTCAGGAAGGGCCCGTGGTCACTTCTCTCTCCTGTACACACTTTGTCAGTCGTGTGTCTATACCTCCCTCGCTCCCCTACTCAACTCTTAATACATCGCTTACAGCAACACTTGGAGTCACCTAGCTGTGGCCGTTACAATAGTCAGGAAGGGCCCGTGGTCACTTCTCTCTCCTGTACACACTTTGTCAGTCGTGTGTCTATACCTCCCTCGCTCCCCTACTCAACTCTTAATACATCGATTACAGCAACACTTGGAGTCACCTAGCTGTGGCCGTTACAATAGTCAGGAAGGGCCCGTGGTCACTTCTCTCTCCTGTACACACTTTGCCAGTCGTGTGTATATACCTCCCTCGCTCCCCTACTCAACTCTTAATACATCGCTTACAGCAACACTTGGAGTCATCTAGCTGTGGCCCGTTACAATAGTCAGGAAGGGCCCGTGGTCACTTCTCTCTCCTGTACACACTTTGCCAGTCGTGTGTCTATATCTCCCTCGCTCCCCTACTCAACTCTTAATACATCGCTTACAGCAACACTTGGAGTCATCTAGCTGTGGCCCGTTACAATAGTCAGGAAGGGCCCGTGGTCACTTCTCTCTCCTGTACACACTTTGCCAGTCGTGTGTCTATATCTCCCTCGCTCCCTACTCAACTCTTAATACATCGCTTACAGCAACACTTGGAGTCATCTAGCTGTGGCTCGTTACAATAGTCAGGAAGGGCCCGTGGTCACTTCTCTCTCCTGTACACACTTTGTCAGTCGTGTGTCTATACCTCCCTCGCTCCCCTACTCAACTCTTAATACATCACTTACAGCAACACTTGGAGTCATCTAGCTGTGGCTCGTTACAATAGTCAGGAAGGGCCCGTGGTCACTTCTCTCTCCTGTACACACTTTGCCAGTCGTGTGTCTATACCTCCCTCGCTCCCCTACTCAACTCTTAATACATCACTTACAGCAACACTTGGAGTCATCTAGCTGTGGCTCGTTACAATAGTCAGGAAGGGCCCGTGGTCACTTCTCTCACTTCTCTCACTTCTCACTGTACACACTTTGTCAGTCGTGTGTCTATACCTCCCTCGCTCACCTACTCAACTCTTAATACATCGCTTACAGCAACACTTGGAGTCATCTAGCTGTGACCCGTTACAATAGTCAGGAAGGGCCCGTGGTCACTTCTCTCACCTGCACACTTTGTCAGTCGTGTGTCTATATCTCCCTCGCTCCCCTACTCAAATCTTAATTCATCGATTACAGCAACACTTGGAGTCACCTAGCTGTGGCCCGTTACAATAGTCAGGAAGGGCCCGTGGACACTTCTCTCTCATGTACACACTTTGGCAGTCGTGTGTCTATACCTCCCTCGCTCTCCTACTCAACTCTTAATACATCGCTTACAGCAACACTTGGAGTCACCTAGCTGTGGCCCGTTACAATAGTCAGGAAGGGCCCGTGGTCACTTCTCTCTCATGTACACACTTTGTCAGTCGTGTGTCTATACCTCCCTCGCTCCTCTACTCAACTCTTAATACATCGCTTACAGCAACACTTGGAGTCATCTAGCTGTGACCCGTTACAATAGTCAGGAAGGGCCCGTGGTCACTTCTCTCTCCTGTACACACTTTGTCAGTCGTGTGTCTATACCTCCCTCGCTCCTCTACTCAACTCTTAATCCATCGCTTGCAGCAACACATGGAGTCACCTAGCTGTGGCCGTTACAATAGTCAGGAAGGGCCCGTGGTCACTTCTCTCTCCTGTACACACTTTGCCAGTCGTGTGTCTATACCTCCCTCGCTCCCCTACTCAACTCTTAATCCATCGCTTGCAGCAACACATGGAGTCACCTAGCTGTGGCCCGTTACAATAGTCAGGAAGGGCCCGTGGTCACTTCTCTCTCATGTACACACTTTGGCAGTCGTGTGTCTATATCTCCCTCGCTCACCTACTCAACTCTTAATACATCGCTTACAGCAACACTTGGAGTCACCTAGCTGTGGCCCGTTACAATAATCAGGAAGGGCCCGTGGTCACTTCTCTCTCCTGTACACACTTTGTCAGTCGTGTGTCTATACCTCCCTCGCTCCCCTACTCAACTCTTAATCCATCGCTTGCAGCAACACTTGGAGTCATCTAGCTGTGGCCCGTTACAATAGTCAGGAAGGGCCCGTGGTCACTTCTCTCTCATGTACACACTTTGTCAGTCGTGTGTCTATACCTCCCTCGCTCTCCTACTCAACTCTTAATACATCGCTTACAGCAACACTTGGAGTCACCTAGCTGTGGCCCGTTACAATAGTCAGGAAGGGCCCGTGGTCACTTCTCTCTCCTGTACACACTGTGCCAGTCATGTGTCTATACCTCCCTCGCTCCTCTACTCAACTCTTAATACATCGCTTACAGCAACACTTGGAGTCATCTAGCTGTGGCCCGTTACAATAGTCAGGAAGGGCCCGTGGTCACTTCTCTCTCCTGTACACACTTTGCCAGTCATGTGTCTATACCTCCCTCGCTCCCCTACTCAACTCTTAATCCAACGCTTGCAGCAACACATGGAGTCACCTAGCTGTGGCCCGTTACAATAGTCAGGAAGGGCCCGTGGTCACTTCTCTCTCCTGTACACACTTTGCCAGACGTGTGTCTATACCTCCCTCGCTCCTCTACTCAACTCTTAATACATCGCTTACAGCAACACTTGGAGTCATCTAGCTGTGGCCCGTTACAATAGTCAGGAAGGGCCCGTGGTCACTTCTCTCTCCTGTACACACTTTGCCAGTCATGTGTCTATACCTCCCTCGCTCCTCTACTCAACTCTTAATACATCGCTTACAGCAACACTTGGAGTCATCTAGCTGTGGCCCGTTACAATAGTCAGGAAGGGCCCGTGGTCACTTCTCTCTCCTGTACACACTTTGCCAGTCATGTGTCTATATCTCCCTCGCTCCCCTACTCAACTCTTAATACATCGCTTACAGCAACACTTGGAGTCATCTAGCTGTGGCCCGTTACAATAGTCAGGAAGGGCCCGTGGTCACTTCTCTCTCCTGTACACACTTTGCCAGACGTGTGTCTATACCTCCCTCGCTCCCCTACTCAACTCTTAATCCAACGCTTGCAGCAACACATGGAGTCACCTAGCTGTGGCCCGTTACAATAGTCAGGAAGGGCCCGTGGTCACTTCTCTCTCCTGTACACACTTTGCCAGTCATGTGTCTATACCTCCCTCGCTCCTCTACTCAACTCTTAATACATCGCTTACAGCAACACTTGGAGTCACCTAGCTGTGGCCCGTTACAATAATCAGGAAGGGCCCGTGGTCACTTCTCTCTCCTGTACACACTTTGCCAGTCGTGTGTCTATATCTCCCTCGCTCCCTACTCAACTCTTAATCCATCGCTTGCAGCAACACATAGAGTCACCTAGCTGTGGCCCGTTACAATAGTCAGGAAGGGCCCGTGGTCACTTCTCTCTCCTGTACACACTTTGTCAGTCGTGTGTCTATACCTCCCTCGCTCCCCTACTCAACTCTTAATACATCGCTTACAGCAACACTTGGAGTCACCTAGCTGTGGCCCGTTACAATAGTCAGGAAGGGCCCGTGGTCACTTCTCTCTCCTGTACACACTTTGTCAGTCGTGTGTCTATACCTCCCTCGCTCCCCTACTCAACTCTTAATACATCGCTTACAGCAACACTTGGAGTCACCTAGCTGTGGCTCGTTACAATAGTCAGGAAGGGCCCGTGGTCACTTCTCTCTCCTGTACACACTTTGGCAGTCGTGTGTCTATACCTCCCTCGCTCCCTACTCAACTCTTAATAAATCGCTTACAGCAACACTTGGAGTCACCTAGCTGTGGCCGTTACAATAGTCAGGAAGGGCCCGTGGTCACTTCTCTCTCATGTACACACTTTGTCAGTCGTGTGTCTATACCTCCCTCGCTCCCCAACTCAACTCTTAATACATCACTTACAGCAACACTTGGAGTCATCTAGCTGTGACCCGTTACAATAGTCAGGAAGGGCCCGTGGTCACTTCTCTCTCCTGTACACACTTTGTCAGTCGTGTGTCTATACCCCCCTCGCTCCCCTACTCAACTCTTAATACATCACTTACAGCAACACTTGGAGTCATCTAGCTGTGACCCGTTACAATAGTCAGGAAGGGCCCGTGGTCACTTCTCTCTCATGTACACACTTTGTCAGTCGTGTGTCTATACCTCCCTCGCTCCCCTACTCAACTCTTAATACATCACTTACAGCAACACTTGGAGTCACCTAGCTGTGGCCCGTTACAATAGTCAGGAAGGGCCCGTGGTCACTTCTCTCTCATGTACACACTTTGTCAGTCGTGTGTCTATACCTCCCTCGCTCCCCTACTCAACTCTTAATACATCGCTTACAGCAACACTTGGAGTCATCTAGCTGTGGCCCGTTACAATAGTCAGGAAGGGCCCGTGGTCACTTCTCTCTCCTGTAAACACTTGGTCAGTCGTGTGTCTATACCTCCCTTGCTCCCCTACTCAACTCTTAATACATCGCTTACAGCAACACTTGGAGTCATCTAGCTGTGGCCCGTTACAATAGTCAGGAAGGGCCCGTGGTCACTTCTCTCTCATGTACACACTTTGCCAGTCGTGTGTCTATACCTCCCTCGCTCCCCTACTCAACTCTTAATACATCGCTTACAGCAACACTTGGAGTCATCTAGCTGTGACCCGTTACAATAGTCAGGAAGGGCCCGTGGTCACTTCTCTCTCATGTACACACTTTGCCAGTCGTGTGTCTATACCTCCCTCGCTCCCCTACTCAACTCTTAATACATCGCTTACAGCAACACTTGGAGTCATCTAGCTGTGGCCGTTACAATAGTCAGGAAGGGCCCGTGGACACTTCTCTCTCCTGTACACACTTTGTCAGTCGTGTGTCTATACCTCCCTCGCTCCCCTACTCAACTCTTAATACATCGCTTACAGCAACACTTGGAGTCACCTAGTTGTGGCCCGTTACAATAGTCAGGATGGGCCCGTGGTCACTTCTCTCTCCTGTACACACTTTGTCAGTCGTGTGTCTATACCTCCCTCGCTCCCCTACTCAACTCTTAATACATCGCTTACAGCAACACTTGGAGTCATCTAGCTGTGGCTCGTTACAATAGTCAGGAAGGGCCCGTGGTCACTTCTCTCTCCTGTACACACTTTGCCAGTCGTGTGTCTATACCTCCCTCGCTCCCCTACTCAACTCTTAATACATCGCTTACAGCAACACTTGGAGTCATCTAGCTGTGGCTCGTTACAATAGTCAGGAAGGGCCCGTGGTCACTTCTCTCTCATGTACACACTTTGTCAGTCGTGTGTCTATACCTCCCTCGCTCCCCTACTCAACTCTTAATACATCGCTTACAGCAACACTTGGAGTCAGCTAGCTGTGGCCCGTTACAATAGTCAGGAAGGGCCCGTGGTCACTTCTCTCTCCTGTACACACTTTGTCAGTCGTGTGTCTATACCTCCCTCGCTCCCCTACTCAACTCTTAATACATCGCTTACAGCAACACTTGGAGTCACCTAGCTGTGGCCGTTACAATAGTCAGGAAGGGCCCGTGGTCACTTCTCTCTCCTGTACACACTTTGCCAGTCGTGTGTCTATATCTCCCTCGCTCCTCTACTCAACTCTTAATACATCGCTTACAGCAACACTTGGAGTCACCTAGCTGTGGCCCGTTACAATAGTCAGGAAGGGCCCGTGGTCACTTCTCTCTCCTGTACACACTTTGGCAGTCGTGTGTCTATACCTCCCTCGCTCCCCTACTCAACTCTTAATACATCGCTTACAGCAACACTTGGAGTCACCTAGCTGTGGCCGTTACAATAGTCAGGAAGGGCCCGTGGTCACTTCTCTCTCCTGTACACACTTTGCCAGTCGTGTGTATATACCTCCCTCGCTCCCCTACTCAACTCTTAATACATCGCTTACAGCAACACTTGGAGTCATCTAGCTGTGGCCCGTTACAATAGTCAGGAAGGGCCCGTGGTCACTTCTCTCTCCTGTAAACACTTTGTCAGTCGTGTGTCTATACCTCCCTCGCTCCCCTACTCAACTCTTAATACATCACTTACAGCAACACTTGGAGTCATCTAGCTGTGGCTCGTTACAATAGTCAGGAAGGGCCCGTGGTCACTTCTCTCTCCTGTACACACTTTGCCAGTCGTGTGTCTATATCTCCCTCGCTCCCCTACTCAACTCTTAATACATCGCTTACAGCAACACTTGGAGTCATCTAGCTGTGGCCCGTTACAATAGTCAGGAAGGGCCCGTGGTCACTTCTCTCTCCTGTACACACTTTGCCAGTCGTGTGTCTATATCTCCCTCGCTCCCTACTCAACTCTTAATACATCGCTTACAGCAACACTTGGAGTCATCTAGCTGTGGCTCGTTACAATAGTCAGGAAGGGCCCGTGGTCACTTCTCTCTCCTGTACACACTTTGTCAGTCGTGTGTCTATACCTCCCTCGCTCCCCTACTCAACTCTTAATACATCACTTACAGCAACACTTGGAGTCATCTAGCTGTGGCTCGTTACAATAGTCAGGAAGGGCCCGTGGTCACTTCTCTCTCCTGTACACACTTTGCCAGTCGTGTGTCTATACCTCCCTCGCTCCCCTACTCAACTCTTAATACATCACTTACAGCAACACTTGGAGTCATCTAGCTGTGGCTCGTTACAATAGTCAGGAAGGGCCCGTGGTCACTTCTCTCTCCTGTACACACTTTGTCAGTCGTGTGTCTATACCTCCCTCGCTCACCTACTCAACTCTTAATACATCGCTTACAGCAACACTTGGAGTCATCTAGCTGTGACCCGTTACAATAGTCAGGAAGGGCCCGTGGTCACTTCTCTCACCTGCACACTTTGTCAGTCGTGTGTCTATATCTCATTCGCTCCCCTACTCAAATCTTAATTCATCGATTACAGCAACACTTGGAGTCACCTAGCTGTGGCCCGTTACAATAGTCAGGAAGGGCCCGTGGACACTTCTCTCTCATGTACACACTTTGGCAGTCGTGTGTCTATACCTCCCTCGCTCTCCTACTCAACTCTTAATACATCGCTTACAGCAACACTTGGAGTCACCTAGCTGTGGCCCGTTACAATAGTCAGGAAGGGCCCGTGGTCACTTCTCTCTCATGTACACACTTTGTCAGTCGTGTGTCTATACCTCCCTCGCTCCTCTACTCAACTCTTAATACATCGCTTACAGCAACACTTGGAGTCATCTAGCTGTGACCCGTTACAATAGTCAGGAAGGGCCCGTGGTCACTTCTCTCTCATGTACACACTTTGGCAGTCGTGTGTCTATATCTCCCTCGCTCACCTACTCAACTCTTAATACATCGCTTACAGCAACACTTGGAGTCACCTAGCTGTGGCCCGTTACAATAATCAGGAATGGCCCGTGGTCACTTCTCTCTCCTGTACACACTTTGTCAGTCGTGTGTCTATACCTCCCTCGCTCCCCTACTCAACTCTTAATCCATCGCTTGCAGCAACACTTGGAGTCATCTAGCTGTGGCCCGTTACAATAGTCAGGAAGGGCCCGTGGTCACTTCTCTCTCATGTACACACTTTGTCAGTCGTGTGTCTATACCTCCCTCGCTCTCCTACTCAACTCTTAATACATCGCTTACAGCAACACTTGGAGTCACCTAGCTGTGGCCCGTTACAATAGTCAGGAAGGGCCCGTAGTCACTTCTCTCTCCTGTACACACTCTGCCAGTCATGTGTATACCTCCCTCGCTCCTCTACTCAACTCTTAATACATCGCTTACAGCAACACTTGGAGTCATCTAGCTGTGGCCCGTTACAATAGTCAGGAACGGCCCGTGGTCACTTCTCTCTCCTGTACACACTTTGCCAGACGTGTGTCTATACCTCCCTCGCTCCTCTACTCAACTCTTAATACATCGCTTACTGCAACACTTGGAGTCATCTAGCTGTGGCCCGTTACAATAGTCAGGAAGGGCCCGTGGTCACTTCTCTCTCCTGTACACACTTTGCCAGTCATGTGTCTATACCTCCCTCGCTCCTCTACTCAACTCTTAATACATCGCTTACAGCAACACTTGGAGTCATCTAGCTGTGGCCCGTTACAATAGTCAGGAAGGGCCCGTGGTCACTTCTCTCTCCTGTACACACTTTGCCAGTCATGTGTCTATATCTCCCTCGCTCCTCTACTCAACTCTTAATACATCGCTTACAGCAACACTTGGAGTCATCTAGCTGTGGCCCGTTACAATAGTCAGGAAGGGCCCGTGGTCACTTCTCTCTCCTGTACACACTTTGCCAGTCATGTGTCTATACCTCCCTCGCTCCTCTACTCAACTCTTAATACATCGCTTACAGCAACACTTGGAGTCACCTAGCTGTGGCCCGTTACAATAATCAGGAAGGGCCCGTGGTCACTTCTCTCTCCTGTACACACTTTGCCAGTCGTGTGTCTATATCTCCCTCGCTCCCTACTCAACTCTTAATCCATCGCTTGCAGCAACACATGGAGTCACCTAGCTGTGGCCCGTTACAATAGTCAGGAAGGGCCCGTGGTCAGTTCTCTCTCCTGTACACACTTTGTCAGTCGTGTGTCTATACCTCCCTCGCTCCCCTACTCAACTCTTAATACATCGCTTACAGCAACACTTGGAGTCACCTAGCTGTGGCCCGTTACAATAGTCAGGAAGGGCCCGTGGTCACTTCTCTCTCCTGTACACACTTTGTCAGTCGTGTGTCTATACCTCCCTCGCTCCCCTACTCAACTCTTAATACATCGCTTACAGCAACACTTGGAGTCACCTAGCTGTGGCTCGTTACAATAATCAGGAAGGGCCCGTGGTCACTTCTCTCTCCTGTACACACTTTGGCAGTCGTGTGTCTATACCTCCCTCGCTCCCTACTCAACTCTTAATAAATCGCTTACAGCAACACTTGGAGTCACCTAGCTGTGGCTCGTTACAATAGTCAGGAAGGGCCCGTGGTCACTTCTCTCTCATGTACACACTTTGTCAGTCGTGTGTCTATACCTCCCTCGCTCCCCACTCAACTCTTAATACATCGCTTACAGCAACACTTGGAGTCACCTAGCTGTGGCCCGTTACAATAGTCAGGAAGGGCCCGTGGTCACTTCCCTCTCCTGTACACACTTTGGCAGTCGTGTGTCTATACCTCCCTCGCTCCCTACTCAACTCTTAATACATCGCTTACAGCAACACTTGGAGTCACCTAGCTGTGGCCCGTTACAATAGTCAGGAAGGCCCCGTGGTCACTTCTCTCTCATGTACACACTTTGTCAATCGTGTGTCTATACCTCCCTCGCTCCTCTACTCAACTCTTAATACATCGCTTACAGCAACACTTGGAGTCACCTAGCTGTGGCCCGTTACAATAGTCCGGAAGGCCCCGTGATCACTTCTCTCTCATGTACACACTTTGTCAGTCGTGTGTCTATACCTCCCTCGCTCCCCTACTCAACTCTTAATACATCGCTTACAGCAACACTTGGAGTCACCTAGCTGTGGCCCGTTACAATAGTCAGGAAGGCCCCGTGGTCACTTCTCTCTCATGTACGCACTTTGTCAATCGTATGTCTATACCTCACTCGCTCCCTACTCAAATCTTAATACATCGCTTACAGCAACACTTGGAGTCACCTAGCTGTGGCCCGTTACAATAGTCAGGAAGGCCCCGTGGTCACTTCTCTCTCATGTACGCACTTTGTCAATCGTGTGTCTATACCTCACTCGCTCCCTACTCAACTCTTAATACATCGCTTACAGCAACACTTGGAGTCACCTAGCTGTGGCCCGTTACAATAGTCAGGAAGGCCCCGTGGTCACTTCTCTCTCATGTACACACTTTGTCAATCGTATGTCTATACCTCACTCGCTCCCTACTCAACTCTTAATACATCGCTTACAGCAACACTTGGAGTCACCTAGCTGTGGCCCGTTACAATAGTCAGGAAGGCCCCGTGGTCACTTCTCTCTCATGTACACACTTTGTCAGTCGTGTGTCTATACCTCCCTCGCTCCCTACTCAACTCTTAATACATCGCTTACAGCAACACTTGGAGTCACCTAGCTGTGGCCCGTTACAATAGTCAGGAAGGCCCCGTGGTCACTTCTCTCTCATGTACGCACTTTGTCAGTCGTGTGTCTATACCTCCCTCGCTCCCTACTCAACTCTTAATACATCGCTTACAGCAACACTTGGAGTCATCTAGCTGTGGCCCGTTACAATAGTCAGGAAGGGCCCGTGGTCACTTCTCTCTCATGTACACACTTTGTCAGTCGTGTGTCTATACCTCCCTCGCTCCTCTACTCAACTCTTAACAAATCGCTTACAGCAACACTTGGAGTCACCTAGCTGTGGCCCGTTACAATAGACAGGAAGGGCCCGTGGTCACTTCTCTCTCCTGTACACACTTTGTCAGTCGTGTGTCTATACCTCCCTCGCTCCCCTACTCAACTCTTAATACATCGCTTAAAGCAACACTTGGAGTCACCTAGCTGTGGCCCGTTACAATAGTCAGGAAGGGCCCGTGGACACTTCTCTCTCATGTACACACTTTGGCAGTCGTGTGTCTATACCTCCCTCGCTCTCCTACTCAACTCTTAATACATCGCTTACAGAAACACTTGGAGTCACCTAGCTGTGGCCCGTTACAATAGTCAGGAAAGGCCCGTGGTCACTTCTCTCTCCTGTACACACTTTGCCAGTTGTGTGTCTATACCTCCCTCACTCCTCTACTCAACTCTTAATACATCGCTTACAGCAACACTTGGAGTCACCTAGCTGTGGCCCGTTACAATAGTCAGGAAGGCCCGTGGTCACTTCTCTCTCCTGTACAAACTTTGTCAGTCGTGTGTCTATATCTCCCTCGCTCCCCTACTCAACTCTTAATACATCGCTTACAGCAACACTTGGAGTCACCTAGCTGTGGCCCGTTACAATAGTCAGGAAGGGCCCGTGGTCACTTCTCTCTCCTGTACACACTTTGTCAGTCGTGTGTCTATATCTCCCTCGCTCCCCTACTCAACTCTTAATACATCGCTTACAGCAACACTTGGAGTCACCTAGCTGTGGCCCGTTACAATAGTCAGGAAAGGCCCGTGGTCACTTCTCTCTCCTGTACACACTTTGCCAGTCATGTGTCTATACCTGCCTCACTCCTCTACTCAACTCTTAATACATCGCTTACAGCAACACTTGGAGTCACCTAGCTGTGGCCCGTTACAATAGTCAGGAAGGGCCCGTGGTCACTTCTCTCTCATGTACACACTTTGTCAGTCGTGTGTCTATACCTCCCTCGCTCCCTACTCAACTCTTAATACATCGCTTACAGCAACACTTGGAGTCACCTAGCTGTGGCCCGTTACAATAGTCAGGAAGGCCCCGTGGTCACTTCTCTCTCATGTACGCACTTTGTCAGTCGTGTGTCTATACCTCCCTCGCTCCCTACTCAACTCTTAATACATCGCTTACAGCAACACTTGGAGTCATCTAGCTGTGGCCCGTTACAATAGTCAGGAAGGGCCCGTGGTCACTTCTCTCTCATGTACACACTTTGTCAGTCGTGTGTCTATACCTCCCTCGCTCCTCTACTCAACTCTTAACAAATCGCTTACAGCAACACTTGGAGATATCTAGCTGTGGCCCGTTACAATAGACAGGAAGGGCCCGTGGTCACTTCTCTCTCCTGTACACACTTTGTCAGTCGTGTGTCTATACCTCCCTCGCTCCCCTACTCAACTCTTAATACATCGCTTAAAGCAACACTTGGAGTCACCTAGCTGTGGCCCGTTACAATAGTCAGGAAGGGCCCGTGGACACTTCTCTCTCATGTACACACTTTGGCAGTCGTGTGTCTATACCTCCCTCGCTCTCCTACTCAACTCTTAATACATCGCTTACAGAAACACTTGGAGTCACCTAGCTGTGGCCCGTTACAATAGTCAGGAAAGGCCCGTGGTCACTTCTCTCTCCTGTACACACTTTGCCAGTTGTGTGTCTATACCTCCCTCACTCCTCTACTCAACTCTTAATACATCGCTTACAGCAACACTTGGAGTCACCTAGCTGTGGCCCGTTACAATAGTCAGGAAGGCCCGTGGTCACTTCTCTCTCCTGTACACACTTTGTCAGTCGTGTGTCTATATCTCCCTCGCTCCCCTACTCAACTCTTAATACATCGCTTACAGCAACACTTGGAGTCACCTAGCTGTGGCCCGTTACAATAGTCAGGAAGGGCCCGTGGTCACTTCTCTCTCCTGTACACACTTTGTCAGTCGTGTGTCTATATCTCCCTCGCTCCCCTACTCAACTCTTAATACATCGCTTACAGCAACACTTGGAGTCACCTAGCTGTGGCCCGTTACAATAGTCAGGAAAGGCCCGTGGTCACTTCTCTCTCCTGTACACACTTTGCCAGTCATGTGTCTATACCTGCCTCACTCCTCTACTCAACTCTTAATACATCGCTTACAGCAACACTTGGAGTCACCTAGCTGTGGCCCGTTACAATAGTCAGGAAGGGCCCGTGGTCACTTCTCTCTCATGTACACACTTTGTCAGTCGTGTGTCTATATCTCCCTCGCTCCTCTACTCAACTCTTAATACATCGCTTACAGCAACACTTGGAGTCATCTAGCTGTGGCTCGTTACAATAGTCAGGAAGGGCCCGTGGTCACTTCTCTCTCATGTACACACTTTGGCAGTCGTGTGTCTATACCTCCCTCACTCCCCTACTCAACTCTTAATCCATCGCTTACAGCAACACTTGGAGTCATCTAGCTGTGACCCGTTACAATAGTCAGGAAGGGCCCGTGGTCACTTCTCTCTCCTGTACACACTTTGTCAGTCGTGTGTCTATACCTCCCTCTCTCCCCTACTCAACTCTTAATCCATCGCTTGCAGCAACACATGGAGTCACCTAGCTGTGGCCCGTTACAATATTCAGGAAGGGCCCGTGGTCACTTCTCTCTCCTGTACACACTTTGCCAGTCGTGTGTCTATACCTCCCTCGCTCCTCTACTCAACTCTTAATCCATCACTTACAGCAACACTTGGAGTCACCTAGCTGTGGCTCGTTACAATAGTCAGGAAGGGCCCGTGGTCACTTCTCTCTCATGTACACACTTTGGCATTCGTGTGTCTATATCTCCCTCGCTCCTCTACTCAACTCTTAATACATCGCTTGCAGCAACACATGGTGTCACCTAGCTGTGGCCCGTTACAATAGTCAGGAAGGGCCCGTGGTCACTTCTCTCTCCTGTACACACTTTGGCAGTCGTGTGTCTATACCTCCCTCGCTCCCCTACTCAACTCTTAATCCATCACTTACAGCAACACTTGGAGTCACCTAGCTGTGGCTCGTTACAATAGTCAGGAAGGGCCCGTGGTCACTTCTCTCTCATGTACACACTTTGGCATTCGTGTGTCTATATCTCCCTCGCTCCTCTACTCAACTCTTAATACATCGCTTGCAGCAACACATGGAGTCACCTAGCTGTGGCCCGTTACAATAGTCAGGAAGGGCCCGTGGTCACTTCTCTCTCATGTACACACTTTGTCAGTCGTGTGTCTATACCTCCCTCGCTCCCCTACTCAACTCTTAATCCATCGCTTGCAGCAACACATGGAGTCACCTAGCTGTGGCCCGTTACAATAGTCAGGAAGGGTCCGTGGTCACTTCTCTCTCATGTACACACTTTGTCAGTCGTGTGTCTATATCTCCCTCGCTCCCTACTCAACTCTTAATACATCGCTTACAGCAACACTTGGAGTCACCTAGCTGTGGCCCGTTACAATAGTCAGGAAGGGCCCGTGGTCACTTCTCTCTCCTGTACACACTTTGCCAGTCGTGTGTCTATACCTCCCTCGCTCCCCTACTCAACTCTTAATACATCGCTTACAGCAACACTTGGAGTCACCTAGCTGTGGCCCGTTACTATAGTCAGGAAGGGCCCGTGGTTACTTCTCTCTCATGTACACACTTTGGCAGTCGTGTGTCTATACCTCCCCTCTCCCCTACTCAACTCTTAATACATCGCTTACAGCAACACATGGAGTCATCTAGCTGTGGCCCGTTACAATAGTCAGGAAGGCCCCGTGGTCACTTCTCTCTCATGTACACACTTTGCCAGTCATGTGTCTATACCTCCCTCGCTCCTCTACTCAACTCTTAATACATCGCTTACAGCAACACTTGGAGTCTCCTAGCTGTGGCTCGTTACAATAGTCAGGAAGGCCCCGTGGTCACTTCTCTCTCATGTACACACTTTGCCAGTCATGTGTCTATACCTCCCTCGCTCCTCTACTAAACTCTTAATACATCGCTTACAGCAACACTTGGAGTCTCCTAGCTGTGGCTCGTTACAATAGTCAGGAAGGGCCCGTGGTCACTTCTCTCTCATGTACACACTTTGTCAGTCGTGTGTCTATACCTCCCTCGCTCACCTACTCAACTCTTAATACATCGCTCACAGCAACACTTGGAGTCAGCTAGCTGTGGCCCGTTACAATAGTCAGGAAGGGCCCGTGGTCACTTCTCTCTCATGTACACACTTTGGCAGTCATGTGTCTATACCTCCCTCGCTCACCTACTCAACTCTTAATACATCGCTCACAGCAACACTTGGGGTCACCTAGCTGTGGCCCGTTACAATAGTCAGGAAGGGCCCGTGGTCACTTCTCTCTCCTGTACACACTTTGTCAGTCGTGTGTCTATATCTCCCTCGCTCCCCTACTCAACTCTTAATACATCGCTTACAGCAACACTTGGAGTCACCTAGCTGTGGCCCGTTACTATAGTCAGGAAGGGCCCGTGGTCACTTCTCTCTCATATACACATTTTGTCAGTCGTGTGTCTATACTCCCTCGCTCCCCTACTCAACTCTTAATACATCGCTTACAGCAACACTTGGAGTCATCTAGCTGTGACCCGTTACAATAGTCAGGAAGGGCCCGTGGTTACTTCTCTCTCCTGTACAGACTTTGTCAGTCTTGTGTCTATACCTCCCTCGCTCCCCTACTCAGCTCTTAATACATCGCTTACAGCAACACTTGGGGTCATCTAGCTGTGACCCGTTACAATAGTCAGGAAGGGCCCGTGGTTACTTCTCTCTCCTGTACACACTTTGCCAGTCGTGTGTCTATACCTCCCTCGCTCCCCTACTCAACTCTTAATACATCGCTTACAGCAACACTTGGGGTCCTCTAGCTGTGACCCGTTACAATAGTCAGGAAGGGCCCGTGGTTACTTCTCTCTCCTGTACAGACTTTGTCAGTCTTGTGTCTATACCTCCCTCGCTCCTCTACTCAACTCTTCATACATCGCTTACAGCAACACTTGGAGTCACCTAGCTGTGTCCCGTTTCAATATTCAGGAAGGGCCCGTGGTCACTTCTCTCTCCTGTACACACTTTGCCAGTCGTATGTCTATATCTCCCTCGCTCCCCTACTCAACTCTTAATACATCGCTTACAGCAACACATGGAGTCAACTAGCTGTGGCCCATTACAATAGTCAGGAAGGGCCCGTGGTCACTTCTCTCTCCTGTACACACTTTGCCAGTCGTGTGTCTATACCTCCCTCGCTCTCCTACTCAACTCTTAATACATCGCTTACAGCAACACTTGGAGTCACCTAGTTGTGGCTCGTTACAATAGTCAGGAAGGGCCCGTGGTCACTTCTCTCTCCTGTACACACTTTGTCAGTCGTGTGTCTATATCTCCCTCGCTCGCCTACTCAACTCTTAACACATCACTTACAGCAACACATGGAGTCATCTAGCTGTGGCCGTTACAATAGTCAGGAAGGGCCCGTGGTCACTTCTCTCTCTTGTACACACTTTGGCAGACGTGTGTCTATATCTCCCTCGCTCCCCTACTCAACTCTTAATACATCGCTTACAGCAACACTTGGAGTCACCTAGCTGTGGCCGTTACAATAGTCAGGAAGGGCCCGTGGTCACTTTTCTGTCATGTACACACTTTGGCAGTCGTGTGTCTATATCTCCCTCGCTCCCCTACTCAACTCTTAATACATCGCTTACAGCAACACTTGGAGTCATCT
This sequence comes from Mantis religiosa, assembly GCA_030765055.1. Taxonomy (NCBI): domain Eukaryota; kingdom Metazoa; phylum Arthropoda; class Insecta; order Mantodea; family Mantidae; genus Mantis; species Mantis religiosa. The sequence continues at coordinate 18,483,229 of CM060949.1, forward strand.
AGCTGTGGCTCGTTACAATAGTCAGGAAGGGCCCGTGGTCACTTCTCTCTCCTGTACACACTTTGCCAGTCGTGTGTCTATACCTCCCTCGCTCCCCTACTCAACTCTTAATACATCGCTTACAGCAACACTTGGAGTCATCTAGCTGTGACCCGTTACAATAGTCAGGAAGGGCCCGTGGTCACTTCTCTCCCCTGTACACACTTTGTCAGTCGTGTGTCTATACCTCCCTCGCTCCCCTACTCAACTCTTAATACATCGCTTACAGCAACACTTGGAGTCACCTAGCTGTGACCCGTTACAATAGTCAGGAAGGGCCCGTGGTCACTTCTCTCTCCTGTACACACTTTGTCAGTCGTGTGTCTATATCTCCCTCGCTACCCTACCCAACTCTTAATACATCGCTTACAGCAACACTTGGAGTCACCTAGCTGTGGCCCGTTACAATAGTCAGGAAGGGCCCGTGGTCACTTCTCTCTCCTGTACACACTTTGCCAGTCGTGTGTCTATACCTCCCTCGCTCCCCTACTCAACTCTTAATACATCGCTTAAAGCAACACTTGGAGTCACCTAGCTGTGACCCGTTACAATAGTCAGGAAGGGCCCGTGGTCACTTCTCTCTCCTGTACACACTTTGTCAGTCGTGTGTCTATACCTCCCTCGCTCCCCTACTCAACTCTTAATACATCGCTTACAGCAACACTTGGAGTCACCTAGCTGTGACCCGTTACAATAGTCAGGAAGGGCCCGTGGTCACTTCTCTCTCCTTTACACACTTTGTCAGTCGTGTGTCTATACCTCCCTCGCTCCCCTACTCAACTCTTAATACATCGCTTACAGCAACACTTGGAGTCACCTAGCTGTGACCCGTTACAATAGTCAGGAAGAGCCCGTGGTAACTTCTCTCTCCTGTACACACTTTGTCAGTCGTGTGTCTATACCTCCCTCGCTCCTCTACTCAACTCTTAATACATCGCTTACAGCAACACTTGGAGTCATCTAGCTATGACCCGTTACAATAGTCAGGAAGGGCCCGTGGTCACTTCTCTCTCCTGTACACACTTTGCCAGTCGTGTGTCTATACCTCCCTCGCTCCTCTACTCAACTCTTAATACATCGCTTACAGCAACACTTGGAGTCATCTAGCTGTGACCCGTTACAATAGTCAGGAAGGGCCCGTGGTCACTTCTCTCTCCTGTACACACTTTGCCAGTCGTGTGTCTATACCTCCCTCGCTCCCCTACTCAACTCTTAATACATTGCTTACAGCAACACTTGGAGTCATCTAGCTGTGGCTCGTTACAATAGTCAGGAAGGGCCCGTGGTCACTTCTCTCTCATGTACACACTTTGGCAGTCGTGTGTCTATATCTCCCTCGCTCCTCTACTCAACTCTTAATACATCGCTTACAGCAACACTTGGAGTCACCTAGCTGTGGCCGTTACAATAGTCAGGAAGGGCCCGTGGTCACTTCTCTCTCATGTACACACTTTGTCAGTCGTGTGTCTATACCTCCCTCGCTCCCCTACTCAACTCTTAATACATCACTTACAGCAACACTTGGAGTCATCTAGCTGTGACCCGTTACAATAGTCAGGAAGGGCCCGTGGTCACTTCTCTCTCCTGTACACACTTTGTCAGTCGTGTGTCTATACCTCCCTCGCTCCCCTACTCAACTCTTAATATATCACTTACAGCAACACTTGGAGTCATCTAGCTGTGACCCGTTACAATAGTCAGGAAGGGCCCGTGGTCACTTCTCTCTCATGTACACACTTTGTCAGTCGTGTGTCTATACCTCCCTCGCTCCCCTACTCAACTCTTAATACATCACTTACAGCAACACTTGGAGTCACCTAGCTGTGGCCCGTTACAATAGTCAGGAAGGGCCCGTGGTCACTTCTCTCTCATGTACACACTTTGTCAGTCGTGTGTCTATACCTCCCTCGCTCCCCTACTCAACTCTTAATACATCGCTTACAGCAACACTTGGAGTCATCTAGCTGTGGCCCGTTACAATAGTCAGGAAGGGCCCGTGGTCACTTCCCTCTCCTGTAAACACTTGGTCAGTCGTGTGTCTATACCTCCCTTGCTCCCCTACTCAACTCTTAATACATCGCTTACAGCAACACTTGGAGTCATCTAGCTGTGGCCCGTTACAATAGTCAGGAGGGGCCCGTGGTCACTTCTCTCTCATGTACACACTTTCCCAGTCGTGTGTCTATACCTCCCTCGCTCCCCTACTCAACTCTTAATACATCGCTTACAGCAACACTTGGAGTCATCTAGCTGTGACCCGTTACAATAGTCAGGAAGGGCCCGTGGTCACTTCTCTCTCATGTACACACTTTGCCAGTCGTGTGTCTATACCTCCCTCGCTCCCCTACTCAACTCTTAATACATCGCTTACAGCAACACTTGGAGTCATCTAGCTGTGGCCGTTACAATAGTCAGGAAGGGCCCGTGGTCACTTCTCTCTCCTGTACACACTTTGTCAGTCGTGTGTCTATACCTCCCTCGCTCCCCTACTCAACTCTTAATACATCGCTTACAGCAACACTTGGAGTCACCTAGCTGTGGCCCGTTACAATAGTCAGGATGGGCCCGTGGTCACTTCTCTCTCCTGTACACACTTTGTCAGTCGTGTGTCTATACCTCCCTCGCTCCCCTACTCAACTCTTAATACATCGCTTACAGCAACACTTGGAGTCATCTAGCTGTGGCTCGTTACAATAGTCAGGAAGGGCCCGTGGTCACATCTCTCTCCTGTACACACTTTGCCAGTCGTGTGTCTATACCTCCCTCGCTCCCCTACTCAACTCTTAATACATCGCTTACAGCAACACTTGGAGTCATCTAGCTGTGGCTCGTTACAATAGTCAGGAAGGGCCCGTGGTCACTTCTCTCTCATGTACACACTTTGTCAGTCGTGTGTCTATACCTCCCTCGCTCCCCTACTCAACTCTTAATACATCGCTTACAGCAACACTTGGAGTCAGCTAGCTGTGGCCCGTTACAATAGTCAGGAAGGGCCCGTGGTCACTTCTCTCTCCTGTACACACTTTGTCAGTCGTGTGTCTATACCTCCCTCGCTCCCCTACTCAACTCTTAATACATCGCTTACAGCAACACTTGGAGTCACCTAGCTGTGGCCGTTACAATAGTCAGGAAGGGCCCGTGGTCACTTCTCTCTCCTGTACACACTTTGTCAGTCGTGTGTCTATACCTCCCTCGCTCCCCTACTCAACTCTTAATACATCGCTTACAGCAACACTTGGAGTCACCTAGCTGTGGCCGTTACAATAGTCAGGAAGGGCCCGTGGTCACTTCTCTCTCCTGTACACACTTTGCCAGTCGTGTGTATATACCTCCCTCGCTCCCCTACTCAACTCTTAATACATCGCTTACAGCAACACTTGGAGTCATCTAGCTGTGGCCCGTTACAATAGTCAGGAAGGGCCCGTGGTCACTTCTCTCTCCTGTAAACACTTTGTCAGTCGTGTGGCTATACCTCCCTCGCTCCCCTACTCAACTCTTAATACATCACTTACAGCAACACTTGGAGTCATCTAGCTGTGGCTCGTTACAATAGTCAGGAAGGGCCCGTGGTCACTTCTCTCTCCTGTACACACTTTGCCAGTCGTGTGTCTATATCTCCCTCGCTCCCCTACTCAACTCTTAATACATCGCTTACAGCAACACTTGGAGTCATCTAGCTGTGGCCCGTTACAATAGTCAGGAAGGGCCCGTGGTCACTTCTCTCTCCTGTACACACTTTGCCAGTCGTGTGTCTATATCTCCCTCGCTCCCTACTCAACTCTTAATACATCGCTTACAGCAACACTTGGAGTCATCTAGCTGTGGCTCGTTACAATAGTCAGGAAGGGCCCGTGGTTACTTCTCTCTCCTGTACACACTTTGTCAGTCGTGTGTCTATACCTCCCTCGCTCCCCTACTCAACTCTTAATACATCACTTACAGCAACACTTGGAGTCATCTAGCTGTGGCTCGTTACAATAGTCAGGAAGGGCCCGTGGTCACTTCTCTCTCCTGTACACACTTTGCCAGTCGTGTGTCTATACCTCCCTCGCTCCCCTACTCAACTCTTAATACATCACTTACAGCAACACTTGGAGTCATCTAGCTGTGGCTCGTTACAATAGTCAGGAAGGGCCCGTGGTCACTTCTCTCACTTCTCTCACTTCTCACTGTACACACTTTGTCAGTCGTGTGTCTATACCTCCCTCGCTCACCTACTCAACTCTTAATACATCGCTTACAGCAACACTTGGAGTCATCTAGCTGTGACCCGTTACAATAGTCAGGAAGGGCCCGTGGTCACTTCTCTCACCTGCACACTTTGTCAGTCGTGTGTCTATATCTCCCTCGCTCCCCTACTCAAATCTTAATTCATCGATTACAGCAACACTTGGAGTCACCTAGCTGTGGCCCGTTACAATAGTCAGGAAGGGCCCGTGGACACTTCTCTCTCATGTACACACTTTGGCAGTCGTGTGTCTATACCTCCCTCGCTCTCCTACTCAACTCTTAATACATCGCTTACAGCAACACTTGGAGTCACCTAGCTGTGGCCCGTTACAATAGTCAGGAAGGGCCCGTGGTCACTTCTCTCTCATGTACACACTTTGTCAGTCGTGTGTCTATACCTCCCTCGCTCCTCTACTCAACTCTTAATACATCGCTTACAGCAACACTTGGAGTCATCTAGCTGTGACCCGTTACAATAGTCAGGAAGGGCCCGTGGTCACTTCTCTCTCCTGTACACACTTTGTCAGTCGTGTGTCTATACCTCCCTCGCTCCTCTACTCAACTCTTAATCCATCGCTTGCAGCAACACATGGAGTCACCTAGCTGTGGCCGTTACAATAGTCAGGAAGGGCCCGTGGTCACTTCTCTCTCCTGTACACACTTTGCCAGTCGTGTGTCTATACCTCCCTCGCTCCCCTACTCAACTCTTAATCCATCGCTTGCAGCAACACATGGAGTCACCTAGCTGTGGCCCGTTACAATAGTCAGGAAGGGCCCGTGGTCACTTCTCTCTCATGTACACACTTTGGCAGTCGTGTGTCTATATCTCCCTCGCTCACCTACTCAACTCTTAATACATCGCTTACAGCAACACTTGGAGTCACCTAGCTGTGGCCCGTTACAATAATCAGGAAGGGCCCGTGGTCACTTCTCTCTCCTGTACACACTTTGTCAGTCGTGTGTCTATACCTCCCTCGCTCCCCTACTCAACTCTTAATCCATCGCTTGCAGCAACACTTGGAGTCATCTAGCTGTGGCCCGTTACAATAGTCAGGAAGGGCCCGTGGTCACTTCTCTCTCATGTACACACTTTGTCAGTCGTGTGTCTATACCTCCCTCGCTCTCCTACTCAACTCTTAATACATCGCTTACAGCAACACTTGGAGTCACCTAGCTGTGGCCCGTTACAATAGTCAGGAAGGGCCCGTGGTCACTTCTCTCTCCTGTACACACTGTGCCAGTCATGTGTCTATACCTCCCTCGCTCCTCTACTCAACTCTTAATACATCGCTTACAGCAACACTTGGAGTCATCTAGCTGTGGCCCGTTACAATAGTCAGGAAGGGCCCGTGGTCACTTCTCTCTCCTGTACACACTTTGCCAGTCATGTGTCTATACCTCCCTCGCTCCCCTACTCAACTCTTAATCCAACGCTTGCAGCAACACATGGAGTCACCTAGCTGTGGCCCGTTACAATAGTCAGGAAGGGCCCGTGGTCACTTCTCTCTCCTGTACACACTTTGCCAGACGTGTGTCTATACCTCCCTCGCTCCTCTACTCAACTCTTAATACATCGCTTACAGCAACACTTGGAGTCATCTAGCTGTGGCCCGTTACAATAGTCAGGAAGGGCCCGTGGTCACTTCTCTCTCCTGTACACACTTTGCCAGTCATGTGTCTATACCTCCCTCGCTCCTCTACTCAACTCTTAATACATCGCTTACAGCAACACTTGGAGTCATCTAGCTGTGGCCCGTTACAATAGTCAGGAAGGGCCCGTGGTCACTTCTCTCTCCTGTACACACTTTGCCAGTCATGTGTCTATATCTCCCTCGCTCCCCTACTCAACTCTTAATACATCGCTTACAGCAACACTTGGAGTCATCTAGCTGTGGCCCGTTACAATAGTCAGGAAGGGCCCGTGGTCACTTCTCTCTCCTGTACACACTTTGCCAGACGTGTGTCTATACCTCCCTCGCTCCCCTACTCAACTCTTAATCCAACGCTTGCAGCAACACATGGAGTCACCTAGCTGTGGCCCGTTACAATAGTCAGGAAGGGCCCGTGGTCACTTCTCTCTCCTGTACACACTTTGCCAGTCATGTGTCTATACCTCCCTCGCTCCTCTACTCAACTCTTAATACATCGCTTACAGCAACACTTGGAGTCACCTAGCTGTGGCCCGTTACAATAATCAGGAAGGGCCCGTGGTCACTTCTCTCTCCTGTACACACTTTGCCAGTCGTGTGTCTATATCTCCCTCGCTCCCTACTCAACTCTTAATCCATCGCTTGCAGCAACACATAGAGTCACCTAGCTGTGGCCCGTTACAATAGTCAGGAAGGGCCCGTGGTCACTTCTCTCTCCTGTACACACTTTGTCAGTCGTGTGTCTATACCTCCCTCGCTCCCCTACTCAACTCTTAATACATCGCTTACAGCAACACTTGGAGTCACCTAGCTGTGGCCCGTTACAATAGTCAGGAAGGGCCCGTGGTCACTTCTCTCTCCTGTACACACTTTGTCAGTCGTGTGTCTATACCTCCCTCGCTCCCCTACTCAACTCTTAATACATCGCTTACAGCAACACTTGGAGTCACCTAGCTGTGGCTCGTTACAATAGTCAGGAAGGGCCCGTGGTCACTTCTCTCTCCTGTACACACTTTGGCAGTCGTGTGTCTATACCTCCCTCGCTCCCTACTCAACTCTTAATAAATCGCTTACAGCAACACTTGGAGTCACCTAGCTGTGGCCGTTACAATAGTCAGGAAGGGCCCGTGGTCACTTCTCTCTCATGTACACACTTTGTCAGTCGTGTGTCTATACCTCCCTCGCTCCCCTACTCAACTCTTAATACATCACTTACAGCAACACTTGGAGTCATCTAGCTGTGACCCGTTACAATAGTCAGGAAGGGCCCGTGGTCACTTCTCTCTCCTGTACACACTTTGTCAGTCGTGTGTCTATACCCCCCTCGCTCCCCTACTCAACTCTTAATACATCACTTACAGCAACACTTGGAGTCATCTAGCTGTGACCCGTTACAATAGTCAGGAAGGGCCCGTGGTCACTTCTCTCTCATGTACACACTTTGTCAGTCGTGTGTCTATACCTCCCTCGCTCCCCTACTCAACTCTTAATACATCGCTTACAGCAACACTTGGAGTCACCTAGCTGTGGCCCGTTACAATAGTCAGGAAGGGCCCGTGGTCACTTCTCTCTCATGTACACACTTTGTCAGTCGTGTGTCTATACCTCCCTCGCTCCCCTACTCAACTCTTAATACATCGCTTACAGCAACACTTGGAGTCATCTAGCTGTGGCCCGTTACAATAGTCAGGAAGGGCCCGTGGTCACTTCTCTCTCCTGTAAACACTTGGTCAGTCGTGTGTCTATACCTCCCTTGCTCCCCTACTCAACTCTTAATACATCGCTTACAGCAACACTTGGAGTCACCTAGCTGTGGCCGTTACAATAGTCAGGAAGGGCCCGTGGACACTTCTCTCTCCTGTACACACTTTGTCAGTCGTGTGTCTATACCTCCCTCGCTCCCCTACTCAACTCTTAATACATCGCTTACAGCAACACTTGGAGTCACCTAGCTGTGGCCCGTTACAATAGTCAGGATGGGCCCGTGGTCACTTCTCTCTCCTGTACACACTTTGTCAGTCGTGTGTCTATACCTCCCTCGCTCCCCTACTCAACTCTTAATACATCGCTTACAGCAACACTTGGAGTCATCTAGCTGTGGCTCGTTACAATAGTCAGGAAGGGCCCGTGGTCACTTCTCTCTCCTGTACACACTTTGCCAGTCGTGTGTCTATACCTCCCTCGCTCCCCTACTCAACTCTTAATACATCGCTTACAGCAACACTTGGAGTCATCTAGCTGTGGCTCGTTACAATAGTCAGGAAGGGCCCGTGGTCACTTCTCTCTCATGTACACACTTTGTCAGTCGTGTGTCTATACCTCCCTCGCTCCCCTACTCAACTCTTAATACATCGCTTACAGCAACACTTGGAGTCAGCTAGCTGTGGCCCGTTACAATAGTCAGGAAGGGCCCGTGGTCACTTCTCTCTCCTGTACACACTTTGTCAGTCGTGTGTCTATACCTCCCTCGCTCCCCTACTCAACTCTTAATACATCGCTTACAGCAACACTTGGAGTCACCTAGCTGTGGCCGTTACAATAGTCAGGAAGGGCCCGTGGTCACTTCTCTCTCCTGTACACACTTTGCCAGTCGTGTGTCTATATCTCCCTCGCTCCTCTACTCAACTCTTAATACATCGCTTACAGCAACACTTGGAGTCACCTAGCTGTGGCCCGTTACAATAGTCAGGAAGGGCCCGTGGTCACTTCTCTCTCCTGTACACACTTTGGCAGTCGTGTGTCTATACCTCCCTCGCTCCCCTACTCAACTCTTAATACATCGCTTACAGCAACACTTGGAGTCACCTAGCTGTGGCCGTTACAATAGTCAGGAAGGGCCCGTGGTCACTTCTCTCTCCTGTACACACTTTGCCAGTCGTGTGTATATACCTCCCTCGCTCCCCTACTCAACTCTTAATACATCGCTTACAGCAACACTTGGAGTCATCTAGCTGTGGCCCGTTACAATAGTCAGGAAGGGCCCGTGGTCACTTCTCTCTCCTGTAAACACTTTGTCAGTCGTGTGTCTATACCTCCCTCGCTCCCCTACTCAACTCTTAATACATCACTTACAGCAACACTTGGAGTCATCTAGCTGTGGCTCGTTACAATAGTCAGGAAGGGCCCGTGGTCACTTCTCTCTCCTGTACACACTTTGCCAGTCGTGTGTCTATATCTCCCTCGCTCCCCTACTCAACTCTTAATACATCGCTTACAGCAACACTTGGAGTCATCTAGCTGTGGCCCGTTACAATAGTCAGGAAGGGCCCGTGGTCACTTCTCTCTCCTGTACACACTTTGCCAGTCGTGTGTCTATATCTCCCTCGCTCCCTACTCAACTCTTAATACATCGCTTACAGCAACACTTGGAGTCATCTAGCTGTGGCTCGTTACAATAGTCAGGAAGGGCCCGTGGTCACTTCTCTCTCCTGTACACACTTTGTCAGTCGTGTGTCTATACCTCCCTCGCTCCCCTACTCAACTCTTAATACATCACTTACAGCAACACTTGGAGTCATCTAGCTGTGGCTCGTTACAATAGTCAGGAAGGGCCCGTGGTCACTTCTCTCTCCTGTACACACTTTGCCAGTCGTGTGTCTATACCTCCCTCGCTCCCCTACTCAACTCTTAATACATCACTTACAGCAACACTTGGAGTCATCTAGCTGTGGCTCGTTACAATAGTCAGGAAGGGCCCATGGTCACTTCTCTCTCCTGTACACACTTTGTCAGTCGTGTGTCTATACCTCCCTCGCTCACCTACTCAACTCTTAATACATCGCTTACAGCAACACTTGGAGTCATCTAGCTGTGACCCGTTACAATAGTCAGGAAGGGCCCGTGGTCACTTCTCTCACCTGCACACTTTGTCAGTCGTGTGTCTATATCTCATTCGCTCCCCTACTCAAATCTTAATTCATCGATTACAGCAACACTTGGAGTCACCTAGCTGTGGCCCGTTACAATAGTCAGGAAGGGCCCGTGGACACTTCTCTCTCATGTACACACTTTGGCAGTCGTGTGTCTATACCTCCCTCGCTCTCCTACTCAACTCTTAATACATCGCTTACAGCAACACTTGGAGTCACCTAGCTGTGGCCCGTTACAATAGTCAGGAAGGGCCCGTGGTCACTTCTCTCTCATGTACACACTTTGTCAGTCGTGTGTCTATACCTCCCTCGCTCCTCTACTCAACTCTTAATACATCGCTTACAGCAACACTTGGAGTCATCTAGCTGTGACCCGTTACAATAGTCAGGAAGGGCCCGTGGTCACTTCTCTCTCATGTACACACTTTGGCAGTCGTGTGTCTATATCTCCCTCGCTCACCTACTCAACTCTTAATACATCGCTTACAGCAACACTTGGAGTCACCTAGCTGTGGCCCGTTACAATAATCAGGAATGGCCCGTGGTCACTTCTCTCTCCTGTACACACTTTGTCAGTCGTGTGTCTATACCTCCCTCGCTCCCCTACTCAACTCTTAATCCATCGCTTGCAGCAACACTTGGAGTCATCTAGCTGTGGCCCGTTACAATAGTCAGGAAGGGCCCGTGGTCACTTCTCTCTCATGTACACACTTTGTCAGTCGTGTGTCTATACCTCCCTCGCTCTCCTACTCAACTCTTAATACATCGCTTACAGCAACACTTGGAGTCACCTAGCTGTGGCCCGTTACAATAGTCAGGAAGGGCCCGTAGTCACTTCTCTCTCCTGTACACACTGTGCCAGTCATGTGTATACCTCCCTCGCTCCTCTACTCAACTCTTAATACATCGCTTACAGCAACACTTGGAGTCATCTAGCTGTGGCCCGTTACAATAGTCAGGAACGGCCCGTGGTCACTTCTCTCTCCTGTACACACTTTGCCAGTCATGTGTCTATACCTCCCTCGCTCCCCTACTCAACTCTTAATCCAACGCTTGCAGCAACACATGGAGTCACCTAGCTGTGGCCCGTTACAATAGTCAGGAAGGGCCCGTGGTCACTTCTCTCTCCTGTACACACTTTGCCAGACGTGTGTCTATACCTCCCTCGCTCCTCTACTCAACTCTTAATACATCGCTTACTGCAACACTTGGAGTCATCTAGCTGTGGCCCGTTACAATAGTCAGGAAGGGCCCGTGGTCACTTCTCTCTCCTGTACACACTTTGCCAGTCATGTGTCTATACCTCCCTCGCTCCTCTACTCAACTCTTAATACATCGCTTACAGCAACACTTGGAGTCATCTAGCTGTGGCCCGTTACAATAGTCAGGAAGGGCCCGTGGTCACTTCTCTCTCCTGTACACACTTTGCCAGTCATGTGTCTATATCTCCCTCGCTCCTCTACTCAACTCTTAATACATCGCTTACAGCAACACTTGGAGTCATCTAGCTGTGGCCCGTTACAATAGTCAGGAAGGGCCCGTGGTCACTTCTCTCTCCTGTACACACTTTGCCAGTCATGTGTCTATACCTCCCTCGCTCCTCTACTCAACTCTTAATACATCGCTTACAGCAACACTTGGAGTCACCTAGCTGTGGCCCGTTACAATAATCAGGAAGGGCCCGTGGTCACTTCTCTCTCCTGTACACACTTTGCCAGTCGTGTGTCTATATCTCCCTCGCTCCCTACTCAACTCTTAATCCATCGCTTGCAGCAACACATGGAGTCACCTAGCTGTGGCCCGTTACAATAGTCAGGAAGGGCCCGTGGTCACTTCTCTCTCCTGTACACACTTTGTCAGTCGTGTGTCTATACCTCCCTCGCTCCCCTACTCAACTCTTAATACATCGCTTACAGCAACACTTGGAGTCACCTAGCTGTGGCCCGTTACAATAGTCAGGAAGGGCCCGTGGTCACTTCTCTCTCCTGTACACACTTTGTCAGTCGTGTGTCTATACCTCCCTCGCTCCCCTACTCAACTCTTAATACATCGCTTACAGCAACACTTGGAGTCACCTAGCTGTGGCTCGTTACAGTAGTCAGGAAGGGCCCGTGGTCACTTCTCTCTCCTGTACACACTTTGGCAGTCGTGTGTCTATACCTCCCTCGCTCCCTACTCAACTCTTAATAAATCGCTTACAGCAACACTTGGAGTCACCTAGCTGTGGCTCGTTACAATAGTCAGGAAGGGCCCGTGGTCACTTCTCTCTCATGTACACACTTTGTCAGTCGTGTGTCTATACCTCCCTCGCTCCCTACTCAACTCTTAATACATCGCTTACAGCAACACTTGGAGTCACCTAGCTGTGGCCCGTTACAATAGTCAGGAAGGGCCCGTGGTCACTTCCCTCTCCTGTACACACTTTGGCAGTCGTGTGTCTATACCTCCCTCGCTCCCTACTCAACTCTTAATACATCGCTTACAGCAACACTTGGAGTCACCTAGCTGTGGCCCGTTACAATAGTCAGGAAGGCCCCGTGGTCACTTCTCTCTCATGTACACACTTTGTCAATCGTGTGTCTATACCTCCCTCGCTCCTCTACTCAACTCTTAATACATCGCTTACAGCAACACTTGGAGTCACCTAGCTGTGGCCCGTTACAATAGTCCGGAAGGCCCCGTGGTCACTTCTCTCTCATGTACACACTTTGTCAGTCGTGTGTCTATACCTCCCTCACTCCCCTACTCAACTCTTAATACATCGCTTACAGCAACACTTGGAGTCACCTAGCTGTGGCCCGTTACAATAGTCAGGAAGGCCCCGTGGTCACTTCTCTCTCATGTACGCACTTTGTCAATCGTATGTCTATACCTCACTCGCTCCCTACTCAAATCTTAATACATCGCTTACAGCAACACTTGGAGTCACCTAGCTGTGGCCCGTTACAATAGTCAGGAAGGCCCCGTGGTCACTTCTCTCTCATGTACGCACTTTGTCAATCGTGTGTCTATACCTCACTCGCTCCCTACTCAACTCTTAATACATCGCTTACAGCAACACTTGGAGTCACCTAGCTGTGGCCCGTTACAATAGTCAGGAAGGCCCCGTGGTCACTTCTCTCTCATGTACACACTTTGTCAATCGTATGTCTATACCTCACTCGCTCCCTACTCAACTCTTAATACATCGCTTACAGCAACACTTGGAGTCACCTAGCTGTGGCCCGTTACAATAGTCAGGAAGGCCCCGTGGTCACTTCTCTCTCATGTACACACTTTGTCAGTCGTGTGTCTATACCTCCCTCGCTCCCTACTCAACTCTTAATACATCGCTTACAGCAACACTTGGAGTCACCTAGCTGTGGCCCGTTACAATAGTCAGGAAGGCCCCGTGGTCACTTCTCTCTCATGTACGCACTTTGTCAGTCGTGTGTCTATACCTCCCTCGCTCCCTACTCAACTCTTAATACATCGCTTACAGCAACACTTGGAGTCATCTAGCTGTGGCCCGTTACAATAGTCAGGAAGGGCCCGTGGTCACTTCTCTCTCATGTACACACTTTGTCAGTCGTGTGTCTATACCTCCCTCGCTCCTCTACTCAACTCTTAACAAATCGCTTACAGCAACACTTGGAGATATCTAGCTGTGGCCCGTTACAATAGACAGGAAGGGCCCGTGGTCACTTCTCTCTCCTGTACACACTTTGTCAGTCGTGTGTCTATACCTCCCTCGCTCCCCTACTCAACTCTTAATACATCGCTTAAAGCAACACTTGGAGTCACCTAGCTGTGGCCCGTTACAATAGTCAGGAAGGGCCCGTGGACACTTCTCTCTCATGTACACACTTTGGCAGTCGTGTGTCTATACCTCCCTCGCTCTCCTACTCAACTCTTAATACATCGCTTACAGAAACACTTGGAGTCACCTAGCTGTGGCCCGTTACAATAGTCAGGAAAGGCCCGTGGTCACTTCTCTCTCCTGTACACACTTTGCCAGTTGTGTGTCTATACCTCCCTCACTCCTCTACTCAACTCTTAATACATCGCTTACAGCAACACTTGGAGTCACCTAGCTGTGGCCCGTTACAATAGTCAGGAAGGCCCGTGGTCACTTCTCTCTCCTGTACACACTTTGTCAGTCGTGTGTCTATATCTCCCTCGCTCCCCTACTCAACTCTTAATACATCGCTTACAGCAACACTTGGAGTCACCTAGCTGTGGTCCGTTACAATAGTCAGGAAGGGCCCGTGGTCACTTCTCTCTCCTGTACACACTTTGTCAGTCGTGTGTCTATATCTCCCTCGCTCCCCTACTCAACTCTTAATACATCGCTTACAGCAACACTTGGAGTCACCTAGCTGTGGCCCGTTACAATAGTCAGGAAAGGCCCGTGGTCACTTCTCTCTCCTGTACACACTTTGCCAGTCATGTGTCTATACCTGCCTCACTCCTCTACTCAACTCTTAATACATCGCTTACAGCAACACTTGGAGTCACCTAGCTGTGGCCCGTTACAATAGTCAGGAAGGGCCCGTGGTCACTTCTCTCTCATGTACACACTTTGTCAGTCGTGTGTCTATACCTCCCTCGCTCCCTACTCAACTCTTAATACATCGCTTACAGCAACACTTGGAGTCACCTAGCTGTGGCCCGTTACAATAGTCAGGAAGGCCCCGTGGTCACTTCTCTCTCATGTACGCACTTTGTCAGTCGTGTGTCTATAGCTCCCTCGCTCCCTACTCAACTCTTAATACATCGCTTACAGCAACACTTGGAGTCATCTAGCTGTGGCCCGTTACAATAGTCAGGAAGGGCCCGTGGTCACTTCTCTCTCATGTACACACTTTGTCAGTCGTGTGTCTATACCTCCCTCGCTCCTCTACTCAACTCTTAACAAATCGCTTACAGCAACACTTGGAGATATCTAGCTGTGGCCCGTTACAATAGACAGGAAGGGCCCGTGGTCACTTCTCTCTCCTGTACACACTTTGTCAGTCGTGTGTCTATACCTCCCTCGCTCCCCTACTCAACTCTTAATACATCGCTTAAAGCAACACTTGGAGTCACCTAGCTGTGGCCCGTTACAATAGTCAGGAAGGGCCCGTGGACACTTCTCTCTCATGTACACACTTTGGCAGTCGTGTGTCTATACCTCCCTCGCTCTCCTACTCAACTCTTAATACATCGCTTACAGAAACACTTGGAGTCACCTAGCTGTGGCCCGTTACAATAGTCAGGAAAGGCCCGTGGTCACTTCTCTCTCCTGTACACACTTTGCCAGTTGTGTGTCTATACCTCCCTCACTCCTCTACTCAACTCTTAATACATCGCTTACAGCAACACTTGGAGTCACCTAGCTGTGGCCCGTTACAATAGTCAGGAAGGCCCGTGGTCACTTCTCTCTCCTGTACACACTTTGTCAGTCGTGTGTCTATATCTCCCTCGCTCCCCTACTCAACTCTTAATACATCGCTTACAGCAACACTTGGAGTCACCTAGCTGTGGCCCGTTACAATAGTCAGGAAGGGCCCGTGGTCACTTCTCTCTCCTGTACACACTTTGTCAGTCGTGTGTCTATATCTCCCTCGCTCCCCTACTCAACTCTTAATACATCGCTTACAGCAACACTTGGAGTCACCTAGCTGTGGCCCGTTACAATAGTCAGGAAAGGCCCGTGGTCACTTCTCTCTCCTGTACACACTTTGCCAGTCATGTGTCTATACCTGCCTCACTCCTCTACTCAACTCTTAATACATCGCTTACAGCAACACTTGGAGTCACCTAGCTGTGGCCCGTTACAATAGTCAGGAAGGGCCCGTGGTCACTTCTCTCTCATGTACACACTTTGTCAGTCGTGTGTCTATATCTCCCTCGCTCCTCTACTCAACTCTTAATACATCGCTTACAGCAACACTTGGAGTCATCTAGCTGTGGCTCGTTACAATAGTCAGGAAGGGCCCGTGGTCACTTCTCTCTCATGTACACACTTTGGCAGTCGTGTGTCTATACCTCCCTCACTCCCCTACTCAACTCTTAATCCATCGCTTACAGCAACACTTGGAGTCATCTAGCTGTGACCCGTTACAATAGTCAGGAAGGGCCCGTGGTCACTTCTCTCTCCTGTACACACTTTGTCAGTCGTGTGTCTATACCTCCCTCGCTCCCCTACTCAACTCTTAATCCATCGCTTGCAGCAACACATGGAGTCACCTAGCTGTGGCCCGTTACAATATTCAGGAAGGGCCCGTGGTCACTTCTCTCTCCTGTACACACTTTGCCAGTCGTGTGTCTATACCTCCCTCGCTCCTCTACTCAACTCTTAATCCATCACTTACAGCAACACTTGGAGTCACCTAGCTGTGGCTCGTTACAATAGTCAGGAAGGGCCCGTGGTCACTTCTCTCTCATGTACACACTTTGGCATTCGTGTGTCTATATCTCCCTCGCTCCTCTACTCAACTCTTAATACATCGCTTGCAGCAACACATGGAGTCACCTAGCTGTGGCCCGTTACAATAGTCAGGAAGGGCCCGTGGTCACTTCTCTCTCCTGTACACACTTTGGCAGTCGTGTGTCTATACCTCCCTCGCTCCCCTACTCAACTCTTAATCCATCACTTACAGCAACACTTGGAGTCACCTAGCTGTGGCTCGTTACAATAGTCAGGAAGGGCCCGTGGTCACTTCTCTCTCATGTACACACTTTGGCATTCGTGTGTCTATATCTCCCTCGCTCCTCTACTCAACTCTTAATACATCGCTTGCAGCAACACATGGAGTCACCTAGCTGTGGCCCGTTACAATAGTCAGGAAGGGCCCGTGGTCACTTCTCTCTCATGTACACACTTTGTCAGTCGTGTGTCTATACCTCCCTCGCTCCCCTACTCAACTCTTAATCCATCGCTTGCAGCAACACATGGAGTCACCTAGCTGTGGCCCGTTACAATAGTCAGGAAGGGTCCGTGGTCACTTCTCTCTCATGTACACACTTTGTCAGTCGTGTGTCTATATCTCCCTCGCTCCCTACTCAACTCTTAATACATCGCTTACAGCAACACTTGGAGTCACCTAGCTGTGGCCCGTTACAATAGTCAGGAAGGGCCCGTGGTCACTTCTCTCTCCTGTACACACTTTGCCAGTCGTGTGTCTATACCTCCCTCGCTCCCCTACTCAACTCTTAATACATCGCTTACAGCAACACTTGGAGTCACCTAGCTGTGGCCCGTTACTATAGTCAGGAAGGGCCCGTGGTTACTTCTCTCTCATGTACACACTTTGGCAGTCGTGTGTCTATACCTCCCCTCTCCCCTACTCAACTCTTAATACATCGCTTACAGCAACACATGGAGTCATCTAGCTGTGGCCCGTTACAATAGTCAGGAAGGCCCCGTGGTCACTTCTCTCTCATGTACACACTTTGCCAGTCATGTGTCTATACCTCCCTCGCTCCTCTACTCAACTCTTAATACATCGCTTACAGCAACACTTGGAGTCTCCTAGCTGTGGCTCGTTACAATAGTCAGGAAGGCCCCGTGGTCACTTCTCTCTCATGTACACACTTTGCCAGTCATGTGTCTATACCTCCCTCGCTCCTCTACTCAACTCTTAATACATCGCTTACAGCAACACTTGGAGTCTCCTAGCTGTGGCTCGTTACAATAGTCAGGAAGGGCCCGTGGTCACTTCTCTCTCATGTACACACTTTGTCAGTCGTGTGTCTATACCTCCCTCGCTCACCTACTCAACTCTTAATACATCGCTCACAGCAACACTTGGAGTCAGCTAGCTGTGGCCCGTTACAATAGTCAGGAAGGGCCCGTGGTCACTTCTCTCTCATGTACACACTTTGGCAGTCATGTGTCTATACCTCCCTCGCTCACCTACTCAACTCTTAATACATCGCTCACAGCAACACTTGGGGTCACCTAGCTGTGGCCCGTTACAATAGTCAGGAAGGGCCCGTGGTCACTTCTCTCTCCTGTACACACTTTGTCAGTCGTGTGTCTATATCTCCCTCGCTCCCCTACTCAACTCTTAATACATCGCTTACAGCAACACTTGGAGTCACCTAGCTGTGGCCCGTTACTATAGTCAGGAAGGGCCCGTGGTCACTTCTCTCTCATATACACATTTTGTCAGTCGTGTGTCTATACCTCCCTCGCTCCCCTACTCAACTCTTAATACATCGCTTACAGCAACACTTGGAGTCATCTAGCTGTGACCCGTTACAATAGTCAGGAAGGGCCCGTGGTTACTTCTCTCTCCTGTACAGACTTTGTCAGTCTTGTGTCTATACCTCCCTCGCTCCCCTACTCAACTCTTAATACATCGCTTACAGCAACACTTGGGGTCATCTAGCTGTGACCCGTTACAATAGTCAGGAAGGGCCCGTGGTTACTTCTCTCTCCTGTACACACTTTGCCAGTCGTGTGTCTATACCTCCCTCGCTCCCCTACTCAACTCTTAATACATCGCTTACAGCAACACTTGGGGTCCTCTAGCTGTGACCCGTTACAATAGTCAGGAAGGGCCCGTGGTTACTTCTCTCTCCTGTACAGACTTTGTCAGTCTTGTGTCTATACCTCCCTCGCTCCTCTACTCAACTCTTCATACATCGCTTACAGCAACACTTGGAGTCACCTAGCTGTGTCCCGTTGCAATATTCAGGAAGGGCCCGTGGTCACTTCTCTCTCCTGTACACACTTTGCCAGTCGTATGTCTATATCTCCCTCGCTCCCCTACTCAACTCTTAATACATCGCTTACAGCAACACATGGAGTCAACTAGCTGTGGCCCATTACAATAGTCAGGAAGGGCCCGTGGTCACTTCTCTCTCCTGTACACACTTTGCCAGTCGTGTGTCTATACCTCCCTCGCTCTCCTACTCAACTCTTAATACATCGCTTACAGCAACACTTGGAGTCACCTAGTTGTGGCTCGTTACAATAGTCAGGAAGGGCCCGTGGTCACTTCTCTCTCCTGTACACACTTTGTCAGTCGTGTGTCTATACCTCCCTCGCTCACCTACTCAACTCTTAATACATCGCTTACAGCAACACTTGGAGTCACCTAGCTGTGGCCCGTTACAATAGTCAGGAAGGGCCCGTGGTCACTTCTCTCTCCTGTACACACTTTGTCAGTCGTGTGTCTATACCTCCCTCGCTCACCTACTCAACTCTTAATACATCGCTTACAGCAACACTTGGAGTCACCTAGTTGTGGCTCGTTACAATAGTCAGGAAGGGCCCGTGGTCACTTCTCTCTCCTGTACACACTTTGTCAGTCGTGTGTCTATACCTCCCTCGCTCCCCTACTCAACTCTTAATACATCGCTTACAGCAACACTTGGAGTCACCTAGCTGTGGCCCGTTACAATAGTCAGGAAGGGCCCGTGGTCACTTCTCTCTCCTGTACACACTTTGTCAGTCGTGTGTCTATACCTCCCTCGCTCTCCTACTCAACTCTTAATACATCGCTTACAGCAACACTTGGAGTCACCTAGTTGTGGCTCGTTACAATAGTCAGGAAGGGCCCGTGGTCACTTCTCTCTCATGTACACTTTGTCAGTCGTGTGTCTATACCTCCCTCGCTCACCTACTCAACTCTTAATACATCGCTTACAGCAACACTTGGAGTCATCTAGCTGTGACCCGTTACAATAGTCAGGAAGGGCCCGTGGTCACTTCTCTCTCCTGTACACACTTTGCCAGTCGTGTGTCTATACCTCCCTTGCTCCCCTACTCAACTCTTAATACATCGCTTACAGCAACACTTGGAGTCACCTAGTTGTGGCTCGTTACAATAGTCAGGAAGGGCCCGTGGTCACTTCTCTCTCCTGTACACACTTTGTCAGTCGTGTGTCTATACCTCCCTCGCTCCCCTACTCAACTCTTAATACATCGCTTACAGCAACACTTGGAGTCATCTAGCTGTGACCCGTTACAATAGTCAGGAAGGGCCCGTGGTCACTTCTCTCACCTGCACATTTTGTCAGTCGTGTGTCTATATCTCCCTCGCTCCCCTACTCAAATCTTAATTCATCGATTACAGCAACACTTGGAGTCACCTAGCTGTGGCCCGTTACAATAGTCAGGAAGGGCCCGTGGACACTTTTCTCTCATGTACACACTTTGGCAGTCGTGTGTCTATACCTCCCTCGCTCTCCTACTCAACTCTTAATACATCGCTTACAGCAACACTTGGAGTCACCTAGCTGTGGCCCGTTACAATAGTCAGGAAGGGCCCGTGGTCACTTCTCTCTCATGTACACACTTTGTCAGTCGTGTGTCTATACCTCCCTCGCTCCCCTACTCAACTCTTAATACATCGCTTACAGCAACACTTGGAGACATCTAGCTGTGACCCGTTACAATAGTCAGGAAGGGCCCGTGGTCACTTCTCTCTCCTGTACACACTTTGTCAGTCGTGTGTCTATTAC
Organism: Mantis religiosa; assembly: GCA_030765055.1. NCBI lineage: Eukaryota > Metazoa > Arthropoda > Insecta > Mantodea > Mantidae > Mantis > Mantis religiosa. The sequence continues at coordinate 18,503,453 of CM060949.1, forward strand.
TCCCTCGCTCCCCTACTCAACTCTTAATCCATCGCTTGCAGCAACACATGGAGTCACCTAGCTGTGGCCCGTTACAATATTCAGGAAGGGCCCGTGGTCACTTCTCTCTCCTGTACACACTTTGCCAGTCGTGTGTCTATACCTCCCTCGCTCCCCTACTCAACTCTTAATCCATCGCTTGCAGCAACATATGGAGTCACCTAGCTGTGGCCCGTTACAATAGTCAGGAAGGGCCCGTGGTCACTTCTCTCTCATGTACACACTTTGGCAGTCGTGTGTCTATATCTCCCTCGCTCACCTACTCAACTCTTAATACATCGCTTACAGCAACACTTGGAGTCACCTAGCTGTGGCCCGTTACAATAATCAGGAAGGGCCCGTGGTCACTTCTCTCTCCTGTACACACTTTGTCAGTCGTGTGTCTATACCTCCCTCGCTCCCCTACTCAACTCTTAATCCATCGCTTGCAGCAACACATGGAGTCACCTAGCTGTGGCCCGTTACAATAGTCAGGAAGGGCCCGTGGTCACTTCTCTCTCCTGTACACACTGTCCCAGTCATGTGTCTATATCTCCCTCGCTCCTTTACTCAACTCTTAATACATCGCTTACAGCAACACTTGGAGTCATCTAGCTGTGACCCGTTACAATAGTCAGGAAGGGCCCGTGGTCACTTCTCTCTCCTGTACACACTTTGCCAGTCGTGTGTCTATACCTCCCTCGCTCCCCTACTCAACTCTTAATCCAACGTTTGCAGCAACACATGGAGTCACCTAGCTGTGGCCCGTTACAATAGTCAGGAAGGGCCCGTGGTCACTTCTCTCTCCTGTACACACTTTGCCAGTCATGTGTCTATACCTCCCTCGCTCTTCTACTCAACTCTTAATACATCGCTAACAGCAACACTTGGAGTCACCTAGCTGTGGCCCGTTACAATAATCAGGAAGGGCCCGTGGTCACTTCTCTCTCCTGTACCCACTTTGCCAGTTGCGTGTCTATACCTCCCTCGCTCCCCTACTCAACTCTTAATCTATCGCTTGCAGCAACACATGGAGTCACCTAGCTGTGGCCCGTTACAATAGTCAGGAAGGGCCCGTGGTCACTTCTCTCTCCTGTACACACTTTGTCAGTCGTGTGTCTATACCTCCCTCGCTCCCCTACTCAACTCTTAATACATCGCTTACAGCAACACTTGGAGTCACCTAGCTGTGGCCCGTTACAATAGTCAGGAAGGGCCCGTGGTCACTTCTCTCTCCTGTACACACTTTGTCAGTCGTGTGTCTATACCTCCCTCGCTCCCCTATTCAACTCTTAATACATCGCTTACAGCAACACTTGGAGTCACCTAGCTGTGGCTCGTTACAATAGTCAGGAAGGGCCCGTGGTCACTTCTCTCTCCTGTACACACTTTGTCAGTCGTGTGTCTATACCTCCCTCGCTCCTCTACTCAACTCTTAATACATCGCTTACAGCAACACTTGGAGTCACCTAGCTGTGGCCCGTTACAATAGTCAGGAAGGCCCCGTGGTCACTTCTCTCTCATGTACACACTTTTTCAATCGTGTGTCTATACCTCCCTCGCTCCCTACTCAACTCTTAATACATCGCTTACAGCAACACTTGGAGTCACCTAGCTGTGGCCCGTTACAATAGTCAGGAAGGCCCCGTGGTCACTTCTCTCTCATGTACACACTTTGTCAGTCGTGTGTCTATACCTCCGTCGCTCCCTACTCAACTCTTAATACATCGCTTACAGCAACACTTGGAGTCACCTAGCTGTGGCCCGTTACAATAGTCAGGAAGGCCCCGTGGTCACTTCTCTCTCATGTACGCACTTTGTCAGTCGTGTGTCTATACCTCCCTCGCTCCCTACTCAACTCTTAATACATCGCTTACAGCAACACTTGGAGTCACCTAGCTGTGGCCCGTTACAATAGTCAGGAAGGGCCCGTGGTCACTTCTCTCTCATGTACACACTTTGTCAGTCGTGTGTCTATACCTCCCTCGCTCTCCTACTCAACTCTTAACACATCGCTTACAGCAACACTTGGAGTCATCTAGCTGTGGCCCGTTACAATAGTCAGGAAGGGCCCGTGGTCACTTCTCTCTCATATACACATTTTGTCAGTCGTGTGTCTATACCTCCCTCGCTCCCCTACTCAACTCTTAATACATCGCTTACAGCAACACTTGGAGTCATCTAGCTGTGGCCCGTTACAATAGTCAGGAAGGGCCCGTGGTCACTTCTCTCTCATGTACACACTTTGCCAGTCGTGTGTCTATACCTCCCTCGCTCCTCTACTCAACTCTTAACACATCGCTTACAGCAACACTTGGAGTCATCTAGCTGTGGCCCGTTACAATAGTCAGGAAGGGCCCGTGGTCACTTCTCTCTCATGTACACACTTTGTCAGTCGTGTGTCTATACCTCCCTCGCTCCCCTACTCAACTCTTAATACATCGCTTACAGCAACACTTGGAGTCATCTAGCTGTGGCCCGTTACAATAGTCAGGAAGGGCCCGTGGTCACTTCTCTCTCCTGTACACACTTTGGCAGTCGTGTGTCTATACCTCCCTCGCTCCTCTACTCAACTCTTAACACATCGCTTACAGCAACACTTGGAGTCATCTAGCTGTGGCCCGTTACAATAGTCAGGAAGGGCCCGTGGTCACTTCTCTCTCCTGTACACACTTTGTCAGTCGTGTGTCTATACCTCCCTCGCTCCCCTACTCAACTCTTAATACATCGCTTACAGCAACACTTGGAGTCACCTAGCTGTGGCCCGTTACAATAGTCAGGAAGGGCCCGTGGACACTTCTCTCTCATGTACACACTTTGGCAGTCGTGTGTCTATACCTCCCTCGCTCTCCTACTCAACTCTTAATACATCGCTTACAGCAACACTTGGAGTCACCTAGCTGTGGCCCGTTACAATAGTCAGGAAGGGCCCGTGGTCACTTCTCTCTCATGTACACACTTTGCCAGTCGTGTGTCTATACCTCCCTCGCTCCCCTACTCAACTCTTAATACATCGCTTACAGCAACACTTGGAGTCATCTAGCTGTGGCCCGTTACAATAGTCAGGAAGGGCCCGTGGTCACTTCTCTCTCATGTACACACTTTGCCAGTCGTGTGTCTATACCTCCCTCGCTCCTCTACTCAACTCTTAACACATCGCTTACAGCAACACTTGGAGTCATCTAGCTGTGGCCCGTTACAATAGTCAGGAAGGGCCCGTGGTCACTTCTCTCTCATGTACACACTTTGTCAGTCGTGTGTCTATACCTCCCTCGCTCCCTACTCAACTCTTAATACATCGCTTACAGCAACACTTGGAGTCACCTAGCTGTGGCCCGTTACAATAGTCAGGAAGGGCCCGTGGTCACTTCTCTCTCATGTACACACTTTGGCAGTCGTCTGTCTATATCTCCCTCGATCCTCTACTCAACTCTTAATACATCGCTTAAAGCAACACTTGGAGTCATCTAGCTGTGGCTCGTTACAATAGTCAGGAAGGGCCTGTGGTCACTTCTCTCTCATGTACACACTTTGGCAGTCGTCTGTCTATATCTCCCTCGATCCTCTACTCAACTCTTAATACATCGCTTACAGCAACACTTGGAGTCATCTAGCTGTGGCTCGTTACAATAGTCAGGAAGGGCCCGTGGTCACTTCTCTCTCATGTACACACTTTGTCAGTCGTGTGTCTATACCTCCCTCACTCCCCTACTCAACTCTTAATCCATCGCTTACAGCAACACTTGGAGTCACCTAGCTGTGGCCCGTTACAATAGTCAGGAAGGGCCCGTGGTCACTTCTCTCTCATGTACACACTTTGGCAGTCGTCTGTCTATACCTCCCTCGCTCCTCTACTCAACTCTTAATACATCGCTTACAGCAACACTTGGAGTCACCTAGCTGTGGCCCGTTACAATATTCAGGAAGGGCCCGTGGTCACTTCTCTCTCCTGTACACACTTTGCCAGTCGTGTGTCTATACCTCCCTCGCTCCCCTACTCAACTCTTAATCCATCGCTTGCAGCAACACATGGAGTCACCTAGCTGTGGCCCGTTACAATAGTCAGGAAGGGCCCGTGGTCACTTCTCTCTCATGTACACACTTTGGCAGTCGTGTGTCTATATCTCCCTCGCTCACCTACTCAACTCTTAATACATCGCTTACAGCAACACTTGGAGTCACCTAGCTGTGGCCCGTTACAATAATCAGGAAGGGCCCGTGGTCACTTCTCTCTCCTGTACACACTTTGTCAGTCGTGTGTCTATACCTCCCTCGCTCCCTACTCAACTCTTAATCCATCGCTTGCAGCAACACATGGAGTCACCTAGCTGTGGCCCGTTACAATAGTCAGGAAGGGCCCGTGGTCACTTCTCTCTCCTGTACACACTTTGCCAGTCATGTGTCTATACCCCCCTCGCTCCTCTACTCAACTCTTAATACATCGCTTACAGCAACACTTGGAGTCATCTAGCTGTGGCCCGTTACAATAGTCAGGAAGGGCCCGTGGTCACTTCTCTCTCCTGTACACAGTTTGCCAGTCATGTGTCTATACCTCCCTCGCTCCCCTACTCAACTCTTAATCCAACGCTTGCAGCAACACATGGAGTCATCTAGCTGTGGCCCGTTATAATAATCAGGAAGGGCCCGTGGTCACTTCTCTCTCCTGTACACACTTTGCCAGTCATGTGTCTATACCTCCCTCGCTCCTCTACTCAACTCTTAATACATCGCTTACAGCAACACTTGGAGTCACCTAGCTGTGGCCCGTTACAATAATCAGGAAGGGCCCGTGGTCACTTCTCTCTCCTGTACACACTTTGCCAGTCGTGTGTCTATACCTCCCTCGCTCCCCTACTCAACTCTTAATCCATCGCTTGCAGCAACACATGGAGTCACTTAGTTTGGCCCGTTACAATAGTCAGGAAGGGCCCGTGGTCACTTCTCTCTCCTGTACACACTTTGTCAGTCGTGTGTCTATACCTCCCTCGCTCCCCTACTCAACTCTTAATTCATCGCTTACAGCAACACTTGGAGTCACCTAGCTGTGGCCCGTTACAATAGTCAGGAAGGGCCCGTGGTCACTTCTCTCTCCTGTACACACTTTGTCAGTCGTGTGTCTATACCTCCCTCGCTCCCCTTCTCAACTCCTAATACATCGCTTACAGCAACACTTGGAGTCACCTAGCTGTGGCTCGTTACAATAGTCAGGAAGGGCCCGTGGTCACTTCTCTCTCCTGTACACACTTTGGCAGTCGTGTGTCTATACCTCCCTCGCTCCCTACTCAACTCTTAATAAATCGCTTACAGCAACACTTGGAGTCACCTAGCTGTGGCTCGTTACAATAGTCAGGAAGGGCCCGTGGTCACTTCTCTCTCATGTACACACCTTGTCAGTCGTGTGTCTATACCTCCCTCGCTCCCTACTCAACTCTTAATACATCGCTTACAGCAACACTTGGAGTCACCTAGCTGTGGCCCGTTACAATAGTCAGGAAGGGCCCGTGGTCACTTCTCTCTCCTGTACACACTTTGGCAGTCGTGTGTCTATACCTCCCTCGCTCCCTACTCAACTCTTAATACATCGCTTACAGCAACACTTGGAGTCACCTAGCTGTGGCCCGTTACAATAGTCAGGAAGGCCCCGTGGTCACTTCTCTCTCATGTACACACTTTGTCAATCGTGTGTCTATACCTCCCTCGCTCCCTACTCAACTCTTAATACATCGCTTACAGCAACACTTGGAGTCACCTAGCTGTGGCCCGTTACAATAGTCAGGAAGGCCCCGTGGTCACTTCTCTCTCATGTACACACTTTGTCAGTCGTGTGTCTATATCTCCCTCGCTCCCTACTCAACTCTTAATACATCGCTTACAGCAACACTTGGAGTCACCTAGCTGTGGCCCGTTACAATAGTCAGGAAGGCCCCGTGGTCACTTCTCTCTCATGTACACACTTTGGCAGTCGTGTGTCTATACCTCCCTCGCTCCCTACTCAACTCTTAATACATCGCTTACAGCAACACTTGGGGTCACCTAGCTGTGGCCCGTTACAATAGTCAGGAAGGCCCCGTGGTCACTTCTCTCTCATGTACGCACTTTGTCAGTCGTGTGTCTATACCTCCCTCGCTCCCTACTCAACTTTTAATACATCGCTTACAGCAACACTTGGAGTCACCTAGCTGTGGCCCGTTACAATAGTCAGGAAGGCCCCGTGGTCACTTCTCTCTCATGTACGCACTTTGTCAGTCGTGTGTCTATACCTCCCTCGCTCCCTACTCAACTCTTAATACATCGCTTACAGCAACACTTGGTGTCACCTAGCTGTGGCCCGTTACAATAGTCAGGAAGGGCCCGTGGTCACTTCTCTCTCATGTACACACTTTGTCAGTCGTGTGTCTATATCTCCCTCGCTCCCTACTCAACTCTTAATACATCGCTTACAGCAACACTTGGAGTCACCTAGCTGTGGCCCGTTACAATAGTCAGGAAGGCCCCGTGGTCACTTCTCTCTCATGTACACACCTTGTCAGTCGTGTGTCTATATCTCCCTCGCTCCCTACTCAACTCTTAATACATCGCTTACAGCAACACTTGGTGTCACCTAGCTGTGGCCCGTTACAATAGTCATGAAGGGCCCGTGGTCACTTCTCTCTCATGTACACACTTTGTCAGTCGTGTGTCTATATCTCCCTCGCTCCCTACTCAACTCTTAATACATCGCTTACAGCAACACTTGGAGTCACCTAGCTGTGGCCCGTTACAATAGTCAGGAAGGCCCCGTGGTCACTTCTCTCTCATGTACGCACTTTGTCAGTCGTGTGTCTATACCTCCCTCGCTCCCTACTCAACTCTTAATACATCGCTTACAGCAACACTTGGGGTCACCTAGCTGTGGCCCGTTACAATAGTCAGGAAGGGCCCGTGGTTACTTCTCTCTCATGTACACACTTTGTCAGTCGTGTGTCTATACCTCCCTCGCTCCTCTACTCAACTCTTAATACATCGCTTACAGCAACACTTGGAGTCATCTAGCTGTGGCCCGTTACAATAGTCAGGAAGGGCCCGTGGTCACTTCTCTCTCCTGTACACACTTTGGCAGTCGTGTGTCTATACCTCCCTCGCTCCCTACTGAACTCTTAATACATCGCTTACAGCAACACTTGGGGTCACCTAGCTGTGGCCCGTTACAATAGTCAGGAAGGGCCCGTGGTCACTTCTCTCTCATGTACACACTTTGTCAGTCGTGTGTCTATACCTCCCTCGCTCTCCTACTCAACTCTTAATCCATCGCTTACAGCAACACTTGGAGTCACCTAGCTGTGGCCCGTTACAATAGTCAGGAAGGGCCCGTGGTCACTTCTCTCTCATGTACACACTTTGTCAGTCGTGTGTCTATATCTCCCTCGCTCCTCTACTCAACTCTTAATACATCGCTTACAGCAACACTTGGAGTCACCTAGCTGTGGCCCGTTACAATAGTCAGGAAGGGCCCGTGGTCACTTCTCTCTCCTGTACACACTTTGCCAGTCGTGTGTCTATACCTCACTCGCTCCCCTACTCAACTCTTAATACATCGCTTACAGCAACACTTGGAGTCATCTAGCTGTGGCTCGTTACAATAGACAGGAAGGGCCCGTGGTCACTTCTCTCTCCTGTACACACTTTGTCAGTCGTGTGTCTATACCTCCCTCGCTCCCCTACTCAACTCTTAATACATCGCTTGCAGCAACACTTGGAGTCATCTAGCTGTGGCCGTTACAATAGTCAGGAAGGGCCCGTGGTCACTTCTCTCTCATGGACACACTTTGCCAGTCATGTGTCTATACCTCCCTCGCTCCTCTACTCAACTCTTAATACATCGCTTACAGCAACACTTGGAGTCACCTAGCTGTGGCCCGTTACAATAGTCAGGAAGGGCCCGTGGTCACTTCTCTCTCGTGTACACACTTTGCCAGTCGTGAGTCTATATCTCCCTCGCTCCCCTACTCAACTCTTAATACATCGCTTACAGCAACACTTGGAGTCATCTAGCTGTGACCCGTTACAATAGTCAGGAAGGGCCCGTGGTCACTTCTCTCTCCTGTACACACTTTGTCAGTCGTGTGTCTATACCTCCCTCGCTCCCCTACTCAACTCTTAATCCATCGCTTGCAGCAACACATGGAGTCACCTAGCTGTGGCCCGTTACAATATTCAGGAAGGGCCCGTGGTCACTTCTCTCTCCTGTACACACTTTGCCAGTCGTGTGTCTATACCTCCCTCGCTCCCTACTCAACTCTTAATACATCGCTTACAGCAACACTTGGTGTCACCTAGCTGTGGCCCGTTACAATAGTCAGGAAGGGCCCGTGGTCACTTCTCTCTCATGTACACACTTTGTCAGTCGTGTGTCTATATCTCCCTCGCTCCCTACTCAACTCTTAATACATCGCTTACAGCAACACTTGGAGTCACCTAGCTGTGGCCCGTTACAATAGTCAGGAAGGCCCCGTGGTCACTTCTCTCTCATGTACACACCTTGTCAGTCGTGTGTCTATATCTCCCTCGCTCCCTACTCAACTCTTAATACATCGCTTACAGCAACACTTGGTGTCACCTAGCTGTGGCCCGTTACAATAGTCATGAAGGGCCCGTGGTCACTTCTCTCTCATGTACACACTTTGTCAGTCGTGTGTCTATATCTCCCTCGCTCCCTACTCAACTCTTAATACATCGCTTACAGCAACACTTGGAGTCACCTAGCTGTGGCCCGTTACAATAGTCAGGAAGGCCCCGTGGTCACTTCTCTCTCATGTACGCACTTTGTCAGTCGTGTGTCTATACCTCCCTCGCTCCCTACTCAACTCTTAATACATCGCTTACAGCAACACTTGGGGTCACCTAGCTGTGGCCCGTTACAATAGTCAGGAAGGGCCCGTGGTTACTTCTCTCTCATGTACACACTTTGTCAGTCGTGTGTCTATACCTCCCTCGCTCCTCTACTCAACTCTTAATACATCGCTTACAGCAACACTTGGAGTCATCTAGCTGTGGCCCGTTACAATAGTCAGGAAGGGCCCGTGGTCACTTCTCTCTCCTGTACACACTTTGGCAGTCGTGTGTCTATACCTCCCTCGCTCCCTACTGAACTCTTAATACATCGCTTACAGCAACACTTGGGGTCACCTAGCTGTGGCCCGTTACAATAGTCAGGAAGGGCCCGTGGTCACTTCTCTCTCATGTACACACTTTGTCAGTCGTGTGTCTATACCTCCCTCGCTCTCCTACTCAACTCTTAATCCATCGCTTACAGCAACACTTGGAGTCACCTAGCTGTGGCCCGTTACAATAGTCAGGAAGGGCCCGTGGTCACTTCTCTCTCATGTACACACTTTGTCAGTCGTGTGTCTATATCTCCCTCGCTCCTCTACTCAACTCTTAATACATCGCTTACAGCAACACTTGGAGTCACCTAGCTGTGGCCCGTTACAATAGTCAGGAAGGGCCCGTGGTCACTTCTCTCTCCTGTACACACTTTGCCAGTCGTGTGTCTATACCTCACTCGCTCCCCTACTCAACTCTTAATACATCGCTTACAGCAACACTTGGAGTCATCTAGCTGTGGCTCGTTACAATAGACAGGAAGGGCCCGTGGTCACTTCTCTCTCCTGTACACACTTTGTCAGTCGTGTGTCTATACCTCCCTCGCTCCCCTACTCAACTCTTAATACATCGCTTGCAGCAACACTTGGAGTCATCTAGCTGTGGCCGTTACAATAGTCAGGAAGGGCCCGTGGTCACTTCTCTCTCATGGACACACTTTGCCAGTCATGTGTCTATACCTCCCTCGCTCCTCTACTCAACTCTTAATACATCGCTTACAGCAACACTTGGAGTCACCTAGCTGTGGCCCGTTACAATAGTCAGGAAGGGCCCGTGGTCACTTCTCTCTCGTGTACACACTTTGCCAGTCGTGAGTCTATATCTCCCTCGCTCCCCTACTCAACTCTTAATACATCGCTTACAGCAACACTTGGAGTCATCTAGCTGTGACCCGTTACAATAGTCAGGAAGGGCCCGTGGTCACTTCTCTCTCCTGTACACACTTTGTCAGTCGTGTGTCTATACCTCCCTCGCTCCCCTACTCAACTCTTAATCCATCGCTTGCAGCAACACATGGAGTCACCTAGCTGTGGCCCGTTACAATATTCAGGAAGGGCCCGTGGTCACTTCTCTCTCCTGTACACACTTTGCCAGTCGTGTGTCTATACCTCCCTCGCTCCCCTACTCAACTCTTAATCCATCGCTTGCAGCAACACATGGAGTCACCTAGCTGTGGCCCGTTACAATAGTCAGGAAGGGCCCGTGGTCACTTCTCTCTCATGTACACACTTTGGCAGTCGTGTGTCTATATCTCCCTCGCTCACCTACTCAACTCTTAATACATCGCTTACAGCAACACTTGGAGTCACCTAGCTGTGGCCCGTTACAATAATCAGGAAGGGCCCGTGGTCACTTCTCTCTCCTGTACACACTTTGTCAGTCGTGTGTCTATACCTCCCTCGCTCCCCTACTCAACTCTTAATCCATCGCTTGCAGCAACACATGGAGTCACCTAGCTGTGGCCCGTAACAGTAGTCAGGAAGGGCCCGTGGTCACTTCTCTCTCCTGTACACACTTTGTCAGTCGTGTGTCTATACCTCCCTCGCTCCCCTACTCAACTCTTAATACATCGCTTACCGCAACACTTGGAGTCATCTAGCTGTGGCTCGTTACAATAGTCAGGAAGGGCCCGTGGTCACTTCTCTCTCCTGTACACACTTTGTCAGTCGTGTGTCTATACCTCCCTCGCTCCTCTACTCAACTTTTAACACATCGCTTACAGCAACACTTGGAGTCATCTAGCTGTGGCTCGTTACAATAGTCAGGAAGGGCCCGTGGTCACTTCTCTCTCCTGTACACACTTTGCCAGTCATGTGTCTATACCTCCCTCGCTCCTCTACTCAACTCTTAATACATCGCTTACAGCAACACTTGGAGTCATCTAGCTGTGGCCCGTTACAATAGTCAGGAAGGGCCCGTGGTCACTTCTCTCTCCTGTACACACTTTGCCAGTCATGTGTCTATACCTCCCTCGCTCCCCTACTCAACTCTTAATCCAACGCTTGCAGCAACACATGGAGTCACCTAGCTGTGGCCCGTTACAATAGTCAGGAAGGGCCCGTGGTCACTTCTCTCTCCTGTACACACTTTGCCAGTCATGTGTCTATATCTCCCTCGCTCCCCTACTCAACTCTTAATACATCGCTTACAGCAACACCTGGAGTCATCTAGCTGTGGCCCGTTAAAATAGTCAGGAAGGGCCCGTGGTCACTTCTCTCTCCTGTACACACTTTGCCAGTCGTGTGTCTATACCTCCCTCGCTCCCCTACTCAACTCTTAATACATCGCTTACAGCAACACTTGGAGTCACCTAGCTGTGGCCCGTTACAATATTCAGGAAGGGCCCGTGGTCACTTCTCTCTCCTTTACACACTTTGTCAGTCGTGTGTCTATACCTCCCTCGCTCCCCTACTCATCTCTTAATACATCGCTTACAGCAACACTTGGAGTCATCTAGCTGTGGCCCGTTACAATAGTCAGGAAGGGCCCGTGGTCACTTCTCTCTCCTGTACACACTTTGCCAGTCGTGTGTTATACCTCCCTCGCTCCTCTACTCAACTCCTAATACATCGCTTGCAGCAACACCTGGAGTCATCTAGCTGTGGCCCGTTACAATAGTCAGGAAGGGCCCGTGGTCACTTCTCTCTCATGTACACACTTTGGCAGTCGTGTGTCTATATCTCCCTCGCTCACCTACTCAACTCTTAATACATCGCTTACAGCAACACTTGGAGTCACCTAGCTGTGGCCCGTTACAATAATCAGGAAGGGCCCGTGGTCACTTCTCTCTCCTGTACACACTTTGTCAGTCGTGTGTCTATACCTCCCTCGCTCCCCTACTCAACTCTTAATCCATCGCTTGCAGCAACACATGGAGTCACCTAGCTGTGGCCCGTTACAATAGTCAGGAAGGGCCCGTGGTCACTTCTCTCTCCTGTACACACTTTGTCAGTCGTGTGTCTATACCTCCCTCGCTCCCTTACTCAACTCTTAATACATCGCTTACCGCAACACTTGGAGTCATCTAGCTGTGGCTCGTTACAATAGTCAGGAAGGGCCCGTGGTCACTTCTCTCTCCTGTACACACTTTGTCAGTCGTGTGTCTATACCTCCCTCGCTCCTCTACTCAACTCTTAACACATCGCTTACAGCAACACTTGGAGTCATCTAGCTGTGGCTCGTTACAATAGTCAGGAAGGGCCCGTGGTCACTTCTCTCTCCTGTACACACTTTGCCAGTCATGTGTCTATACCTCCCTCGCTCCTCTACTCAACTCTTAATACATCGCTTACAGCAACACTTGGAGTCATCTAGCTGTGGCCCGTTACAATAGTCAGGAAGGCCCCGTGGTCACTTCTCTCTCATGTACACACTTTGCCAGTCATGTGTCTATACCTCCCTCGCTCCCCTACTCAACTCTTAATCCAACGCTTGCAGCAACACATGGAGTCACCTAGCTGTGGCCCGTTACAATAGTCAGGAAGGGCCTGTGGTCACTTCTCTCTCCTGTACACACTTTGCCAGTCATGTGTCTATATCTCCCTCGCTCCCCTACTCAACTCTTAATACATCGCTTACAGCAACACCTGGAGTCATCTAGCTGTGGCCCGTTACAATAGTCAGGAAGGGCCCGTGGTCACTTCTCTCTCCTGTACACACTTTGCCAGTCGTGTGTCTATACCTCCCTCGCTCCCCTACTCAACTCTTAATACATCGCTTACAGCAACACTTGGAGTCACCTAGCTGTGGCCCGTTACAATATTCAGGAAGGGCCCGTGGTCACTTCTCTCTCCTTTACACACTTTGTCAGTCGTGTGTCTATACCTCCCTCGCTCCCCTACTCAACTCTTAATACATCGCTTACAGCAACACTTGGAGTCATCTAGCTGTGGCCCGTTACAATAGTCAGGAAGGGCCCGTGGTTACTTCTCTCTCCTGTACACACTTTGCCAGTCGTGTGTTATACCTCCCTCGCTCCTCTACTCAACTCCTAATACATCGCTTACAGCAACACCTGGAGTCATCTAGCTGTGGCCCGTTACAATAGTCAGGAAGGGCCCGTGGTCACTTCTCTCTCCTGTACACACTTTGCCAGTCGTGTGTCTATACCTCCCTCGCTCCCCTACTCAACTCTTAATCCAACGCTTGCAGCAACACATGGAGTCACCTAGCTGTGGCCCGTTACAATAGTCAGGAAGGGCCCGTGGTCACTTCTCTCTCCTGTACACACTTTGCCAGTCATGTGTCTATACCTCCCTCGCTCCTCTACTCAACTCTTAATACATCGCTTACAGCAACACTTGGAGTCACCTAGCTGTGGCCCGTTACAATAATCAGGAAGGGCCCGTGGTCACTTCTCTCTCCTGTACACACTTTGTCAGTCGTGTGTCTATACCTCCCTCGCTCCTCTACTCAACTCTTAATACATCGCTTACAGCAACACTTGGAGTCACCTAGCTGTGGCCCGTTACAATAATCAGGAAGGGCCCGTGGTCACTTCTCTCTCCTGTACACACTTTGCCAGTTGTGTGTCTATACCTCCCTCGCTCCCCTACTCAACTCTTAATCCATCGCTTGCAGCAACACATGGAGTCACTTAGTTTGGCCCGTTACAATAGTCAGGAAGGGCCCGTGGTCACTTCTCTCTCCTGTACACACTTTGTCAGTCGTGTGTCTATACCTCCCTCGCTCCCCTACTCAACTCTTAATACATCGCTTAGAGCAACACTTGGAGTCACCTAGCTGTGGCCCGTTACAATAGTCAGGAAGGGCCCGTGGTCACTTCTCTCTCCTGTACACACTTTGTCAGTCGTGTGTCTATACCTCCCTCGCTCCCCTACTCAACTCTTAATACATCGCTTACAGCAACACTTGGAGTCACCTAGCTGTGGCTCGTTACAATAGTCAGGAAGGGCCCGTGGTCACTTCTCTCTCCTGTACACACTTTGCCAGTCATGTGTCTATACCTCCCTCGCTCCTCTACTCAACTCTTAATACATCGCTTACAGCAACACTTGGAGTCATCTAGCTGTGGCCCGTTACAATAGTCAGGAAGGGCCCGTGGTCACTTCTCTCTCCTGTACACACTTTGCCAGTCATGTGTCTATACCTCCCTCGCTCCCCTACTCAACTCTTAATCCAACGCTTGCAGCAACACATGGAGTCACCTAGCTGTGGCCCGTTACAATAGTCAGGAAGGGCCCGTGGTCACTTCTCTCTCCTGTACACACTTTGGCAGTCGTGTGTCTATACCTCCCTCGCTCCCTACTCAACTCTTAATACATCGCTTACAGCAACACTTGGAGTCACCTAGCTGTGGCCCGTTACAATAGTCAGGAAGGCCCCGTGGTCACTTCTCTCTCATGTACACACTTTGTCAATCGTGTGTCTATACCTCCCTCGCTCCCTACTCAACTCTTAATACATCGCTTACAGCAACACTTGGAGTCACCTAGCTGTGGCCCGTTACAATAGTCAGGAAGGCCCCGTGGTCACTTCTCTCTCATGTACACACTTTGTCAGTCGTGTGTCTATACCTCCCTCGCTCCCTACTCAACTCTTAATACATCGCTTACAGCAACACTTGGAGTCACCTAGCTGTGGCCCGTTACAATAGTCAGGAAGGCCCCGTGGTCACTTCTCTCTCATGTACGCACTTTGTCAGTCGTGTGTCTATACCTCCCTCGCTCCCTACTCAACTCTTAATACATCGCTTACAGCAACACTTGGGGTCACCTAGCTGTGGCCCGTTACAATAGTCAGGAAGGGCCCGTGGTCACTTCTCTCTCATGTACACACTTTGTCAGTCGTGTGTCTATACCTCCATCTCTCCCCTACTCAACTCTTAATACATCGCTTACAGCAACACTTGGAGTCATCTAGCTGTGGCCCGTTACAATAGTCAGGAAGGGCCCGTGGTCACTTCTCTCTCATGTACACACTTTGTCAGTCGTGTGTCTATACCTCCCTCGCTCCTCTACTCAACTCTTAATACATCGCTTACAGCAACACTTGGAGTCATCTAGCTGTGGCCCGTTACAATAGTCAGGAAGGGCCCGTGGTCACTTCTCTCTCCTGTACACACTTTGGCAGTCGTGTGTCTATACCTCCCTCGCTCCCCACTGAACTCTTAATACATCGCTTACAGCAACACTTGGGGTCACCTAGCTGTGGCCCGTTACAATAGTCAGGAAGGGCCCGTGGTCACTTCTCTCTCATGTACACACTTTGTCAGTCGTGTGTCTATACCTCCCTCGCTCCTCTACTCAACTCTTAATACATCGCTTACAGCAACACTTGGAGTCATCTAGCTGTGGCCCGTTACAATAGTCAGGAAGGGCCCGTGGTCACTTCTCTCTCATGTACACACTTTGTCAGTCGTGTGTCTATACCTCCCTCGCTCCCTACTCAACTCTTAATACATCGCTTACAGCAACACTTGGAGTCACCTAGCTGTGGCCGTTAGAATAGTCAGGAAGGGCCCGTGGTCACTTCTCTCTCATGTACACACTTTGGCAGTCGTGTGTCTATATCTCCCTCGCTCCCCTACTCAACTCTTAATACATCGCTTACAGCAACACTTGGAGTCATCTAGCTGTGGCCCGTTACAATAGTCAGGAAGGGCCCGTGGTCACTTCTCTCTCATGTACACACTTTGGCAGTCGTCTGTCTATATCTCCCTCGATCCTCTACTCAACTCTTAATACATCGCTTACAGCAACACTTGGAGTCATCTAGCTGTGGCTCGTTACAATAGTCAGGAAGGGCCAGTGGTCACTTCTCTCTCATGTACACACTTTGTCAGTCGTGTGTCTATACCTCCCTCGCTCTCCTACTCAACTCTTAATCCATCGCTTACAGCAACACTTGGAGTCACCTAGCTGTGGCCCGTTACAATAGTCAGGAAGGGCCCGTGGTCACTTCTCTCTCATGTACACACTTTGTCAGTCGTGTGTCTATATCTCCCTCGCTCCTCTACTCAACTCTTAATACATCGCTTACGGCAACACTTGGAGTCACCTAGCTGTGGCCCGTTACAATAGTCAGGAAGGGCCCGTGGTCACTTCTCTCTCCTGTACACACTTTGGCAGTCGTGTGTCTATACCTCCCTCGCTCCCTACTCAACTCTTAATACATCGCTTACAGCAACACTTGGAGTCACCTAGCTGTGGCCCGTTACAATAGTCAGGAAGGGCCCGTGGTCACTTCTCTCTCATGTACACACTTTGCCAGTCGTGTGTCTATACCTCACTCGCTCCCCTACTCAACTCTTAATACATCGCTTGCAGCAACACATGGAGTCATCTAGCTGTGGCTCGTTACAATAGTCAGGAAGGGCCCGTGGTCACTTCTCTCTCCTGTACACACTTTGTCAGTCGTGTGTCTATACCTCACTCGCTCCCCTACTCAACTCTTAATACATCGCTTACAGCAACACTTGGAGTCACCTAGCTGTGGCCCGTTACAATAGTCAGGAAGGCCCCGTGGTCACTTCTCTCTCATGTACACACTTTGTCAGTCGTGTGTCTATACCTCCCTCGCTCCCTACTCAACTCTTAATACATCGCTTACAGCAACACTTGGAGTCACCTAGCTGTGGCCCGTTACAATAGTCAGGAAGGCCCCGTGGTCACTTCTCTCTCATGTACGCACTTTGTCAGTCGTGTGTCTATACCTCCCTCGCTCCCTACTCAACTCTTAATACATCGCTTACAGCAACACTTGGAGTCATCTAGCTGTGGCCCGTTACAATAGTCAGGAAGGGCCCGTGGTCACTTCTCTCTCATGTACACACTTTGTCAGTCGTGTGTCTATACCTCCCTCGCTCCTCTACTCAACTCTTAACAAATCGCTTACAGCAACACTTGGAGTCATCTAGCTGTGGCCCGTTACAATAGACAGGAAGGGCCCGTGGTCACTTCTCTCTCCTGTACACACTTTGTCAGTCGTGTGTCTATACCTCCCTCGCTCCCCTACTCAACTCTTAATACATCGCTTAAAGCAACACTTGGAGTCACCTAGCTGTGGCCCGTTACAATAGTCAGGAAGGGCCCGTGGACACTTCTCTCTCATGTACACACTTTGGCAGTCGTGTGTCTATACCTCCCTCGCTCTCCTACTCAACTCTTAATACATCGCTTACAGCAACACTTGGAGTCACCTAGCTGTGGCCCGTTACAATAGTCAGGAAAGGCCCGTGGTCACTTCTCTCTCCTGTACACACTTTGCCAGTTGTGTGTCTATACCTCCCTCACTCCTCTACTCAACTCTTAATACATCGCTTACAGCAACACTTGGAGTCACCTAGCTGTGGCCCGTTACAATAGTCAGGAAGGCCCGTGGTCACTTCTCTCTCCTGTACACACTTTGTCAGTCGTGTGTCTATATCTCCCTCGCTCCCCTACTCAACTCTTAATACATCGCTTACAGCAACACTTGGAGTCACCTAGCTGTGGCCCGTTACAATAGTCAGGAAGGGCCCATGGTCACTTCTCTCTCCTGTACACACTTTGTCAGTCGTGTGTCTATATCTCCCTCGCTCCCCTACTCAACTCTTAATACATCGCTTACAGCAACACTTGGAGTCACCTAGCTGTGGCCCGTTACAATAGTCAGGAAAGGCCCGTGGTCACTTCTCTCTCCTGTACACACTTTGCCAGTCATGTGTCTATACCTGCCTCACTCCTCTACTCAACTCTTAATACATCGCTTACAGCAACACTTGGAGTCACCTAGCTGTGGCCCGTTACAATAGTCAGGAAGGGCCCGTGGTCACTTCTCTCTCATGTACACACTTTGTCAGTCGTGTGTCTATATCTCCCTCGCTCCTCTACTCAACTCTTAATACATCGCTTACAGCAACACTTGGAGTCATCTAGCTGTGGCTCGTTACAATAGTCAGGAAGGGCCCGTGGTCACTTCTCTCTCATGTACACACTTTGGCAGTCGTGTGTCTATACCTCCCTCACTCCCCTACTCAACTCTTAATCCATCGCTTACAGCAACACTTGGAGTCATCTAGCTGTGACCCGTTACAATAGTCAGGAAGGGCCCGTGGTCACTTCTCTCTCCTGTACACACTTTGTCAGTCGTGTGTATACCTCCCTCGCTCCCCTACTCAACTCTTAATCCATCGCTTGCAGCAACACATGGAGTCACCTAGCTGTGGCCCGTTACAATATTCAGGAAGGGCCCGTGGTCACTTCTCTCTCCTGTACACACTTTGCCAGTCGTGTGTCTATACCTCCCTCGCTCCTCTACTCAACTCTTAATCCATCACTTACAGCAACACTTGGAGTCACCTAGCTGTGGCTCGTTACAATAGTCAGGAAGGGCCCGTGGTCACTTCTCTCTCATGTACACACTTTGGCATTCGTGTGTCTATATCTCCCTCGCTCCTCTACTCAACTCTTAATACATCGCTTGCAGCAATACATGGAGTCACCTAGCTGTGGCCCGTTACAATAGTCAGGAAGGGCCCGTGGTCACTTCTCTCTCCTGTACACACTTTGGCAGTCGTGTGTCTATACCTCCCTCGCTCCCCTACTCAACTCTTAATCCATCACTTACAGCAACACTTGGAGTCACCTAGCTGTGGCTCGTTACAATAGTCAGGAAGGGCCCGTGGTCACTTCTCTCTCATGTACACACTTTGGCATTCGTGTGTCTATATCTCCCTCGCTCCTCTACTCAACTCTTAATACATCGCTTGCAGCAACACATGGAGTCACCTAGCTGTGGCCCGTTACAATAGTCAGGAAGGGCCCGTGGTCACTTCTCTCTCATGTACACACTTTGTCAGTCGTGTGTCTATACCTCCCTCGCTCCCCTACTCAACTCTTAATCCATCGCTTGCAGCAACACATGGAGTCACCTAGCTGTGGCCCGTTACAATAGTCAGGAAGGGCCCGTGGTCACTTCTCTCTCATGTACACACTTTGTCAGTCGTGTGTCTATATCTCCCTCGCTCCCTACTCAACTCTTAATACATCGCTTACAGCAACACTTGGAGTCACCTAGCTGTGGCCCGTTACAATAGTCAGGAAGGGCCCGTGGTCACTTCTCTCTCCTGTACACACTTTGCCAGTCGTGTGTCTATACCTCCCTCGCTCCCCTACTCAACTCTTAATACATCGCTTACAGCAACACTTGGAGTCACCTAGCTGTGGCCCGTTACTATAGTCAGGAAGGGCCCGTGGTCACTTCTCTCTCATGTACACACTTTGGCAGTCGTGTGTCTATACCTCCCCTCTCCCCTACTCAACTCTTAATACATCGCTTACAGCAACACATGGAGTCATCTAGCTGTGGCCCGTTACAATAGTCAGGAAGGCCCCGTGGTCACTTCTCTCTCATGTACACACTTTGCCAGTCATGTGTCTATACCTCCCTCGCTCCTCTACTCAACTCTTAATACATCGCTTACAGCAACACTTGGAGTCTCCTAGCTGTGGCTCGTTACAATAGTCAGGAAGGCCCCGTGGTCACTTCTCTCTCATGTACACACTTTGCCAGTCATGTGTCTATACCTCCCTCGCTCCTCTACTCAACTCTTAATACATCGCTTACAGCAACACTTGGAGTCTCCTAGCTGTGGCTCGTTACAATAGTCAGGAAGGGCCCGTGGTCACTTCTCTCTCATGTACACACTTTGTCAGTCGTGTGTCTATACCTCCCTCGCTCACCTACTCAACTCTTAATACATCGCTCACAGCAACACTTGGAGTCAGCTAGCTGTGGCCCATTACAATAGTCAGGAAGGGCCCGTGGTCACTTCTCTCTCATGTACACACTTTGGCAGTCATGTGTCTATACCTCCCTCGCTCACCTACTCAACTCTTAATACATCGCTCACAGCAACACTTGGGGTCACCTAGCTGTGGCCCGTTACAATAGTCAGGAAGGGCCCGTGGTCACTTCTCTCTCCTGTACACACTTTGTCAGTCGTGTGTCTATATCTCCCTCGCTCCCCTACTCAACTCTTAATACATCGCTTACAGCAACACTTGGAGTCACCTAGCTGTGGCCCGTTACTATAGTCAGGAAGGGCCCGTGGTCACTTCTCTCTCATATACACATTTTGTCAGTCGTGTGTCTATACCTCCCTCGCTCCCCTACTCAACTCTTAATACATCGCTTACAGCAACACTTGGAGTCATCTAGCTGTGACCCGTTACAATAGTCAGGAAGGGCCCGTGGTTACTTCTCTCTCCTGTACAGACTTTGTCAGTCTTGTGTCTATACCTCCCTCGCTCCCCTACTCAACTCTTAATACATCGCTTACAGCAACACTTGGGGTCATCTAGCTGTGACCCGTTACAATAGTCAGGAAGGGCCCGTGGTTACTTCTCTCTCCTGTACACACTTTGCCAGTCGTGTGTCTATACCTCCCTCGCTCCCCTACTCAACTCTTAATACATCGCTTACAGCAACACTTGGGGTCCTCTAGCTGTGACCCGTTACAATAGTCAGGAAGGGCCCGTGGTTACTTCTCTCTCCTGTACAGACTTTGTCAGTCTTGTGTCTATACCTCCCTCGCTCCTCTACTCAACTCTTCATACATCGCTTACAGCAACACTTGGAGTCACCTAGCTGTGTCCCGTTTCAATATTCAGGAAGGGCCCGTGGTCACTTCTCTCTCCTGTACACACTTTGCCAGTCGTATGTCTATATCTCCCTCGCTCCCCTACTCAACTCTTAATACATCGCTTACAGCAACACATGGAGTCACCTAGCTGTGGCCCATTACAATAGTCAGGAAGGGCCCGTGGTCACTTCTCTCTCCTGTACACACTTTGCCAGTCGTGTGTCTATACCTCCCTCGCTCTCCTACTCAACTCTTAATACATCGCTTACAGCAACACTTGGAGTCACCTAGTTGTGGCTCGTTGCAATAGTCAGGAAGGGCCCGTGGTCACTTCTCTCTCCTGTACACACTTTGTCAGTCGTGTGTCTATACCTCCCTCGCTCACCTACTCAACTCTTAATACATCGCTTACAGCAACACTTGGAGTCACCTAGCTGTGGCCCGTTACAATAGTCAGGAAGGGCCCGTGGTCACTTCTCTCTCCTGTACACACTTTGTCAGTCGTGTGTCTATACCTCCCTCGCTCCCCTACTCAACTCTTAATACATCGCTTACAGCAACACTTGGAGTCACCTAGTTGTGGCTCGTTACAATAGTCAGGAAGGGCCCGTGGTCACTTCTCTCTCCTGTACACACTTTGTCAGTCGTGTGTCTATACCTCCCTCGCTCCCCTACTCAACTCTTAATACATCGCTTACAGCAACACTTGGAGTCACCTAGCTGTGGCCCGTTACAATAGTCAGGAAGGGCCCGTGGTCACTTCTCTCTCCTGTACACACTTTGTCAGTCGTGTGTCTATACCTCCCTCGCTCTCCTACTCAACTCTTAATACATCGCTTACAGCAACACTTGGAGTCACCTAGTTGTGGCTCGTTACAATAGTCAGGAAGGGCCCGTGGTCACTTCTCTCTCATGTACACTTTGTCAGTCGTGTGTCTATACCTCCCTCGCTCACCTACTCAACTCTTAATACATCGCTTACAGCAACACTTGGAGTCATCTAGCTGTGACCCGTTACAATAGTCAGGAAGGGCCCGTGGTCACTTCTCTCTCCTGTACACACTTTGCCAGTCGTGTGTCTATACCTCCCTTGCTCCCCTACTCAACTCTTAATACATCGCTTACAGCAACACTTGGAGTCACCTAGTTGTGGCTCGTTACAATAGTCAGGAAGGGCCCGTGGTCACTTCTCTCTCCTGTACACACTTTGTCAGTCGTGTGTCTATACCTCCCTCGCTCCCCTACTCAACTCTTAATACATCGCTTACAGCAACACTTGGAGTCATCTAGCTGTGACCCGTTACAATAGTCAGGAAGGGCCCGTGGTCACTTCTCTCACCTGCACATTTTGTCAGTCGTGTGTCTATATCTCCCTCGCTCCCCTACTCAAATCTTAATTCATCGATTACAGCAACACTTGGAGTCACCTAGCTGTGGCCCGTTACAATAGTCAGGAAGGGCCCGTGGACACTTCTCTCTCATGTACACACTTTGGCAGTCGTGTGTCTATACCTCCCTCGCTCTCCTACTCAACTCTTAATACATCGCTTACAGCAA
Organism: Mantis religiosa; assembly: GCA_030765055.1. NCBI lineage: Eukaryota > Metazoa > Arthropoda > Insecta > Mantodea > Mantidae > Mantis > Mantis religiosa. The sequence goes on from CM060949.1 coordinate 18,525,756, forward strand.
CACTTGGAGTCACCTAGCTGTGGCCCGTTACAATAGTCAGGAAGGGCCCGTGGTCACTTCTCTCTCATGTACACACTTTGTCAGTCGTGTGTCTATACCTCCCTCGCTCCCCTACTCAACTCTTAATACATCGCTTACAGCAACACTTGGAGTCATCTAGCTGTGACCCGTTACAATAGTCAGGAAGGGCCCGTGGTCACTTCTCTCTCCTGTACACACTTTGTCAGTGTGTGTCTATACCTCCCTCGCTCCCCTACTCAACTCTTAATCCATCGCTTGCAGCAACACATGGAGTCACCTAGCTGTGGCCCGTTACAATATTCAGGAAGGGCCCGTGGTCACTTCTCTCTCCTGTACACACTTTGCCAGTCGTGTGTCTATACCTCCCTCGCTCCCCTACTCAACTCTTAATCCATCGCTTGCAGCAACACATGGAGTCACCTAGCTGTGGCCCGTTACAATAGTCAGGAAGGGCCCGTGGTCACTTCTCTCTCATGTACACACTTTGGCAGTCGTGTGTCTATATCTCCCTCGCTCACCTACTCAACTCTTAATACATCGCTTACAGCAACACTTGGAGTCACCTAGCTGTAGCCCGTTACAATAATCAGGAAGGGCCCGTGGTCACTTCTCTCTAATGTACACACTTTGTCAGTCGTGTGTCTATACCTCCCTCGCTCCCCTACTCAACTCTTAATCCATCGCTTGCAGCAACACATGGAGTCACCTAGCTGTGGCCCGTTACAATAGTCAGGAAGGGCCCGTGGTCACTTCTCTCTCCTGTACACACTTTGCCAGTCGTGTGTCTATACCTCCCTCGCTCCCCTACTCAACTCTTAATCCAACGTTTGCAGCAACACATGGAGTCACCTAGCTGTGGCCCGTTACAATAGTCAGGAAGGGCCCGTGGTCACTTCTCTCTCCTGTACACACTTTGCCAGTCATGTGTCTATACCTTCCTCGCTCCTCTACTCAACTCTTAATACATCGCTTACAGCAACACTTGGAGTCACCTAGCTGTGGCCCGTTACAATAATCAGGAAGGGCCCGTGGTCACTTCTCTCTCCTGTACCCACTTTGCCAGTTGTGTGTCTATACCTCCCTCGCTCCCCTACTCAACTCTTAATCCATCGCTTGCAGCAACACATGGAGTCACCTAGCTGTGGCCCGTTACAATAGTCAGGAAGGGCCCGTGGTCACTTCTCTCTCCTGTACACACTTTGTCAGTCGTGTGTCTATACCTCCCTCGCTCCCCTACTCAACTCTTAATACATCGCTTACAGCAACACTTGGAGTCACCTAGCTGTGGCCCGTTACAATAGTCAGGAAGGGCCCGTGGTCACTTCTCTCTCCTGTACACACTTTGTCAGTCGTGTGTCTATACCTCCCTCGCTCCCCTACTCAACTCTTAATACATCGCTTACAGCAACACTTGGAGTCACCTAGCTGTGGCTCGTTACAATAGTCAGGAAGGGCCCGTGGTCACTTCTCTCTCCTGTACACACTTTGTCAGTCGTGTGTCTATACCTCCCTCGCTCCTCTACTCAACTCTTAATACATCGCTTACAGCAACACTTGGAGTCACCTAGCTGTGACCCGTTACAATAGTCAGGAAGGCCCCGTGGTCACTTCTCTCTCCTGTACACACTTTGGCAGTCGTGTGTCTATACCTCCCTCGCTCCTCTACTCAACTCTTAATACATCGCTTACAGCAACACTTGGAGTCACCTAGCTGTGGCTCGTTACAATAGTCAGGAAGGCCCCGTGGTCACTTCTCTCTCCTGTACACACTTTGTCAGTCGTGTGTCTATACCTCCCTCGCTCCTCTACTCAACTCTTAATACATCGCTTACAGCAACACTTGGAGTCACCTAGCTGTGGCTCGTTACAATAGTCAGGAAGGCCCCGTGGTCACTTCTCTCTCCTGTACACACTTTGGCAGTCGTGTGTCTATACCTCCCTCGCTCCCTACTCAACTCTTAATAAATCGCTTACAGCAACACTTGGAGTCACCTAGCTGTGGCTCGTTACAATAGTCAGGAAGGGCCCGTGGTCACTTCTCTTTCATGTACACACTTTGTCAGTCGTGTGTCTATACCTCCCTCGTTCCCTACTCAACTCTTAATACATCGCTTACAGCAACACTTGGAGTCACCTAGCTGTGGCCCGTTACAATAGTCAGGAAGGGCCCGTGGTCACTTCTCTCTCCTGTACACACTTTGGCAGTCGTGTGTCTATACCTCTCTCGCTCCCTACTCAACTCTTAATACATCGCTTACAGCAACACTTGGGGTCACCTAGCTGTGGCCCGTTACAATAGTCAGGAAGGCCCCGTGGTCACTTCTCTCTCATGTACACACTTTTTCAATCGTGTGTCTATACCTCCCTCGCTCCCTACTCAACTCTTAATACATCGCTTACAGCAACACTTGGAGTCACCTAATTGTGGCCCGTTACAATAGTCAGGAAGGCCCCGTGGTCACTTCTCTCTCATGTACACACTTTGTCAGTCGTGTGTCTATACCTCCGTCGCTCCCTACTCAACTCTTAATACATCGCTTACAGCAACACTTGGAGTCACCTAGCTGTGGCCCGTTACAATAGTCAGGAAGGCCCCGTGGTCACTTCTCTCTCATGTACGCACTTTGTCAGTCGTGTGTCTATACCTCCCTCGCTCCCTACTCAACTCTTAATACATCGCTTACAGCAACACTTGGAGTCACCTAGCTGTGGCCCGTTACAATAGTCAGGAAGGGCCCGTGGTCACTTCTCTCTCATGTACACACTTTGTCAGTCGTGTGTCTATACCTCCCTCGCTCTCCTACTCAACTCTTAACACATCGCTTACAGCAACACTTGGAGTCATCTAGCTGTGGCCCGTTACAATAGTCCGGAAGGGCCCGTGGTCACTTCTCTCTCATATACACATTTTGTCAGTCGTGTGTCTATACCTCCCTCGCTCCCCTACTCAACTCTTAATACATCGCTTACAGCAACACTTGGAGTCATCTAGCTGTGGCCCGTTACAATAGTCAGGAAGGGCCCGTGGTCACTTCTCTCTCATGTACACACTTTGCCAGTCGTGTGTCTATACCTCCCTCGCTCCTCTACTCAACTCTTAACACATCGCTTACAGCAACACTTGGAGTCATCTAGCTGTGGCCCGTTACAATAGTCAGGAAGGGCCCGTGGTCACTTCTCTCTCATGTACACACTTTGGCAGTCGTGTGTCTATACCTCCCTCGCTCCCCTACTCAACTCTTAATACATCGCTTACAGCAACACTTGGAGTCATCTAGCTGTGGCCCGTTACAATAGTCAGGAAGGGCCCGTGGTCACTTCTCTCTCCTGTACACACTTTGGCAGTCGTGTGTCTATACCTCCCTCGCTCCTCTACTCAACTCTTAACACATCGCTTACAGCAACACTTGGAGTCATCTAGCTGTGGCCCGTTACAATAGTCAGGAAGGGCCCGTGGTCACTTCTCTCTCCTGTACACACTTTGTCAGTCGTGTGTCTATACCTCCCTCGCTCCCCTACTCAACTCTTAATACATCGCTTACAGCAACACTTGGAGTCACCTAGCTGTGGCCCGTTACAATAGTCAGGAAGGGCCCGTGGACACTTCTCTCTCCTGTACACACTTTGGCAGTCGTGTGTCTATACCTCCCTCGCTCTCCTACTCAACTCTTAATACATCGCTTACAGCAACACTTGGAGTCACCTAGCTGTGGCCCGTTACAATAGTCAGGAAGGGCCCGTGGTCACTTCTCTCTCATGTACACACTTTGCCAGTCGTGTGTCTATACCTCCCTCGCTCCCCTACTCAACTCTTAATACATCGCTTACAGCAACACTTGGAGTCATCTAGCTGTGGCCCGTTACAATAGTCAGGAAGGGCCCGTGGTCACTTCTCTCTCATGTACACACTTTGCCAGTCGTGTGTCTATACCTCCCTCGCTCCTCTACTCAACTCTTAACACATCGCTTACAGCAACACTTGGAGTCATCTAGCTGTGGCCCGTTACAATAGTCAGGAAGGGCCCGTGGTCACTTCTCTCTCATGTACACACTTTGTCAGTCGTGTGTCTATACCTCCCTCGCTCCCTACTCAACTCTTAATACATCGCTTACAGCAACACTTGGAGTCACCTAGCTGTGGCCCGTTACAATAGTCAGGAAGGGTCCGTGGTCACTTCTCTCTCATGTACACACTTTGGCAGTCGTCTGTCTATATCTCCCTCGATCCTCTACTCAACTCTTAATACATCGCTTAAAGCAACACTTGGAGTCATCTAGCTGTGGCTCGTTACAATAGTCAGGAAGGGCCTGTGGTCACTTCTCTCTCATGTACACACTTTGGCAGTCGTCTGTCTATATCTCCCTCGATCCTCTACTCAACTCTTAATACATCGCTTACAGCAACACTTGGAGTCATCTAGCTGTGGCTCGTTACAATAGTCAGGAAGGGCCCGTGGTCACTTCTCTCTCATGTACACACTTTGTCAGTCGTGTGTCTATACCTCCCTCACTCCCCTACTCAACTCTTAATCCATCGCTTACAGCAACACTTGGAGTCACCTAGCTGTGGCCCGTTACAATAGTCAGGAAGGGCCCGTGGTCACTTCTCTCTCATGTACACACTTTGGCAGTCGTCTGTCTATACCTCCCTCGCTCCTCTACTCAACTCTTAATACATCGCTTACAGCAACACTTGGAGTCACCTAGCTGTGGCCCGTTACAATATTCAGGAAGGGCCCGTGGTCACTTCTCTCTCCTGTACACACTTTGCCAGTCGTGTGTCTATACCTCCCTCGCTCCCCTACTCAACTCTTAATCCATCGCTTGCAGCAACACATGGAGTCACCTAGCTGTGGCCCGTTACAATAGTCAGGAAGGGCCCGTGGTCACTTCTCTCTCATGTACACACTTTGGCAGTCGTGTGTCTATATCTCCCTCGCTCACCTACTCAACTCTTAATACATGGCTTACAGCAACACTTGGAGTCACCTAGTGTGGCCCGTTACAATAATCAGGAAGGGCCCGTGGTCACTTCTCTCTCCTGTACACAATTTGTCAGTCGTGTGTCTATACCTCCCTCGCTCCCTACTCAAATCTTAATCCATCGCTTGCAGCAACACATGGAGTCACCTAGCTGTGGCCCGTTACAATAGTCAGGAAGGGCCCGTGGTCACTTCTCTCTCCTGTACACACTTTGCCAGTCATGTGTCTATACCCCCCTCGCTCCTCTACTCAACTCTTAATACATCGCTTACAGCAACACTTGGAGTCATCTAACTGTGGCCCGTTACAATAGTCAGGAAGGGCCCGTGGTCACTTCTCTCTCCTGTACACAGTTTGCCAGTCATGTGTCTATACCTCCCTCGCTCCCCTACTCAACTCTTAATCCAACGCTTGCAGCAACACATGGAGTCATCTAGCTGTGGCCCGTTATAATAATCAGGAAGGGCCCGTGGTCACTTCTCTCTCCTGTACACACTTTGCCAGTCATGTGTCTATACCTCCCTCGCTCCTCTACTCAACTCTTAATACATCGCTTACAGCAACACTTGGAGTCACCTAGCTGTGGCCCGTTACAATAATCAGGAAGGGCCCGTGGTCACTTCTCTCTCCTGTACACACTTTGCCAGTCGTGTGTCTATACCTCCCTCGCTCCCCTACTCAACTCTTAATCCATCGCTTGCAGCAACACATGGAGTCACTTAGTTTGGCCCGTTACAATAGTCAGGAAGGGCCCGTGGTCACTTCTCTCTCCTGTACACACTTTGTCAGTCGTGTGTCTATACCTCCCTCGCTCCCCTACTCAACTCTTAATACATCGCTTACAGCAACACTTGGAGTCACCTAGCTGTGGCCCGTTACAATAGTCAGTAAGGGCCCGTGGTCACTTCTCTCTGCTGTACACACTTTGTCAGTCGTGTGTCTATACCTCCCTCGCTCCCCTTCTCAACTCCTAATACATCGCTTACAGCAACACTTGGAGTCACCTAGCTGTGGCTCGTTACAATAGTCAGGAAGGGCCCGTGGTCACTTCTCTCTCCTGTACACACTTTGGCAGTCGTGTGTCTATACCTCCCTCGCTCCCTACTCAACTCTTAATAAATCGCTTACAGCAACACTTGGAGTCACCTAGCTGTGGCTCGTTACAATAGTCAGGAAGGGCCCGTGGTCACTTCTCTCTCATGTACACACCTTGTCAGTCGTGTGTCTATACCTCCCTCGCTCCCTACTCAACTCTTAATACATCGCTTACAGCAACACTTGGAGTCACCTAGCTGTGGCCCGTTACAATAGTCAGGAAGGGCCCGTGGTCACTTCTCTCTCCTGTACACACTTTGGCAGTCGTGTGTCTATACCTCCCTCGCTCCCTACTCAACTCTTAATACATCGCTTACAGCAACATTTGGAGTCACCTAGCTGTGGCCCGTTACAATAGTCAGGAAGGCCCCGTGGTCACTTCTCTCTCATGTACACACTTTGTCAATCGTGTGTCTATACCTCCCTCGCTCCCTACTCAACTCTTAATACATCGCTTACAGCAACACTTGGAGTCACCTAGCTGTGGCCCGTTACAATAGTCAGGAAGGCCCCGTGGTCACTTCTCTCTCATGTACACACTTTGTCAGTCGTGTGTCTATATCTCCCTCGCTCCCTACTCAACTCTTAATACATCGCTTACAGAAACACTTGGAGTCACCTAGCTGTGGCCCGTTACAATAGTCAGGAAGGCCCCGTGGTCACTTCTCTCTCATGTACACACTTTGGCAGTCGTGTGTCTATACCTCCCTCGCTCCCTACTCAACTCTTAATACATCGCTTACAGCAACACTTGGGGTCACCTAGCTGTGGCCCGTTACAATAGTCAGGAAGGCCCCGTGGTCACTTCTCTCTCATGTACGCACTTTGTCAGTCGTGTGTCTATACCTCCCTCGCTCCCTACTCAACTCTTAATACATCGCTTACAGCAACACTTGGAGTCACCTAGCTGTGGCCCGTTACAATAGTCAGGAAGGCCCCGTGGTCACTTCTCTCTCATGTACGCACTTTGTCAGTCGTGTGTCTATACCTCCCTCGCTCCCTACTCAACTCTTAATACATCGCTTACAGCAACACTTGGAGTCACCTAGCTGTGGCCCGTTACAATAGTCAGGAAGGCCCCGTGGTCACTTCTCTCTCATGTACGCACTTTGTCAGTCGTGTGTCTATACCTCCCTCGCTCCCTACTCAACTCTTAATACATCGCTTACAGCAACACTTGGGGTCACCTAGCTGTGGCCCGTTACAATAGTCAGGAAGGGCCCGTGGTCACTTCTCTCTCATGTACACACTTTGTCAGTCGTGTGTCTATACCTCCCTCGCTCCTCTACTCAACTCTTAATACATCGCTTACAGCAACACTTGGAGTCATCTAGCTGTGGCCCGTTACAATAGTCAGGAAGGGCCCGTGGTCACTTCTCTCTCCTGTACACACTTTGGCAGTCGTGTGTCTATACCTCCCTCGCTCCCTACTGAACTCTTAATACATCGCTTACAGCAACACTTGGGGTCACCTAGCTGTGGCCCGTTACAATAGTCAGGAAGGGCCCGTGGTCACTTCTCTCTCATGTACACACTTTGTCAGTCGTGTGTCTATACCTCCCTCGCTCTCCTACTCAACTCTTAATCCATCGCTTACAGCAACACTTGGAGTCACCTAGCTGTGGCCCGTTACAATAGTCAGGAAGGGCCCGTGGTCACTTCTCTCTCCTGTACACACTTTGCCAGTCGTGTGTCTATACCTCACTCGCTCCCCTACTCAACTCTTAATACATCGCTTACAGCAACACTTGGAGTCACCTAGCTGTGGCTCGTTACAATAGTCAGGAAGGGCCCGTGGTCACTTCTCTTTCATGTACACACTTTGTCAGTCGTGTGTCTATACCTCCCTCGTTCCCTACTCAACTCTTAATACATCGCTTACAGCAACACTTGGAGTCACCTAGCTGTGGCCCGTTACAATAGTCAGGAAGGGCCCGTGGTCACTTCTCTCTCCTGTACACACTTTGGCAGTCGTGTGTCTATACCTCCCTCGCTCCCTACTCAACTCTTAATACATCGCTTACAGCAACACTTGGAGTCACCTAGCTGTGGCCCGTTACAATAGTCAGGAAGGCCCCGTGGTCACTTCTCTCTCATGTACACACTTTTTCAATCGTGTGTCTATACCTCCCTCGCTCCCTACTCAACTCTTAATACATCGCTTACAGCAACACTTGGAGTCACCTAATTGTGGCCCGTTACAATAGTCAGGAAGGCCCCGTGGTCACTTCTCTCTCATGTACACACTTTGTCAGTCGTGTGTCTATACCTCCGTCGCTCCCTACTCAACTCTTAATACATCGCTTACAGCAACACTTGGAGTCACCTAGCTGTGGCCCGTTACAATAGTCAGGAAGGCCCCGTGGTCACTTCTCTCTCATGTACGCACATTGTCAGTCGTGTGTCTATACCTCCCTCGCTCCCTACTCAACTCTTAATACATCGCTTACAGCAACACTTGGAGTCACCTAGCTGTGGCCCGTTACAATAGTCAGGAAGGGCCCGTGGTCACTTCTCTCTCATGTACACACTTTGTCAGTCGTGTGTCTATACCTCCCTCGCTCTCCTACTCAACTCTTAACACATCGCTTACAGCAACACTTGGAGTCATCTAGCTGTGGCCCGTTACAATAGTCAGGAAGGGCCCGTGGTCACTTCTCTCTCATATACACATTTTGTCAGTCGTGTGTCTATACCTCCCTCGCTCCCCTACTCAACTCTTAATACATCGCTTACAGCAACACTTGGAGTCATCTAGCTGTGGCCCGTTACAATAGTCAGGAAGGGCCCGTGGTCACTTCTCTCTCATGTACACACTTTGCCAGTCGTGTGTCTATACCTCCCTCGCTCCTCTAGTCAACTCTTAACACATCGCTTACAGCAACACTTGGAGTCATCTAGCTGTGGCCCGTTACAATAGTCAGGAAGGGCCCGTGGTCACTTCTCTCTCATGTACACACTTTGGCAGTCGTGTGTCTATACCTCCCTCGCTCCCCTACTCAACTCTTAATACATCGCTTACAGCAACACTTGGAGTCATCTAGCTGTGGCCCGTTACAATAGTCAGGAAGGGCCCGTGGTCACTTCTCTCTCCTGTACACACTTTGGCAGTCGTGTGTCTATACCTCCCTCGCTCCTCTACTCAACTCTTAACACATCGCTTACAGCAACACTTGGAGTCATCTAGCTGTGGCCCGTTACAATAGTCAGGAAGGGCCCGTGGTCACTTCTCTCTCCTGTACACACTTTGTCAGTCGTGTGTCTATACCTCCCTCGCTCCCCTACTCAACTCTTAATACATCGCTTACAGCAACACTTGGAGTCACCTAGCTGTGGCCCGTTACAATAGTCAGGAAGGGCCCGTGGACACTTCTCTCTCATGTACACACTTTGGCAGTCGTGTGTCTATACCTCCCTCGTTCTCCTACTCAACTCTTAATACATCGCTTACAGCAACACTTGGAGTCACCTAGCTGTGGCCCGTTACAATAGTCAGGAAGGGCCCGTGGTCACTTCTCTCTCATGTACACACTTTGCCAGTCGTGTGTCTATACCTCCCTCGCTCCCCTACTCAACTCTTAATACATCGCTTACAGCAACACTTGGAGTCATCTAGCTGTGGCCCGTTACAATAGTCAGGAAGGGCCCGTGGTCACTTCTCTCTCATGTACACACTTTGCCAGTCGTGTGTCTATACCTCCCTCGCTCCTCTACTCAACTCTTAACACATCGCTTACAGCAACACTTGGAGTCATCTAGCTGTGGCCCGTTACAATAGTCAGGAAGGGCCCGTGGTCACTTCTCTCTCATGTACACACTTTGTCAGTCGTGTGTCTATACCTCCCTCGCTCCCTACTCAACTCTTAATACATCGCTTACAGCAACACTTGGAGTCACCTAGCTGTGGCCCGTTACAATAGTCAGGAAGGGCCCGTGGTCACTTCTCTCTCATGTACACACTTTGGCAGTCGTCTGTCTATATCTCCCTCGATCCTCTACTCAACTCTTAATACATCGCTTAAAGCAACACTTGGAGTCATCTAGCTGTGGCTCGTTACAATAGTCAGGAAGGGCCTGTGGTCACTTCTCTCTCATGTACACACTTTGGCAGTCGTCTGTCTATATCTCCCTCGATCCTCTACTCAACTCTTAATACATCGCTTACAGCAACACTTGGAGTCATCTAGCTGTGGCTCGTTACAATAGTCAGGAAGGGCCCGTGGTCACTTCTCTCTCATGTACACACTTTGTCAGTCGTGTGTCTATACCTCCCTCACTCCCCTACTCAACTCTTAATCCATCGCTTACAGCAACACTTGGAGTCACCTAGCTGTGGCCCGTTACAATAGTCAGGAAGGGCCCGTGGTCACTTCTCTCTCATGTACACACTTTGGCAGTCGTCTGTCTATACCTCCCTCGCTCCTCTACTCAACTCTTAATACATCGCTTACAGCAACACTTGGAGTCACCTAGCTGTGGCCCGTTACAATATTCAGGAAGGGCCCGTGGTCACTTCTCTCTCCTGTACACACTTTGCCAGTCGTGTGTCTATACCTCCCTCGCTCCCCTACTCAACTCTTAATCCATCGCTTGCAGCAACACATGGAGTCACCTAGCTGTGGCCCGTTACAATAGTCAGGAAGGGCCCGTGGTCACTTCTCTCTCATGTACACACTTTGGCAGTCGTGTGTCTATATCTCCCTCGCTCACCTACTCAACTCTTAATACATCGCTTACAGCAACACTTGGAGTCACCTAGCTGTGGCCCGTTACAATAATCAGGAAGGGCCCGTGGTCACTTCTCTCTCCTGTACACACTTTGTCAGTCGTGTGTCTATACCTCCCTCGCTCCCTACTCAAATCTTAATCCATCGCTTGCAGCAACACATGGAGTCACCTAGCTGTGGCCCGTTACAATAGTCAGGAAGGGCCCGTGGTCACTTCTCTCTCCTGTACACACTTTGCCAGTCATGTGTCTATACCCCCCTCGCTCCTCTACTCAACTCTTAATACATCGCTTACAGCAACACTTGGAGTCATCTAGCTGTGGCCCGTTACAATAGTCAGGAAGGGCCCGTGGTCACTTCTCTCTCCTGTACACAGTTTGCCAGTCATGTGTCTATACCTCCCTCGCTCCCCTACTCAACTCTTAATCCAACGCTTGCAGCAACACATGGAGTCATCTAGCTGTGGCCCGTTATAATAATCAGGAAGGGCCCGTGGTCACTTCTCTCTCCTGTACACACTTTGCCAGTCATGTGTCTATACCTCCCTCGCTCCTCTACTCAACTCTTAATACATCGCTTACAGCAACACTTGGAGTCACCTAGCTGTGGCCCGTTACAATAGTCAGGAAGGGCCCGTGGTCACTTCTCTCTCCTGTACACACTTTGTCAGTCGTGTGTCTATACCTCCCTCGCTCCCCTACTCAACTCTTAATACATCGCTTACAGCAACACTTGGAGTCACCTAGCTGTGGCCCGTTACAATAGTCAGGAAGGGCCCGTGGTCACTTCTCTCTGCTGTACACACTTTGTCAGTCGTGTGTCTATACCTCCCTCGCTCCCCTTCTCAACTCCTAATACATCGCTTACAGCAACACTTGGAGTCACCTAGCTGTGGCTCGTTACAATAGTCAGGAAGGGCCCGTGGTCACTTCTCTCTCCTGTACACACTTTGGCAGTCGTGTGTCTATACCTCCCTCGCTCCCTACTCAACTCTTAATAAATCGCTTACAGCAACACTTGGAGTCACCTAGCTGTGGCTCGTTACAATAGTCAGGAAGGGCCCGTGGTCACTTCTCTCTCATGTACACACCTTGTCAGTCGTGTGTCTATACCTCCCTCGCTCCCTACTCAACTCTTAATACATCGCTTACAGCAACACTTGGAGTCACCTAGCTGTGGCCCGTTACAATAGTCAGGAAGGCCCCGTGGTCACTTCTCTCTCATGTACACACTTTGTCAATCGTGTGTCTATACCTCCCTCGCTCCCTACTCAACTCTTAATATATCGCTTACAGCAACACTTGGAGTCACCTAGCTGTGGCCCGTTACAATAGTCAGGAAGGCCCCGTGGTCACTTCTCTCTCATGTACACACTTTGTCAGTCGTGTGTCTATATCTCCCTCGCTCCCTACTCAACTCTTAATACATCGCTTACAGCAACACTTGGAGTCACCTAGCTGTGGCCCGTTACAATAGTCAGGAAGGCCCCGTGGTCACTTCTCTCTCATGTACACACTTTGGCAGTCGTGTGTCTATACCTCCCTCGCTCCCTACTCAACTCTTAATACATCGCTTACAGCAACACTTGGGGTCACCTAGCTGTGGCCCGTTACAATAGTCAGGAAGGCCCCGTGGTCACTTCTCTCTCATGTACGCACTTTGTCAGTCGTGTGTCTATACCTCCCTCGCTCCCTACTCAACTCTTAATACATCGCTTAGAGCAACACTTGGAGTCACCTAGCTGTGGCCCGTTACAATAGTCAGGAAGGGCCCGTGGTCACTTCTCTCTCCTGTACACACTTTGTCAGTCGTGTGTCTATACCTCCCTCGCTCCCCTACTCAACTCTTAATACATCGCTTACAGCAACACTTGGAGTCACCTAGCTGTGGCTCGTTACAATAGTCAGGAAGGGCCCGTGGTCACTTCTCTCTCCTGTACACACTTTGCCAGTCATGTGTCTATACCTCCCTCGCTCCTCTACTCAACTCTTAATACATCGCTTACAGCAACACTTGGAGTCATCTAGCTGTGGCCCGTTACAATAGTCAGGAAGGGCCCGTGGTCACTTCTCTCTCCTGTACACACTTTGCCAGTCATGTGTCTATACCTCCCTCGCTCCCCTACTCAACTCTTAATCCAACGCTTGCAGCAACACATGGAGTCACCTAGCTGTGGCCCGTTACAATAGTCAGGAAGGGCCCGTGGTCACTTCTCTCTCCTGTACACACTTTGGCAGTCGTGTGTCTATACCTCCCTCGCTCCCTACTCAACTCTTAATACATCGCTTACAGCAACACTTGGAGTCACCTAGCTGTGGCCCGTTACAATAGTCAGGAAGGCCCCGTGGTCACTTCTCTCTCATGTACACACTTTGTCAATCGTGTGTCTATACCTCCCTCGCTCCCTACTCAACTCTTAATACATCGCTTACAGCAACACTTGGAGTCACCTAGCTGTGGCCCGTTACAATAGTCAGGAAGGCCCCGTGGTCACTTCTCTCTCATGTACACACTTTGTCAGTCGTGTGTCTATACCTCCCTCGCTCCCTACTCAACTCTTAATACATCGCTTACAGCAACACTTGGAGTCACCTAGCTGTGGCCCGTTACAATAGTCAGGAAGGCCCCGTGGTCACTTCTCTCTCATGTACGCACTTTGTCAGTCGTGTGTCTATACCTCCCTCGCTCCCTACTCAACTCTTAATACATCGCTTACAGCAACACTTGGGGTCACCTAGCTGTGGCCCGTTACAATAGTCAGGAAGGGCCCGTGGTCACTTCTCTCTCATGTACACACTTTGTCAGTCGTGTGTCTATACCTCCATCTCTCCCCTACTCAACTCTTAATACATCGCTTACAGCAACACTTGGAGTCATCTAGCTGTGGCCCGTTACAATAGTCAGGAAGGGCCCGTGGTCACTTCTCTCTCATGTACACACTTTGTCAGTCGTGTGTCTATACCTCCCTCGCTCCTCTACTCAACTCTTAATACATCGCTTACAGCAACACTTGGAGTCATCTAGCTGTGGCCCGTTACAATAGTCAGGAAGGGCCCGTGGTCACTTCTCTCTCCTGTACACACTTTGGCAGTCGTGTGTCTATACCTCCCTCGCTCCCCACTGAACTCTTAATACATCGCTTACAGCAACACTTGGGGTCACCTAGCTGTGGCCCGTTACAATAGTCAGGAAGGGCCCGTGGTCACTTCTCTCTCATGTACACACTTTGTCAGTCGTGTGTCTATACCTCCCTCGCTCCTCTACTCAACTCTTAATACATCGCTTACAGCAACACTTGGAGTCATCTAGCTGTGGCCCGTTACAATAGTCAGGAAGGGCCCGTGGTCACTTCTCTCTCATGTACACACTTTGTCAGTCGTGTGTCTATACCTCCCTCGCTCCCTACTCAACTCTTAATACATCGCTTACAGCAACACTTGGAGTCACCTAGCTGTGGCCGTTAGAATAGTCAGGAAGGGCCCGTGGTCACTTCTCTCTCATGTACACACTTTGGCAGTCGTGTGTCTATATCTCCCTCGCTCCCCTACTCAACTCTTAATACATCGCTTACAGCAACACTTGGAGTCATCTAGCTGTGGCCCGTTACAATAGTCAGGAAGGGCCCGTGGTCACTTCTCTCTCATGTACACACTTTGGCAGTCGTCTGTCTATATCTCCCTCGATCCTCTACTCAACTCTTAATACATCGCTTACAGCAACACTTGGAGTCATCTAGCTGTGGCTCGTTACAATAGTCAGGAAGGGCCAGTGGTCACTTCTCTCTCATGTACACACTTTGTCAGTCGTGTGTCTATACCTCCCTCGCTCTCCTACTCAACTCTTAATCCATCGCTTACAGCAACACTTGGAGTCACCTAGCTGTGGCCCGTTACAATAGTCAGGAAGGGCCCGTGGTCACTTCTCTCTCATGTACACACTTTGTCAGTCGTGTGTCTATATCTCCCTCGCTCCTCTACTCAACTCTTAATACATCGCTTACGGCAACACTTGGAGTCACCTAGCTGTGGCCCGTTACAATAGTCAGGAAGGGCCCGTGGTCACTTCTCTCTCCTGTACACACTTTGGCAGTCGTGTGTCTATACCTCCCTCGCTCCCTACTCAACTCTTAATACATCGCTTACAGCAACACTTGGAGTCACCTAGCTGTGGCCCGTTACAATAGTCAGGAAGGGCCCGTGGTCACTTCTCTCTCATGTACACACTTTGCCAGTCGTGTGTCTATACCTCACTCGCTCCCCTACTCAACTCTTAATACATCGCTTGCAGCAACACATGGAGTCATCTAGCTGTGGCTCGTTACAATAGTCAGGAAGGGCCCGTGGTCACTTCTCTCTCCTGTACACACTTTGTCAGTCGTGTGTCTATACCTCACTCGCTCCCCTACTCAACTCTTAATACATCGCTTACAGCAACACTTGGAGTCACCTAGCTGTGGCCCGTTACAATAGTCAGGAAGGCCCCGTGGTCACTTCTCTCTCATGTACACACTTTGTCAGTCGTGTGTCTATACCTCCCTCGCTCCCTACTCAACTCTTAATACATCGCTTACAGCAACACTTGGAGTCACCTAGCTGTGGCCCGTTACAATAGTCAGGAAGGCCCCGTGGTCACTTCTCTCTCATGTACGCACTTTGTCAGTCGTGTGTCTATACCTCCCTCGCTCCCTACTCAACTCTTAATACATCGCTTACAGCAACACTTGGAGTCATCTAGCTGTGGCCCGTTACAATAGTCAGGAAGGGCCCGTGGTCACTTCTCTCTCATGTACACACTTTGTCAGTCGTGTGTCTATACCTCCCTCGCTCCTCTACTCAACTCTTAACAAATCGCTTACAGCAACACTTGGAGTCATCTAGCTGTGGCCCGTTACAATAGACAGGAAGGGCCCGTGGTCACTTCTCTCTCCTGTACACACTTTGTCAGTCGTGTGTCTATACCTCCCTCGCTCCCCTACTCAACTCTTAATACATCGCTTAAAGCAACACTTGGAGTCACCTAGCTGTGGCCCGTTACAATAGTCAGGAAGGGCCCGTGGACACTTCTCTCTCATGTACACACTTTGGCAGTCGTGTGTCTATACCTCCCTCGCTCTCCTACTCAACTCTTAATACATCGCTTACAGCAACACTTGGAGTCACCTAGCTGTGGCCCGTTACAATAGTCAGGAAAGGCCCGTGGTCACTTCTCTCTCCTGTACACACTTTGCCAGTTGTGTGTCTATACCTCCCTCACTCCTCTACTCAACTCTTAATACATCGCTTACAGCAACACTTGGAGTCACCTAGCTGTGGCCCGTTACAATAGTCAGGAAGGCCCGTGGTCACTTCTCTCTCCTGTACACACTTTGTCAGTCGTGTGTCTATATCTCCCTCGCTCCCCTACTCAACTCTTAATACATCGCTTACAGCAACACTTGGAGTCACCTAGCTGTGGCCCGTTACAATAGTCAGGAAGGGCCCATGGTCACTTCTCTCTCCTGTACACACTTTGTCAGTCGTGTGTCTATATCTCCCTCGCTCCCCTACTCAACTCTTAATACATCGCTTACAGCAACACTTGGAGTCACCTAGCTGTGGCCCGTTACAATAGTCAGGAAAGGCCCGTGGTCACTTCTCTCTCCTGTACACACTTTGCCAGTCATGTGTCTATACCTGCCTCACTCCTCTACTCAACTCTTAATACATCGCTTACAGCAACACTTGGAGTCACCTAGCTGTGGCCCGTTACAATAGTCAGGAAGGGCCCGTGGTCACTTCTCTCTCATGTACACACTTTGTCAGTCGTGTGTCTATATCTCCCTCGCTCCTCTACTCAACTCTTAATACATCGCTTACAGCAACACTTGGAGTCATCTAGCTGTGGCTCGTTACAATAGTCAGGAAGGGCCCGTGGTCACTTCTCTCTCATGTACACACTTTGGCAGTCGTGTGTCTATACCTCCCTCACTCCCCTACTCAACTCTTAATCCATCGCTTACAGCAACACTTGGAGTCATCTAGCTGTGACCCGTTACAATAGTCAGGAAGGGCCCGTGGTCACTTCTCTCTCCTGTACACACTTTGTCAGTCGTGTGTGTATACCTCCCTCGCTCCCCTACTCAACTCTTAATCCATCGCTTGCAGCAACACATGGAGTCACCTAGCTGTGGCCCGTTACAATATTCAGGAAGGGCCCGTGGTCACTTCTCTCTCCTGTACACACTTTGCCAGTCGTGTGTCTATACCTCCCTCGCTCCTCTACTCAACTCTTAATCCATCACTTACAGCAACACTTGGAGTCACCTAGCTGTGGCTCGTTACAATAGTCAGGAAGGGCCCGTGGTCACTTCTCTCTCATGTACACACTTTGGCATTCGTGTGTCTATATCTCCCTCGCTCCTCTACTCAACTCTTAATACATCGCTTGCAGCAATACATGGAGTCACCTAGCTGTGGCCCGTTACAATAGTCAGGAAGGGCCCGTGGTCACTTCTCTCTCCTGTACACACTTTGGCAGTCGTGTGTCTATACCTCCCTCGCTCCCCTACTCAACTCTTAATCCATCACTTACAGCAACACTTGGAGTCACCTAGCTGTGGCTCGTTACAATAGTCAGGAAGGGCCCGTGGTCACTTCTCTCTCATGTACACACTTTGGCATTCGTGTGTCTATATCTCCCTCGCTCCTCTACTCAACTCTTAATACATCGCTTGCAGCAACACATGGAGTCACCTAGCTGTGGCCCGTTACAATAGTCAGGAAGGGCCCGTGGTCACTTCTCTCTCATGTACACACTTTGTCAGTCGTGTGTCTATACCTCCCTCGCTCCCCTACTCAACTCTTAATCCATCGCTTGCAGCAACACATGGAGTCACCTAGCTGTGGCCCGTTACAATAGTCAGGAAGGGCCCGTGGTCACTTCTCTCTCATGTACACACTTTGTCAGTCGTGTGTCTATATCTCCCTCGCTCCCTACTCAACTCTTAATACATCGCTTACAGCAACACTTGGAGTCACCTAGCTGTGGCCCGTTACAATAGTCAGGAAGGGCCCGTGGTCACTTCTCTCTCCTGTACACACTTTGCCAGTCGTGTGTCTATACCTCCCTCGCTCCCCTACTCAACTCTTAATACATCGCTTACAGCAACACTTGGAGTCACCTAGCTGTGGCCCGTTACTATAGTCAGGAAGGGCCCGTGGTCACTTCTCTCTCATGTACACACTTTGGCAGTCGTGTGTCTATACCTCCCCTCTCCCCTACTCAACTCTTAATACATCGCTTACAGCAACACATGGAGTCATCTAGCTGTGGCCCGTTACAATAGTCAGGAAGGCCCCGTGGTCACTTCTCTCTCATGTACACACTTTGCCAGTCATGTGTCTATACCTCCCTCGCTCCTCTACTCAACTCTTAATACATCGCTTACAGCAACACTTGGAGTCTCCTAGCTGTGGCTCGTTACAATAGTCAGGAAGGCCCCGTGGTCACTTCTCTCTCATGTACACACTTTGCCAGTCATGTGTCTATACCTCCCTCGCTCCTCTACTCAACTCTTAATACATCGCTTACAGCAACACTTGGAGTCTCCTAGCTGTGGCTCGTTACAATAGTCAGGAAGGGCCCGTGGTCACTTCTCTCTCATGTACACACTTTGTCAGTCGTGTGTCTATACCTCCCTCGCTCACCTACTCAACTCTTAATACATCGCTCACAGCAACACTTGGAGTCAGCTAGCTGTGGCCCATTACAATAGTCAGGAAGGGCCCGTGGTCACTTCTCTCTCATGTACACACTTTGGCAGTCATGTGTCTATACCTCCCTCGCTCACCTACTCAACTCTTAATACATCGCTCACAGCAACACTTGGGGTCACCTAGCTGTGGCCCGTTACAATAGTCAGGAAGGGCCCGTGGTCACTTCTCTCTCCTGTACACACTTTGTCAGTCGTGTGTCTATATCTCCCTCGCTCCCCTACTCAACTCTTAATACATCGCTTACAGCAACACTTGGAGTCACCTAGCTGTGGCCCGTTACTATAGTCAGGAAGGGCCCGTGGTCACTTCTCTCTCATATACACATTTTGTCAGTCGTGTGTCTATACCTCCCTCGCTCCCCTACTCAACTCTTAATACATCGCTTACAGCAACACTTGGAGTCATCTAGCTGTGACCCGTTACAATAGTCAGGAAGGGCCCGTGGTTACTTCTCTCTCCTGTACAGACTTTGTCAGTCTTGTGTCTATACCTCCCTCGCTCCCCTACTCAACTCTTAATACATCGCTTACAGCAACACTTGGGGTCATCTAGCTGTGACCCGTTACAATAGTCAGGAAGGGCCCGTGGTTACTTCTCTCTCCTGTACACACTTTGCCAGTCGTGTGTCTATACCTCCCTCGCTCCCCTACTCAACTCTTAATACATCGCTTACAGCAACACTTGGGGTCCTCTAGCTGTGACCCGTTACAATAGTCAGGAAGGGCCCGTGGTTACTTCTCTCTCCTGTACAGACTTTGTCAGTCTTGTGTCTATACCTCCCTCGCTCCTCTACTCAACTCTTCATACATCGCTTACAGCAACACTTGGAGTCACCTAGCTGTGTCCCGTTTCAATATTCAGGAAGGGCCCGTGGTCACTTCTCTCTCCTGTACACACTTTGCCAGTCGTATGTCTATATCTCCCTCGCTCCCCTACTCAACTCTTAATACATCGCTTACAGCAACACATGGAGTCACCTAGCTGTGGCCCATTACAATAGTCAGGAAGGGCCCGTGGTCACTTCTCTCTCCTGTACACACTTTGCCAGTCGTGTGTCTATACCTCCCTCGCTCTCCTACTCAACTCTTAATACATCGCTTACAGCAACACTTGGAGTCACCTAGTTGTGGCTCGTTGCAATAGTCAGGAAGGGCCCGTGGTCACTTCTCTCTCCTGTACACACTTTGTCAGTCGTGTGTCTATACCTCCCTCGCTCACCTACTCAACTCTTAATACATCGCTTACAGCAACACTTGGAGTCACCTAGCTGTGGCCCGTTACAATAGTCAGGAAGGGCCCGTGGTCACTTCTCTCTCCTGTACACACTTTGTCAGTCGTGTGTCTATACCTCCCTCGCTCCCCTACTCAACTCTTAATACATCGCTTACAGCAACACTTGGAGTCACCTAGTTGTGGCTCGTTACAATAGTCAGGAAGGGCCCGTGGTCACTTCTCTCTCCTGTACACACTTTGTCAGTCGTGTGTCTATACCTCCCTCGCTCCCCTACTCAACTCTTAATACATCGCTTACAGCAACACTTGGAGTCACCTAGCTGTGGCCCGTTACAATAGTCAGGAAGGGCCCGTGGTCACTTCTCTCTCCTGTACACACTTTGTCAGTCGTGTGTCTATACCTCCCTCGCTCTCCTACTCAACTCTTAATACATCGCTTACAGCAACACTTGGAGTCACCTAGTTGTGGCTCGTTACAATAGTCAGGAAGGGCCCGTGGTCACTTCTCTCTCATGTACACTTTGTCAGTCGTGTGTCTATACCTCCCTCGCTCACCTACTCAACTCTTAATACATCGCTTACAGCAACACTTGGAGTCATCTAGCTGTGACCCGTTACAATAGTCAGGAAGGGCCCGTGGTCACTTCTCTCTCCTGTACACACTTTGCCAGTCGTGTGTCTATACCTCCCTTGCTCCCCTACTCAACTCTTAATACATCGCTTACAGCAACACTTGGAGTCACCTAGTTGTGGCTCGTTACAATAGTCAGGAAGGGCCCGTGGTCACTTCTCTCTCCTGTACACACTTTGTCAGTCGTGTGTCTATACCTCCCTCGCTCCCCTACTCAACTCTTAATACATCGCTTACAGCAACACTTGGAGTCATCTAGCTGTGACCCGTTACAATAGTCAGGAAGGGCCCGTGGTCACTTCTCTCACCTGCACATTTTGTCAGTCGTGTGTCTATATCTCCCTCGCTCCCCTACTCAAATCTTAATTCATCGATTACAGCAACACTTGGAGTCACCTAGCTGTGGCCCGTTACAATAGTCAGGAAGGGCCCGTGGACACTTCTCTCTCATGTACACACTTTGGCAGTCGTGTGTCTATACCTCCCTCGCTCTCCTACTCAACTCTTAATACATCGCTTACAGCAACACTTGGAGTCACCTAGCTGTGGCCCGTTACAATAGTCAGGAAGGGCCCGTGGTCACTTCTCTCTCATGTACACACTTTGTCAGTCGTGTGTCTATACCTCCCTCGCTCCCCTACTCAACTCTTAATACATCGCTTACAGCAACACTTGGAGTCATCTAGCTGTGACCCGTTACAATAGTCAGGAAGGGCCCGTGGTCACTTCTCTCTCCTGTACACACTTTGTCAGTGTGTGTCTATACCTCCCTCGCTCCCCTACTCAACTCTTAATCCATCGCTTGCAGCAACACATGGAGTCACCTAGCTGTGGCCCGTTACAATATTCAGGAAGGGCCCGTGGTCACTTCTCTCTCCTGTACACACTTTGCCAGTCGTGTGTCTATACCTCCCTCGCTCCCCTACTCAACTCTTAATCCATCGCTTGCAGCAACACATGGAGTCACCTAGCTGTGGCCCGTTACAATAGTCAGGAAGGGCCCGTGGTCACTTCTCTCTCATGTACACACTTTGGCAGTCGTGTGTCTATATCTCCCTCGCTCACCTACTCAACTCTTAATACATCGCTTACAGCAACACTTGGAGTCACCTAGCTGTAGCCCGTTACAATAATCAGGAAGGGCCCGTGGTCACTTCTCTCTAATGTACACACTTTGTCAGTCGTGTGTCTATACCTCCCTCGCTCCCCTACTCAACTCTTAATCCATCGCTTGCAGCAACACATGGAGTCACCTAGCTGTGGCCCGTTACAATAGTCAGGAAGGGCCCGTGGTCACTTCTCTCTCCTGTACACACTTTGCCAGTCGTGTGTCTATACCTCCCTCGCTCCCCTACTCAACTCTTAATCCAACGTTTGCAGCAACACATGGAGTCACCTAGCTGTGGCCCGTTACAATAGTCAGGAAGGGCCCGTGGTCACTTCTCTCTCCTGTACACACTTTGCCAGTCATGTGTCTATACCTTCCTCGCTCCTCTACTCAACTCTTAATACATCGCTTACAGCAACACTTGGAGTCACCTAGCTGTGGCCCGTTACAATAATCAGGAAGGGCCCGTGGTCACTTCTCTCTCCTGTACCCACTTTGCCAGTTGTGTGTCTATACCTCCCTCGCTCCCCTACTCAACTCTTAATCCATCGCTTGCAGCAACACATGGAGTCACCTAGCTGTGGCCCGTTACAATAGTCAGGAAGGGCCCGTGGTCACTTCTCTCTCCTGTACACACTTTGTCAGTCGTGTGTCTATACCTCCCTCGCTCCCCTACTCAACTCTTAATACATCGCTTACAGCAACACTTGGAGTCACCTAGCTGTGGCCCGTTACAATAGTCAGGAAGGGCCCGTGGTCACTTCTCTCTCCTGTACACACTTTGTCAGTCGTGTGTCTATACCTCCCTCGCTCCCCTACTCAACTCTTAATACATCGCTTACAGCAACACTTGGAGTCACCTAGCTGTGGCTCGTTACAATAGTCAGGAAGGGCCCGTGGTCACTTCTCTCTCCTGTACACACTTTGTCAGTCGTGTGTCTATACCTCCCTCGCTCCTCTACTCAACTCTTAATACATCGCTTACAGCAACACTTGGAGTCACCTAGCTGTGACCCGTTACAATAGTCAGGAAGGCCCCGTGGTCACTTCTCTCTCCTGTACACACTTTGGCAGTCGTGTGTCTATACCTCCCTCGCTCCTCTACTCAACTCTTAATACATCGCTTACAGCAACACTTGGAGTCACCTAGCTGTGGCTCGTTACAATAGTCAGGAAGGCCCCGTGGTCACTTCTCTCTCCTGTACACACTTTGTCAGTCGTGTGTCTATACCTCCCTCGCTCCTCTACTCAACTCTTAATACATCGCTTACAGCAACACTTGGAGTCACCTAGCTGTGGCTCGTTACAATAGTCAGGAAGGCCCCGTGGTCACTTCTCTCTCCTGTACACACTTTGGCAGTCGTGTGTCTATACCTCCCTCGCTCCCTACTCAACTCTTAATAAATCGCTTACAGCAACACTTGGAGTCACCTAGCTGTGGCTCGTTACAATAGTCAGGAAGGGCCCGTGGTCACTTCTCTTTCATGTACACACTTTGTCAGTCGTGTGTCTATACCTCCCTCGTTCCCTACTCAACTCTTAATACATCGCTTACAGCAACACTTGGAGTCACCTAGCTGTGGCCCGTTACAATAGTCAGGAAGGGCCCGTGGTCACTTCTCTCTCCTGTACACACTTTGGCAGTCGTGTGTCTATACCTCTCTCGCTCCCTACTCAACTCTTAATACATCGCTTACAGCAACACTTGGGGTCACCTAGCTGTGGCCCGTTACAATAGTCAGGAAGGCCCCGTGGTCACTTCTCTCTCATGTACACACTTTTTCAATCGTGTGTCTATACCTCCCTCGCTCCCTACTCAACTCTTAATACATCGCTTACAGCAACACTTGGAGTCACCTAATTGTGGCCCGTTACAATAGTCAGGAAGGCCCCGTGGTCACTTCTCTCTCATGTACACACTTTGTCAGTCGTGTGTCTATACCTCCGTCGCTCCCTACTCAACTCTTAATACATCGCTTACAGCAACACTTGGAGTCACCTAGCTGTGGCCCGTTACAATAGTCAGGAAGGCCCCGTGGTCACTTCTCTCTCATGTACGCACTTTGTCAGTCGTGTGTCTATACCTCCCTCGCTCCCTACTCAACTCTTAATACATCGCTTACAGCAACACTTGGAGTCACCTAGCTGTGGCCCGTTACAATAGTCAGGAAGGGCCCGTGGTCACTTCTCTCTCATGTACACACTTTGTCAGTCGTGTGTCTATACCTCCCTCGCTCTCCTACTCAACTCTTAACACATCGCTTACAGCAACACTTGGAGTCATCTAGCTGTGGCCCGTTACAATAGTCCGGAAGGGCCCGTGGTCACTTCTCTCTCATATACACATTTTGTCAGTCGTGTGTCTATACCTCCCTCGCTCCCCTACTCAACTCTTAATACATCGCTTACAGCAACACTTGGAGTCATCTAGCTGTGGCCCGTTACAATAGTCAGGAAGGGCCCGTGGTCACTTCTCTCTCATGTACACACTTTGCCAGTCGTGTGTCTATACCTCCCTCGCTCCTCTACTCAACTCTTAACACATCGCTTACAGCAACACTTGGAGTCATCTAGCTGTGGCCCGTTACAATAGTCAGGAAGGGCCCGTGGTCACTTCTCTCTCATGTACACACTTTGGCAGTCGTGTGTCTATACCTCCCTCGCTCCCCTACTCAACTCTTAATACATCGCTTACAGCAACACTTGGAGTCATCTAGCTGTGGCCCGTTACAATAGTCAGGAAGGGCCCGTGGTCACTTCTCTCTCCTGTACACACTTTGGCAGTCGTGTGTCTATACCTCCCTCGCTCCTCTACTCAACTCTTAACACATCGCTTACAGCAACACTTGGAGTCATCTAGCTGTGGCCCGTTACAATAGTCAGGAAGGGCCCGTGGTCACTTCTCTCTCCTGTACACACTTTGTCAGTCGTGTGTCTATACCTCCCTCGCTCCCCTACTCAACTCTTAATACATCGCTTACAGCAACACTTGGAGTCACCTAGCTGTGGCCCGTTACAATAGTCAGGAAGGGCCCGTGGACACTTCTCTCTCCTGTACACACTTTGGCAGTCGTGTGTCTATACCTCCCTCGCTCTCCTACTCAACTCTTAATACATCGCTTACAGCAACACTTGGAGTCACCTAGCTGTGGCCCGTTACAATAGTCAGGAAGGGCCCGTGGTCACTTCTCTCTCATGTACACACTTTGCCAGTCGTGTGTCTATACCTCCCTCGCTCCCCTACTCAACTCTTAATACATCGCTTACAGCAACACTTGGAGTCATCTAGCTGTGGCCCGTTACAATAGTCAGGAAGGGCCCGTGGTCACTTCTCTCTCATGTACACACTTTGCCAGTCGTGTGTCTATACCTCCCTCGCTCCTCTACTCAACTCTTAACACATCGCTTACAGCAACACTTGGAGTCATCTAGCTGTGGCCCGTTACAATAGTCAGGAAGGGCCCGTGGTCACTTCTCTCTCATGTACACACTTTGTCAGTCGTGTGTCTATACCTCCCTCGCTCCCTACTCAACTCTTAATACATCGCTTACAGCAACACTTGGAGTCACCTAGCTGTGGCCCGTTACAATAGTCAGGAAGGGTCCGTGGTCACTTCTCTCTCATGTACACACTTTGGCAGTCGTCTGTCTATATCTCCCTCGATCCTCTACTCAACTCTTAATACATCGCTTAAAGCAACACTTGGAGTCATCTAGCTGTGGCTCGTTACAATAGTCAGGAAGGGCCTGTGGTCACTTCTCTCTCATGTACACACTTTGGCAGTCGTCTGTCTATATCTCCCTCGATCCTCTACTCAACTCTTAATACATCGCTTACAGCAACACTTGGAGTCATCTAGCTGTGGCTCGTTACAATAGTCAGGAAGGGCCCGTGGTCACTTCTCTCTCATGTACACACTTTGTCAGTCGTGTGTCTATACCTCCCTCACTCCCCTACTCAACTCTTAATCCATCGCTTACAGCAACACTTGGAGTCACCTAGCTGTGGCCCGTTACAATAGTCAGGAAGGGCCCGTGGTCACTTCTCTCTCATGTACACACTTTGGCAGTCGTCTGTCTATACCTCCCTCGCTCCTCTACTCAACTCTTAATACATCGCTTACAGCAACACTTGGAGTCACCTAGCTGTGGCCCGTTACAATATTCAGGAAGGGCCCGTGGTCACTTCTCTCTCCTGTACACACTTTGCCAGTCGTGTGTCTATACCTCCCTCGCTCCCCTACTCAACTCTTAATCCATCGCTTGCAGCAACACATGGAGTCACCTAGCTGTGGCCCGTTACAATAGTCAGGAAGGGCCCGTGGTCACTTCTCTCTCATGTACACACTTTGGCAGTCGTGTGTCTATATCTCCCTCGCTCACCTACTCAACTCTTAATACATGGCTTACAGCAACACTTGGAGTCACCTAGTGTGGCCCGTTACAATAATCAGGAAGGGCCCGTGGTCACTTCTCTCTCCTGTACACAATTTGTCAGTCGTGTGTCTATACCTCCCTCGCTCCCTACTCAAATCTTAATCCATCGCTTGCAGCAACACATGGAGTCACCTAGCTGTGGCCCGTTACAATAGTCAGGAAGGGCCCGTGGTCACTTCTCTCTCCTGTACACACTTTGCCAGTCATGTGTCTATACCCCCCTCGCTCCTCTACTCAACTCTTAATACATCGCTTACAGCAACACTTGGAGTCATCTAACTGTGGCCCGTTACAATAGTCAGGAAGGGCCCGTGGTCACTTCTCTCTCCTGTACACAGTTTGCCAGTCATGTGTCTATACCTCCCTCGCTCCCCTACTCAACTCTTAATACATCGCTTACAGCAACACTTGGAGTCACCTAGCTGTGGCCCGTTACAATAATCAGGAAGGGCCCGTGGTCACTTCTCTCTCCTGTACACACTTTGCCAGTCATGTGTCTATACCTCCCTCGCTCCTCTACTCAACTCTTAATACATCGCTTACAGCAACACTTGGAGTCACCTAGCTGTGGCCCGTTACAATAATCAGGAAGGGCCCGTGGTCACTTCTCTCTCCTGTACACACTTTGCCAGTCGTGTGTCTATACCTCCCTCGCTCCCCTACTCAACTCTTAATCCATCGCTTGCAGCAACACATGGAGTCACTTAGTTTGGCCCGTTACAATAGTCAGGAAGGGCCCGTGGTCACTTCTCTCTCCTGTACACACTTTGTCAGTCGTGTGTCTATACCTCCCTCGCTCCCCTACTCAACTCTTAATACATCGCTTACAGCAACACTTGGAGTCACCTAGCTGTGGCCCGTTACAATAGTCAGTAAGGGCCCGTGGTCACTTCTCTCTGCTGTACACACTTTGTCAGTCGTGTGTCTATACCTCCCTCGCTCCCCTTCTCAACTCCTAATACATCGCTTACAGCAACACTTGGAGTCACCTAGCTGTGGCTCGTTACAATAGTCAGGAAGGGCCCGTGGTCACTTCTCTCTCCTGTACACACTTTGGCAGTCGTGTGTCTATACCTCCCTCGCTCCCTACTCAACTCTTAATAAATCGCTTACAGCAACACTTGGAGTCACCTAGCTGTGGCTCGTTACAATAGTCAGGAAGGGCCCGTGGTCACTTCTCTCTCATGTACACACCTTGTCAGTCGTGTGTCTATACCTCCCTCGCTCCCTACTCAACTCTTAATACATCGCTTACAGCAACACTTGGAGTCACCTAGCTGTGGCCCGTTACAATAGTCAGGAAGGGCCCGTGGTCACTTCTCTCTCCTGTACACACTTTGGCAGTCGTGTGTCTATACCTCCCTCGCTCCCTACTCAACTCTTAATACATCGCTTACAGCAACATTTGGAGTCACCTAGCTGTGGCCCGTTACAATAGTCAGGAAGGCCCCGTGGTCACTTCTCTCTCATGTACACACTTTGTCAATCGTGTGTCTATACCTCCCTCGCTCCCTACTCAACTCTTAATACATCGCTTACAGCAACACTTGGAGTCACCTAGCTGTGGCCCGTTACAATAGTCAGGAAGGCCCCGTGGTCACTTCTCTCTCATGTACACACTTTGTCAGTCGTGTGTCTATATCTCCCTCGCTCCCTACTCAACTCTTAATACATCGCTTACAGAAACACTTGGAGTCACCTAGCTGTGGCCCGTTACAATAGTCAGGAAGGCCCCGTGGTCACTTCTCTCTCATGTACACACTTTGGCAGTCGTGTGTCTATACCTCCCTCGCTCCCTACTCAACTCTTAATACATCGCTTACAGCAACACTTGGGGTCACCTAGCTGTGGCCCGTTACAATAGTCAGGAAGGCCCCGTGGTCACTTCTCTCTCATGTACGCACTTTGTCAGTCGTGTGTCTATACCTCCCTCGCTCCCTACTCAACTCTTAATACATCGCTTACAGCAACACTTGGAGTCACCTAGCTGTGGCCCGTTACAATAGTCAGGAAGGCCCCGTGGTCACTTCTCTCTCATGTACGCACTTTGTCAGTCGTGTGTCTATACCTCCCTCGCTCCCTACTCAACTCTTAATACATCGCTTACAGCAACACTTGGAGTCACCTAGCTGTGGCCCGTTACAATAGTCAGGAAGGCCCCGTGGTCACTTCTCTCTCATGTACGCACTTTGTCAGTCGTGTGTCTATACCTCCCTCGCTCCCTACTCAACTCTTAATACATCGCTTACAGCAACACTTGGGGTCACCTAGCTGTGGCCCGTTACAATAGTCAGGAAGGGCCCGTGGTCACTTCTCTCTCATGTACACACTTTGTCAGTCGTGTGTCTATACCTCCCTCGCTCCTCTACTCAACTCTTAATACATCGCTTACAGCAACACTTGGAGTCATCTAGCTGTGGCCCGTTACAATAGTCAGGAAGGGCCCGTGGTCACTTCTCTCTCCTGTACACACTTTGGCAGTCGTGTGTCTATACCTCCCTCGCTCCCTACTGAACTCTTAATACATCGCTTACAGCAACACTTGGGGTCACCTAGCTGTGGCCCGTTACAATAGTCAGGAAGGGCCCGTGGTCACTTCTCTCTCATGTACACACTTTGTCAGTCGTGTGTCTATACCTCCCTCGCTCTCCTACTCAACTCTTAATCCATCGCTTACAGCAACACTTGGAGTCACCTAGCTGTGGCCCGTTACAATAGTCAGGAAGGGCCCGTGGTCACTTCTCTCTCCTGTACACACTTTGCCAGTCGTGTGTCTATACCTCACTCGCTCCCCTACTCAACTCTTAATACATCGCTTACAGCAACACTTGGAGTCACCTAGCTGTGGCTCGTTACAATAGTCAGGAAGGGCCCGTGGTCACTTCTCTTTCATGTACACACTTTGTCAGTCGTGTGTCTATACCTCCCTCGTTCCCTACTCAACTCTTAATACATCGCTTACAGCAACACTTGGAGTCACCTAGCTGTGGCCCGTTACAATAGTCAGGAAGGGCCCGTGGTCACTTCTCTCTCCTGTACACACTTTGGCAGTCGTGTGTCTATACCTCCCTCGCTCCCTACTCAACTCTTAATACATCGCTTACAGCAACACTTGGAGTCACCTAGCTGTGGCCCGTTACAATAGTCAGGAAGGCCCCGTGGTCACTTCTCTCTCATGTACACACTTTTTCAATCGTGTGTCTATACCTCCCTCGCTCCCTACTCAACTCTTAATACATCGCTTACAGCAACACTTGGAGTCACCTAATTGTGGCCCGTTACAATAGTCAGGAAGGCCCCGTGGTCACTTCTCTCTCATGTACACACTTTGTCAGTCGTGTGTCTATACCTCCGTCGCTCCCTACTCAACTCTTAATACATCGCTTACAGCAACACTTGGAGTCACCTAGCTGTGGCCCGTTACAATAGTCAGGAAGGCCCCGTGGTCACTTCTCTCTCATGTACGCACATTGTCAGTCGTGTGTCTATACCTCCCTCGCTCCCTACTCAACTCTTAATACATCGCTTACAGCAACACTTGGAGTCACCTAGCTGTGGCCCGTTACAATAGTCAGGAAGGGCCCGTGGTCACTTCTCTCTCATGTACACACTTTGTCAGTCGTGTGTCTATACCTCCCTCGCTCTCCTACTCAACTCTTAACACATCGCTTACAGCAACACTTGGAGTCATCTAGCTGTGGCCCGTTACAATAGTCAGGAAGGGCCCGTGGTCACTTCTCTCTCATATACACATTTTGTCAGTCGTGTGTCTATACCTCCCTCGCTCCCCTACTCAACTCTTAATACATCGCTTACAGCAACACTTGGAGTCATCTAGCTGTGGCCCGTTACAATAGTCAGGAAGGGCCCGTGGTCACTTCTCTCTCATGTACACACTTTGCCAGTCGTGTGTCTATACCTCCCTCGCTCCTCTAGTCAACTCTTAACACATCGCTTACAGCAACACTTGGAGTCATCTAGCTGTGGCCCGTTACAATAGTCAGGAAGGGCCCGTGGTCACTTCTCTCTCATGTACACACTTTGGCAGTCGTGTGTCTATACCTCCCTCGCTCCCCTACTCAACTCTTAATACATCGCTTACAGCAACACTTGGAGTCATCTAGCTGTGGCCCGTTACAATAGTCAGGAAGGGCCCGTGGTCACTTCTCTCTCCTGTACACACTTTGGCAGTCGTGTGTCTATACCTCCCTCGCTCCTCTACTCAACTCTTAACACATCGCTTACAGCAACACTTGGAGTCATCTAGCTGTGGCCCGTTACAATAGTCAGGAAGGGCCCGTGGTCACTTCTCTCTCCTGTACACACTTTGTCAGTCGTGTGTCTATACCTCCCTCGCTCCCCTACTCAACTCTTAATACATCGCTTACAGCAACACTTGGAGTCACCTAGCTGTGGCCCGTTACAATAGTCAGGAAGGGCCCGTGGACACTTCTCTCTCATGTACACACTTTGGCAGTCGTGTGTCTATACCTCCCTCGTTCTCCTACTCAACTCTTAATACATCGCTTACAGCAACACTTGGAGTCACCTAGCTGTGGCCCGTTACAATAGTCAGGAAGGGCCCGTGGTCACTTCTCTCTCATGTACACACTTTGCCAGTCGTGTGTCTATACCTCCCTCGCTCCCCTACTCAACTCTTAATACATCGCTTACAGCAACACTTGGAGTCATCTAGCTGTGGCCCGTTACAATAGTCAGGAAGGGCCCGTGGTCACTTCTCTCTCATGTACACACTTTGCCAGTCGTGTGTCTATACCTCCCTCGCTCCTCTACTCAACTCTTAACACATCGCTTACAGCAACACTTGGAGTCATCTAGCTGTGGCCCGTTACAATAGTCAGGAAGGGCCCGTGGTCACTTCTCTCTCATGTACACACTTTGTCAGTCGTGTGTCTATACCTCCCTCGCTCCCTACTCAACTCTTAATACATCGCTTACAGCAACACTTGGAGTCACCTAGCTGTGGCCCGTTACAATAGTCAGGAAGGGCCCGTGGTCACTTCTCTCTCATGTACACACTTTGGCAGTCGTCTGTCTATATCTCCCTCGATCCTCTACTCAACTCTTAATACATCGCTTAAAGCAACACTTGGAGTCATCTAGCTGTGGCTCGTTACAATAGTCAGGAAGGGCCTGTGGTCACTTCTCTCTCATGTACACACTTTGGCAGTCGTCTGTCTATATCTCCCTCGATCCTCTACTCAACTCTTAATACATCGCTTACAGCAACACTTGGAGTCATCTAGCTGTGGCTCGTTACAATAGTCAGGAAGGGCCCGTGGTCACTTCTCTCTCATGTACACACTTTGTCAGTCGTGTGTCTATACCTCCCTCACTCCCCTACTCAACTCTTAATCCATCGCTTACAGCAACACTTGGAGTCACCTAGCTGTGGCCCGTTACAATAGTCAGGAAGGGCCCGTGGTCACTTCTCTCTCATGTACACACTTTGGCAGTCGTCTGTCTATACCTCCCTCGCTCCTCTACTCAACTCTTAATACATCGCTTACAGCAACACTTGGAGTCACCTAGCTGTGGCCCGTTACAATATTCAGGAAGGGCCCGTGGTCACTTCTCTCTCCTGTACACACTTTGCCAGTCGTGTGTCTATACCTCCCTCGCTCCCCTACTCAACTCTTAATCCATCGCTTGCAGCAACACATGGAGTCACCTAGCTGTGGCCCGTTACAATAGTCAGGAAGGGCCCGTGGTCACTTCTCTCTCATGTACACACTTTGGCAGTCGTGTGTCTATATCTCCCTCGCTCACCTACTCAACTCTTAATACATCGCTTACAGCAACACTTGGAGTCACCTAGCTGTGGCCCGTTACAATAATCAGGAAGGGCCCGTGGTCACTTCTCTCTCCTGTACACACTTTGTCAGTCGTGTGTCTATACCTCCCTCGCTCCCTACTCAAATCTTAATCCATCGCTTGCAGCAACACATGGAGTCACCTAGCTGTGGCCCGTTACAATAGTCAGGAAGGGCCCGTGGTCACTTCTCTCTCCTGTACACACTTTGCCAGTCATGTGTCTATACCCCCCTCGCTCCTCTACTCAACTCTTAATACATCGCTTACAGCAACACTTGGAGTCATCTAGCTGTGGCCCGTTACAATAGTCAGGAAGGGCCCGTGGTCACTTCTCTCTCCTGTACACAGTTTGCCAGTCATGTGTCTATACCTCCCTCGCTCCCCTACTCAACTCTTAATCCAACGCTTGCAGCAACACATGGAGTCATCTAGCTGTGGCCCGTTATAATAATCAGGAAGGGCCCGTGGTCACTTCTCTCTCCTGTACACACTTTGCCAGTCATGTGTCTATACCTCCCTCGCTCCTCTACTCAACTCTTAATACATCGCTTACAGCAACACTTGGAGTCACCTAGCTGTGGCCCGTTACAATAGTCAGGAAGGGCCCGTGGTCACTTCTCTCTCCTGTACACACTTTGTCAGTCGTGTGTCTATACCTCCCTCGCTCCCCTACTCAACTCTTAATACATCGCTTACAGCAACACTTGGAGTCACCTAGCTGTGGCCCGTTACAATAGTCAGGAAGGGCCCGTGGTCACTTCTCTCTGCTGTACACACTTTGTCAGTCGTGTGTCTATACCTCCCTCGCTCCCCTTCTCAACTCCTAATACATCGCTTACAGCAACACTTGGAGTCACCTAGCTGTGGCTCGTTACAATAGTCAGGAAGGGCCCGTGGTCACTTCTCTCTCCTGTACACACTTTGGCAGTCGTGTGTCTATACCTCCCTCGCTCCCTACTCAACTCTTAATAAATCGCTTACAGCAACACTTGGAGTCACCTAGCTGTGGCTCGTTACAATAGTCAGGAAGGGCCCGTGGTCACTTCTCTCTCATGTACACACCTTGTCAGTCGTGTGTCTATACCTCCCTCGCTCCCTACTCAACTCTTAATACATCGCTTACAGCAACACTTGGAGTCACCTAGCTGTGGCCCGTTACAATAGTCAGGAAGGCCCCGTGGTCACTTCTCTCTCATGTACACACTTTGTCAATCGTGTGTCTATACCTCCCTCGCTCCCTACTCAACTCTTAATATATCGCTTACAGCAACACTTGGAGTCACCTAGCTGTGGCCCGTTACAATAGTCAGGAAGGCCCCGTGGTCACTTCTCTCTCATGTACACACTTTGTCAGTCGTGTGTCTATATCTCCCTCGCTCCCTACTCAACTCTTAATACATCGCTTACAGCAACACTTGGAGTCACCTAGCTGTGGCCCGTTACAATAGTCAGGAAGGCCCCGTGGTCACTTCTCTCTCATGTACACACTTTGGCAGTCGTGTGTCTATACCTCCCTCGCTCCCTACTCAACTCTTAATACATCGCTTACAGCAACACTTGGGGTCACCTAGCTGTGGCCCGTTACAATAGTCAGGAAGGCCCCGTGGTCACTTCTCTCTCATGTACGCACTTTGTCAGTCGTGTGTCTATACCTCCCTCGCTCCCTACTCAACTCTTAATACATCGCTTACAGCAACACTTGGAGTCACCTAGCTGTGGCCCGTTACAATAGTCAGGAAGGCCCCGTGGTCACTTCTCTCTCATGTACGCACTTTGTCAGTCGTGTGTCTATACCTCCCTCGCTCCCTACTCAACTCTTAATACATCGCTTACAGCAACACTTGGAGTCACCTAGCTTTGGCCCGTTACAATAGTCAGGAAGGCCCCGTGGTCACTTCTCTCTCATGTACGCACTTTGTCAGTCGTGTGTCTATACCTCCCTCGCTCCCTACTCAACTCTTAATACATCGCTTACAGCAACACTTGGGGTCACCTAGCTGTGGCCCGTTACAATAGTCAGGAAGGGCCCGTGGTCACTTCTCTCTCATGTACACACTTTGTCAGTCGTGTGTCTATACCTCCCTCGCTCCTCTACTCAACTCTTAATACATCGCTTACAGCAACACTTGGAGTCATCTAGCTGTGGCCCGTTACAATAGTCAGGAAGGGCCCGTGGTCACTTCTCTCTCCTGTACACACTTTGGCAGTCGTGTGTCTATACCTCCCTCGCTCCCTACTGAACTCTTAATACATCGCTTACAGCAACACTTGGGGTCACCTAGCTGTGGCCCGTTACAATAGTCAGGAAGGGCCCGTGGTCACTTCTCTCTCATGTACACACTTTGTCAGTCGTGTGTCTATACCTCCCTCGCTCTCCTACTCAACTCTTAATCCATCGCTTACAGCAACACTTGGAGTCACCTAGCTGTGGCCCGTTACAATAGTCAGGAAGGGCCCGTGGTCACTTCTCTCTCATGTACACACTTTGTCAGTCGTGTGTCTATATCTCCCTCGCTCCTCTACTCAACTCTTAATACATCGCTTACAGCAACACTTGGAGTCACCTAGCTGTGGCCCGTTACAATAGTCAGGAAGGGCCCGTGGTCACTTCTCTCTCCTGTACACACTTTGCCAGTCGTGTGTCTATACCTCACTCGCTCCCCTACTCAACTCTTAATACATCGCTTACAGCAACACTTGGAGTCATCTAGCTGTGGCTCGTTACAATAGTCAGGAAGGGCCCGTGGTCACTTCTCTCTCCTGTACACACTTTGTCAGTCGTGTGTCTATACCTCCCTCGCTCCCCTACTCAACTCTTAATACATCGCTTGCAGCAACACTTGGAGTCATCTAGCTGTGGCCGTTACAATAGTCAGGAAGGGCCCGTGGTCACTTCTCTCTCATGGACACACTTTGCCAGTCATGTGTCTATACCTCCCTCGCTCCTCTACTCAACTCTTAATACATCGCTTACAGCAACACTTGGAGTCACCTAGCTGTGGCCCGTTACAATAGTCAGGAAGGGCCCGTGGTCACTTCTCTCTCGTGTACACACTTTGCCAGTCGTGAGTCTATATCTCCCTCGCTCCCCTACTCAACTCTTAATACATCGCTTACAGCAACACTTAGAGTCATCTAGCTGTGACCCGTTACAATAGTCAGGAAGGGCCCGTGGTCACTTCTCTCTCCTGTACACACTTTGTCAGTCGTGTGTCTATACCTCCCTCGCTCCCCTACTCAACTCTTAATCCATCGCTTGCAGCAACACTTGGAGTCACCTAGCTGTGGCCCGTTACAATATTCAGGAAGGGCCCGTGGTCACTTCTCTCTCCTGTACACACTTTGCCAGTCGTGTGTCTATACCTCCCTCGCTCCCCTACTCAACTCTTAATCCATCGCTTGCAGCAACACATGGAGTCACCTAGCTGTGGCCCGTTACAATAGTCAGGAAGGGCCCGTGGTCACTTCTCTCTCATGTACACACTTTGGCAGTCGTGTGTCAATATCTCCCTCGCTCACCTACTCAACTCTTAATACATCGCTTACAGCAACACTTGGAGTCACCTAGCTGTGGCCCGTTACAATAATCAGGAAGGGCCCGTGGTCACTTCTCTCTCCTGTACACACTTTGTCAGTCGTGTGTCTATACCTCCCTCGCTCCCCTACTCAACTCTTAATCCATCGCTTGCAGCAACACATGGAGTCACCTAGCTGTGGCCCGTTACAATAGTCAGGAAGGGCCCGTGGTCACTTCTCTCTCCTGTACACACTTTGTCAGTCGTGTGTCTATACCTCCCTCGCTCCCCTACTCAACTCTTAATACATCGCTTACCGCAACACTTGGAGTCATCTAGCTGTGGCTCGTTACAATAGTCAGGAAGGGCCCGTGGTCACTTCTCTCTCCTGTACACACTTTGTCAGTCGTGTGTCTATACCTCCCTCGCTCCTCTACTCAACTCTTAACACATCGCTTACAGCAACACTTGGAGTCATCTAGCTGTGGCTCGTTACAATAGTCAGGAAGGGCCCGTGGTCACTTCTCTCTCCTGTACACACTTTGCCAGTCATGTGTCTATACCTCCCTCGCTCCTCTACTCAACTCTTAATACATCGCTTACAGCAACACTTGGAGTCATCTAGCTGTGGCCCGTTACAATAGTCAGGAAGGGCCCGTGGTCACTTCTCTCTCCTGTACACACTTTGCCAGTCATGTGTCTATACCTCCCTCGCTCCCCTACTCAACTCTTAATCCAACGCTTGCAGCAACACATGGAGTCACCTAGCTGTGGCCCGTTACAATAGTCAGGAAGGGCCCGTGGTCACTTCTCTCTCCTGTACACACTTTGCCAGTCATGTGTCTATATCTCCCTCGCTCCCCTACTCAACTCTTAATACATCGCTTACAGCAACACCTGGAGTCATCTAGCTGTGGCCCGTTACAATAGTCAGGAAGGGCCCGTGGTCACTTCTCTCTCCTGTACACACTTTGCCAGTCGTGTGTCTATACCTCCCTCGCTCCCCTACTCAACTCTTAATACATCGCTTACAGCAACACTTGGAGTCACCTAGCTGTGGCCCGTTACAATATTCAGGAAGGGCCCGTGGTCACTTCTCTCTCCTTTACACACTTTGTCAGTCGTGTGTCTATACCTCCCTCGCTCCCCTACTCAACTCTTAATACATCGCTTACAGCAACACCTGGAGTCATCTAGCTGTGGCCCGTTACAATAGTCAGGAAGGGCCCGTGGTCACTTCTCTCTCCTGTACACACTTTGCCAGTCGTGTGTTATACCTCCCTCGCTCCTCTACTCAACTCCTAATACATCGCTTACAGCAACACCTGGAGTCATCTAGCTGTGGCCCGTTACAATAGTCAGGAAGGGCCCGTGGTCACTTCTCTCTCCTGTACACACTTTGCCAGTCGTGTGTCTATACCTCCCTCGCTCCCCTACTCAACTCTTAATCCAACGCTTGCAGCAACACATGGAGTCACCTAGCTGTGGCCCGTTACAATAGTCAGGAAGGGCCCGTGGTCACTTCTCTCTCCTGTACACACTTTGCCAGTCATGTGTCTATACCTCCCTCGCTCCTCTACTCAACTTTTAATACATCGCTTACAGCAACACTTGGAGTCACCTAGCTGTGGCCCGTTACAATAATCAGGAAGGGCCCGTGGTCACTTCTCTCTCCTGTACACACTTTGTCAGTCGTGTGTCTATACCTCCCTCGCTCCTCTACTCAACTCTTAATACATCGCTTACAGCAACACTTGGAGTCACCTAGCTGTGGCCCGTTACAATAATCAGGAAGGGCCCGTGGTCACTTCTCTCTCCTGTACACACTTTGCCAGTTGTGTGTCTATACCTCCCTCGCTCCCCTACTCAACTCTTAATCCATCGCTTGCAGCAACACATGGAGTCACTTAGTTTGGCCCGTTACAATAGTCAGGAAGGGCCCGTGGTCACTTCTCTCTCCTGTACACACTTTGTCAGTCGTGTGTCTATACCTCCCTCGCTCCCCTACTCAACTCTTAATACATCGCTTAGAGCAACACTTGGAGTCACCTAGCTGTGGCCCGTTACAATAGTCAGGAAGGGCCCGTGGTCACTTCTCTCTCCTGTACACACTTTGTCAGTCGTGTGTCTATACCTCCCTCGCTCCCCTACTCAACTCTTAATACATCGCTTACAGCAACACTTGGAGTCACCTAGCTGTGGCTCGTTACAATAGTCAGGAAGGGCCCGTGGTCACTTCTCTCTCCTGTACACACTTTGCCAGTCATGTGTCTATACCTCCCTCGCTCCTCTACTCAACTCTTAATACATCGCTTACAGCAACACTTGGAGTCATCTAGCTGTGGCCCGTTACAATAGTCAGGAAGGGCCCGTGGTCACTTCTCTCTCCTGTACACACTTTGCCAGTCATGTGTCTATACCTCCCTCGCTCCCCTACTCAACTCTTAATCCAACGCTTGCAGCAACACATGGAGTCACCTAGCTGTGGCCCGTTACAATAGTCAGGAAGGGCCCGTGGTCACTTCTCTCTCCTGTACACACTTTGGCAGTCGTATGTCTATACCTCCCTCGCTCCCTACTCAACTCTTAATACATCGCTTACAGCAACACTTGGAGTCACCTAGCTGTGGCCCGTTACAATAGTCAGGAAGGCCCCGTGGTCACTTCTCTCTCATGTACACACTTTGTCAATCGTGTGTCTATACCTCCCTCGCTCCCTACTCAACTCTTAATACATCGCTTACAGCAACACTTGGAGTCACCTAGCTGTGGCCCGTTACAATAGTCAGGAAGGCCCCGTGGTCACTTCTCTCTCATGTACACACTTTGTCAGTCGTGTGTCTATACCTCCCTCGCTCCCTACTCAACTCTTAATACATCGCTTACAGCAACACTTGGAGTCACCTAGCTGTGGCCCGTTACAATAGTCAGGAAGGCCCCGTGGTCACTTCTCTCTCATGTACGCACTTTGTCAGTCGTGTGTCTATACCTCCCTCGCTCCCTACTCAACTCTTAATACATCGCTTACAGCAACACTTGGGGTCACCTAGCTGTGGCCCGTTACAATAGTCAGGAAGGGCCCGTGGTCACTTCTCTCTCATGTACACACTTTGTCAGTCGTCTGTCTATACCTCCCTCGCTCCTCTACTCAACTCTTAATACATCGCTTACAGCAACACATGGAGTCACCTAGCTGTGGCCCGTTACAATATTCAGGAAGGGCCCGTGGTCACTTCTCTCTCCTGTACACACTTTGCCAGTCGTGTGTCTGTACCTCCCTCGCTCCCCTACTCAACTCTTAATCCATCGCTTGCAGCAACACATGGAGTCACTTAGTTTGGCCCGTTACAATAGTCAGGAAGGGCCCGTGGTCACTTCTCTGTCCTGTACACACTTTGTCAGTCGTGTGTCTATACCTCCCTCGCTCCCCTACTCAACTCTTAATACATCGCTTACAGCAACACTTGGAGTCACCTAGCTGTGGCCCGTTACAATAGTCAGGAAGGGCCCGTGGTCACTTCTCTCTCCTGTACACACTTTGTCAGTCGTGTGTCTATACCTCCCTCGCTCCCCTTCTCAACTCCTAATACATCGCTTACAGCAACACTTGGAGTCACCTAGCTGTGGCTCGTTACAATAGTCAGGAAGGGCCCGCGGTCACTTCTCTCTCCTGTACACACTTTGGCAGTCGTGTGTCTATACCTCCCTCGCTCCCTACTCAACTCTTAATAAATCGCTTACAGCAACACTTGGAGTCACCTAGCTGTGGCTCGTTACAATAGTCAGGAAGGGCCCGTGGTCACTTCTCTCTCATGTACACACTTTGTCAGTCGTGTGTCTATACCTCCCTCGCTCTCTACTCAACTCTTAATACATCGCTTACAGCAACACTTGGAGTCACCTAGCTGTGGCCCGTTACAATAGTCAGGAAGGGCCCGTGGTCACTTCTCTCTCATGTACACACTTTGGCAGTCGTGTGTCTATACCTCCCTCGCTCCCTACTCAACTCTTAATACATCGCTTACAGCAACACTTGGAGTCACCTAGCTGTGGCCCGTTACAATAGTCAGGAAGGCCCCGTGGTCACTTCTCTCTCATGTACACACTTTGTCAATCGTGTGTCTATACCTCCCTCGCTCCCTACTCAACTCTTAATACATCGCTTACAGCAACACTTGGAGTCACCTAGCTGTGGCCCGTTACAATAGTCAGGAAAGCCCCGTGGTCACTTCTCTCTCATGTACACACTTTGTCAGTCGTGTGTCTATACCTCCCTCGCTCCCTACTCAACTCTTAATACATCGCTTACAGCAACACTTGGAGTCACCTAGCTGTGGCCCGTTACAATAGTCAGGAAGGCCCCGTGGTCACTTCTCTCTCATGTACACACTTTGTCAGTCGTGTGTCTATACCTCCCTCGCTCCCCTACTCAACTCTTAATACATCACTTACAGCAACACTTGGAGTCACCTAGCTGTGGCCCGTTACAATAGCCAGGAAGGGCCCGTGGTCACTTCTCTCTCCTGTACACACTTTGGCAGTCGTGTGTCTATACCTCCCTCGCTCCTCTACTCAACTCTTAATACATCGCTTACAGCAACACTTGGAGTCATCTAGCTGTGGCCCGTTACAATAGTCAGGAAGGGCCCGTGGTCACTTCTCTCTCCTGTACACACTTTGGCAGTCGTGTGTCTATACCTCCCTCGCTCCCTACTCAACTCTTAATACATCGCTTACAGCAACACTTGGGGTCACCTAGCTGTGGCCCGTTACAATAGTCAGGAAGGCCCCGTGGTCACTTCTCTCTCCTGTACACACTTTGGCAGTCGTGTGTCTATACCTCCCTCGCTCCCTACTCAACTCTTAATACATCGCTTACAGCAACACTTGGAGTCACCTAGCTGTGGCCCGTTACAATAGTCAGGAAGGCCCCGTGGTCACTTCTCTCTCATGTACGCACTTTGTCAGTCGTGTGTCTATACCTCCCTCGCTCCCTACTCAACTCTTAATACATCGCTTACAGCAACACTTGGGGTCACCTAGCTGTGGCCCGTTACAATAGTCAGGAAGGGCCCGTGGTCACTTCTCTCTCATGTACACACTTTGTCAGTCGTGTGTCTATACCTCCCTCGCTCCTCTACTCAACTCTTAATACATCGCTTGCAGCAACACTTGGAGTCATCTAGCTGTGGCCCGTTACAATAGTCAGGAAGGGCCCGTGGTCACTTCTCTCTCCTGTACACACTTTGGCAGTCGTGTGTCTATACCTCCCTCGCTCCCTACTGAACTCTTAATACATCGCTTACAGCAACACTTGGAGTCACCTAGCTGTGGCCGTTAGAATAGTCAGGAAGGGCCCGTGGTCACTTCTCTCTCATGTACACACTTTGGCAGTCGTGTGTCTATATCTCCCTCGCTCCCCTACTCAACTCTTAATACATCGCTTACAGCAACACTTGGAGTCATCTAGCTGTGGCCCGTTACAATAGTCAGGAAGGGCCCGTGGGCACTTCTCTCTCATGTACACACTTTGGCGGTCGTCTGTCTATATCTCCCTCGATCCTCTACTCAACTCTTAATACATCGCTTCCAGCAACACTTGGAGTCATCTAGCTGTGGCTCGTTACAATAGTCAGGAAGGGCCCGTGGTCACTTCTCTCTCATGTACACACTTTGTCAGTCGTGTGTCTATACCTCCCTCGCTCTCCTACTCAACTCTTAATCCATCGCTTACAGCAACACTTGGAGTCACCTAGCTGTGGCCCGTTACAATAGTCAGGAAGGGCCCGTGGTCACTTCTCTCTCATGTACACACTTTGTCAGTCGTGTGTCTATATCTCCCTCGCTCCTCTACTCAACTCTTAATACATCGCTTACAGCAACACTTGGAGTCACCTAGCTGTGGCCCGTTACAATAGTCAGGAAGGGCCCGTGGTCACTTCTCTCTCCTGTACACACTTTGCCAGTCGTGTGTCTATACCTCACTCGCTCCCCTACTCAACTCTTAATACATCGCTTACAGCAACACTTGGAGTCATCTAGCTGTGACCCGTTACAATAGTCAGGAAGGGCCCGTGGTCACTTCTCTCTCCTGTACACACTTTGTCAGTCGTGTGTCTATACCTCCCTCGCTCCCCTACTCAACTCTTAATCCATCGCTTGCAGCAACACATGGAGTCACCTAGCTGTGGCCCGTTACAATATTCAGGAAGGGCCCGTGGTCACTTCTCTCTCCTGTACACACTTTGCCAGTCGTGTGTCTATACCTCCCTCGCTCCCCAACTCAACTCTTAATCCATCGCTTGCAGCAACACATGGAGTCACCTAGCTGTGGCCCGTTACAATAGTCAGGAAGGGCCCGTGGTCACTTCTCTCTCATGTACACACTTTGGCAGTCGTGTGTCTATATCTCCCTCGCTCACCTACTCAACTCTTAATACATCGCTTACAGCAACACTTGGAGTCACCTAGCTGTGGCCCGTTACAATAATCAGGAAGGGCCCGTGGTCACTTCTCTCTCCTGTACACACTTTGTCAGTCGTGTGTCTATACCTCCCTCGCTCCCCTACTCAACTCTTAATCCATCGCTTGCAGCAACACATGGAGTCACCTAGCTGTGGCCCGTTACAATAGTCAGGAAGGGCCCGTGGTCACTTCTCTCTCCTGTACACACTTTGTCAGTCGTGTGTCTATACCTCCCTCGCACCCCTACTCAACTCTTAATACATCGCTTACCGCAACACTTGGAGTCATCTAGCTGTGGCTCGTTACAATAGTCAGGAAGGGCCCGTGGTCACTTCTCTCTCCTGTACACACTTTGTCAGTCGTGTGTCTATACCTCCCTCGCTCCTCTACTCAACTCTTAACACATCGCTTACAGCAACACTTGGAGTCATCTAGCTGTGGCTCGTTACAATAGTCAGGAAGGGCCCGTGGTCACTTCTCTCTCCTGTACACACTTTGCCAGTCATGTGTCTATACCTCCCTCGCTCCTCTACTCAACTCTTAATACATCGCTTACAGCAACACTTGGAGTCATCTAGCTGTGGCCCGTTACAATAGTCAGGAAGGGCCCGTGGTCACTTCTCTCTCCTGTACACACTTTGCCAGTCATGTGTCTATACCTCCCTCGCTCCCCTACTCAACTCTTAATCCAACGCTTGCAGCAACACATGGAGTCACCTAGCTGTGGCCCGTTACAATAGTCAGGAAGGGCCCGTGGTCACTTCTCTCTCCTGTACACACTTTGCCAGTCATGTGTCTATACCTCCCTCGCTCCCCTACTCAACTCTTAATACATCGCTTACAGCAACACTTGGAGTCATCTAGCTGTGGCTCGTTACAATAGTCAGGAAGGGCCCGTGGTCACTTCTCTCTCCTGTACACACTTTGGCAGTCGTGTGTCTATATCTCCCTCGCTCCCCTACTCAACTCTTAATAAATCGCTTACAGCAACACCTGGAGTCATCTAGCTGTGGCCCGTTACAATAGTCAGGAAGGGCCCGTGGTCACTTCTCTCTCCTGTACACACTTTGCCAGTCGTGTGTCTATACCTCCCTCGCTCCCCTACTCAACTCTTAATACATCGCTTACAGCAACACTTGGAGTCACCTAGCTGTGGCCCGTTACAATATTCAGGAAGGGCCCGTGGTCACTTCTCTCTCCTTTAC
Organism: Mantis religiosa; assembly: GCA_030765055.1. Classification (NCBI taxonomy): domain Eukaryota; kingdom Metazoa; phylum Arthropoda; class Insecta; order Mantodea; family Mantidae; genus Mantis; species Mantis religiosa. The sequence goes on from CM060949.1 coordinate 18,568,765, forward strand.
ACACTTTGTCAGTCGTGTGTCTATACCTCCCTCGCTCCCCTACTCAACTCTTAATACATCGCTTACAGCAACACCTGGAGTCATCTAGCGGTGGCCCGTTACAATAGTCAGGAAGGGCCCGTGGTCACTTCTCTCTCATGTACACACTTTGTCAGTCGTGTGTCTATACCTCCCTCGCTCCCCTACTCAACTCTTAATACATCGCTTACAGCAACACTTGGAGTCATCTAGCTGTGGCCCGTTACAATAGTCAGGAAGGGCCCGTGGTCACTTCTCTCTCCTGTACACACTTTGCCAGTCGTGTGTCTATCCCTCCCTCGCTCCCCTACTCAACTCTTAATCCATCGCTTGCAGCAACACATGGAGTCACTTAGTTTGGCCCGTTACAATAGTCAGGAAGGGCCCGTGGTCACTTCTCTCTCCTGTACACACTTTGTCAGTCGTGTGTCTATACCTCCCTCGCTCCCCTACTCAACTCTTAATACATCGCTTACAGCAACACTTGGAGTCACCTAGCTGTGGCCCGTTACAATAGTCAGGAAGGGCCCGTGGTCACTTCTCTCTCCTGTACACACTTTGTCAGTCGTGTGTCTATACCTCCCTCGCTCCCCTTCTCAACTCCTAATACATCGCTTACAGCAACACTTGGAGTCACCTAGCTGTGGCTCGTTTCAATAGTCAGGAAGGGCCCGCGGTCACTTCTCTCTCCTGTACACACTTTGGCAGTCGTGTGTCTATACCTCCCTCGCTCCCTACTCAACTCTTAATAAATCGCTTACAGCAACACTTGGAGTCACCTAGCTGTGGCTCGTTACAATAGTCAGGAAGGGCCCGTGGTCACTTCTCTCTCATGTACACACTTTGTCAGTCGTGTGTCTATACCTCCCTCGCTCTCTACTCAACTCTTAATACATCGCTTACAGCAACACTTGGAGTCACCTAGCTGTGGCCCGTTACAATAGTCAGGAAGGGCCCGTGGTCACTTCTCTCTCATGTACACACTTTGGCAGTCGTGTGTCTATACCTCCCTCGCTCCCTACTCAACTCTTAATACATCGCTTACAGCAACACTTGGAGTCACCTAGCTGTGGCCCGTTACAATAGTCAGGAAGGCCCCGTGGTCACTTCTCTCTCATGTACACACTTTGTCAATCGTGTGTCTATACCTCCCTCGCTCCCTACTCAACTCTTAATACATCGCTTACAGCAACACTTGGAGTCACCTAGCTGTGGCCCGTTACAATAGTCAGGAAAGCCCCGTGGTCACTTCTCTCTCATGTACACACTTTGTCAGTCGTGTGTCTATACCTCCCTCGCTCCCTACTCAACTCTTAATACATCGCTTACAGCAACACTTGGAGTCACCTAGCTGTGGCCCGTTACAATAGTCAGGAAGGCCCCGTGGTCACTTCTCTCTCATGTACACACTTTGTCAGTCGTGTGTCTATACCTCCCTCGCTCCCCTACTCAACTCTTAATACATCACTTACAGCAACACTTGGAGTCACCTAGCTGTGGCCCGTTACAATAGCCAGGAAGGGCCCGTGGTCACTTCTCTCTCCTGTACACACTTTGGCAGTCGTGTGTCTATACCTCCCTCGCTCCTCTACTCAACTCTTAATACATCGCTTACAGCAACACTTGGAGTCATCTAGCTGTGGCCCGTTACAATAGTCAGGAAGGGCCCGTGGTCACTTCTCTCTCCTGTACACACTTTGGCAGTCGTGTGTCTATACCTCCCTCGCTCCCTACTCAACTCTTAATACATCGCTTACAGCAACACTTGGGGTCACCTAGCTGTGGCCCGTTACAATAGTCAGGAAGGCCCCGTGGTCACTTCTCTCTCCTGTACACACTTTGGCAGTCGTGTGTCTATACCTCCCTCGCTCCCTACTCAACTCTTAATACATCGCTTACAGCAACACTTGGAGTCACCTAGCTGTGGCCCGTTACAATAGTCAGGAAGGCCCCGTGGTCACTTCTCTCTCATGTACGCACTTTGTCAGTCGTGTGTCTATACCTCCCTCGCTCCCTACTCAACTCTTAATACATCGCTTACAGCAACACTTGGGGTCACCTAGCTGTGGCCCGTTACAATAGTCAGGAAGGGCCCGTGGTCACTTCTCTCTCATGTACACACTTTGTCAGTCGTGTGTCTATACCTCCCTCGCTCCTCTACTCAACTCTTAATACATCGCTTACAGCAACACTTGGAGTCATCTAGCTGTGGCCCGTTACAATAGTCAGGAAGGGCCCGTGGTCACTTCTCTCTCCTGTACACACTTTGGCAGTCGTGTGTCTATACCTCCCTCGCTCCCTACTGAACTCTTAATACATCGCTTACAGCAACACTTGGAGTCACCTAGCTGTGGCCGTTAGAATAGTCAGGAAGGGCCCGTGGTCACTTCTCTCTCATGTACACACTTTGGCAGTCGTGTGTCTATATCTCCCTCGCTCCCCTACTCAACTCTTAATACATCGCTTACAGCAACACTTGGAGTCATCTAGCTGTGGCCCGTTACAATAGTCAGGAAGGGCCCGTGGGCACTTCTCTCTCATGTACACACTTTGGCGGTCGTCTGTCTATATCTCCCTCGATCCTCTACTCAACTCTTAATACATCGCTTACAGCAACACTTGGAGTCATCTAGCTGTGGCTCGTTACAATAGTCAGGAAGGGCCCGTGGTCACTTCTCTCTCATGTACACACTTTGTCAGTCGTGTGTCTATACCTCCCTCGCTCTCCTACTCAACTCTTAATCCATCGCTTACAGCAACACTTGGAGTCACCTAGCTGTGGCCCGTTACAATAGTCAGGAAGGGCCCGTGGTCACTTCTCTCTCATGTACACACTTTGTCAGTCGTGTGTCTATATCTCCCTCGCTCCTCTACTCAACTCTTAATACATCGCTTACAGCAACACTTGGAGTCACCTAGCCGTGGCCCGTTACAATAGTCAGGAAGGGCCCGTGGTCACTTCTCTCTCCTGTACACACTTTGCCAGTCGTGTGTCTATACCTCACTCGCTCCCCTACTCAACTCTTAATACATCGCTTACAGCAACACTTGGAGTCATCTAGCTGTGACCCGTTACAATAGTCAGGAAGGGCCCGTGGTCACTTCTCTCTCCTGTACACACTTTGTCAGTCGTGTGTCTATACCTCCCTCGCTCCCCTACTCAACTCTTAATCCATCGCTTGCAGCAACACATGGAGTCACCTAGCTGTGGCCCGTTACAATATTCAGGAAGGGCCCGTGGTCACTTCTCTCTCCTGTACACACTTTGCCAGTCGTGTGTCTATACCTCCCTCGCTCCCCTACTCAACTCTTAATCCATCGCTTGCAGCAACACATGGAGTCACCTAGCTGTGGCCCGTTACAATAGTCAGGAAGGGCCCGTGGTCACTTCTCTCTCATGTACACACTTTGGCAGTCGTGTGTCTATATCTCCCTCGCTCACCTACTCAACTCTTAATACATCGCTTACAGCAACACTTGGAGTCACCTAGCTGTGGCCCGTTACAATAATCAGGAAGGGCCCGTGGTCACTTCTCTCTCCTGTACACACTTTGTCAGTCGTGTGTCTATACCTCCCTCGCTCCCCTACTCAACTCTTAATCCATCGCTTGCAGCAACACATGGAGTCACCTAGCTGTGGCCCGTTACAATAGTCAGGAAGGGCCCGTGGTCACTTCTCTCTCCTGTACACACTTTGTCAGTCGTGTGTCTATACCTCACTCGCACCCCTACTCAACTCTTAATACATCGCTTACCGCAACACTTGGAGTCATCTAGCTGTGGCTCGTTACAATAGTCAGGAAGGGCCCGTGGTCACTTCTCTCTCCTGTACACACTTTGTCAGTCGTGTGTCTATACCTCCCTCGCTCCTCTACTCAACTCTTAATACATCGCTTACAGCAACACTTGGAGTCATCTAGCTGTGGCCCGTTACAATAGTCAGGAAGGGCCCGTGGTCACTTCTCTCTCCTGTACACACTTTGCCAGTCATGTGTCTATACCTCCCTCGCTCCCCTACTCAACTCTTAATCCAACGCTTGCAGCAACACATGGAGTCACCTAGCTGTGGCCCGTTACAATAGTCAGGAAGGGCCCGTGGTCACTTCTCTCTCCTGTACACACTTTGCCAGTCATGTGTCTATACCTCCCTCGCTCCCCTACTCAACTCTTAATACATCGCTTACAGCAACACTTGGAGTCATCTAGCTGTGGCTCGTTACAATAGTCAGGAAGGGCCCGTGGTCACTTCTCTCTCCTGTACACACTTTGGCAGTCGTGTGTCTATATCTCCCTCGCTCCCCTACTCAACTCTTAATAAATCGCTTACAGCAACACCTGGAGTCATCTAGCTGTGGCCCGTTACAATAGTCAGGAAGGGCCCGTGGTCACTTCTCTCTCCTGTACACACTTTGCCAGTCGTGTGTCTATACCTCCCTCGCTCCCCTACTCAACTCTTAATACATCGCTTACAGCAACACTTGGAGTCACCTAGCTGTGGCCCGTTACAATATTCAGGAAGGGCCCGTGGTCACTTCTCTCTCCTTTACACACTTTGTCAGTCGTGTGTCTATACCTCCCTCGCTCCCCTACTCAACTCTTAATACATCGCTTACAGCAACACCTGGAGTCATCTAGCTGTGGCCCGTTACAATAGTCAGGAAGGGCCCGTGGTCACTTCTCTCTCATGTACACACTTTGCCAGTCGTGTGTCTATACCTCCCTCGCTCCCCTACTCAACTCTTAATACATCGCTTACAGCAAAACTTGGAGTCACCTAGCTGTGGCCCGTTACAATAATCAGGAAGGGCCCGTGGTCACTTCTCTCTCCTGTACACACTTTGTCAGTCGTGTGTCTATACCTCCCTCGCTCCTCTACTCAACTCTTAATACATCGCTTACAGCAACACTTGGAGTCACCTAGCTGTGGCCCGTTACAATAATCAGGAAGGGCCCGTGGTCACTTCTCTCTCCTGTACACACTTTGCCAGTTGTGTGTCTATACCTCCCTCGCTCCCCTACTCAACTCTTAATCCATCGCTTGCAGCAACACATGGAGTCACTTAGTTTGGCCCGTTACAATAGTCAGGAAGGGCCCGTGGTCACTTCTCTCTCCTGTACACACTTTGTCAGTCGTGTGTCTATACCTCCCTCGCTCCCCTACTCAACTCTTAATACATCGCTTACAGCAACACTTGGAGTCACCTAGCTGTGGCCCGTTACAATAGTCAGGAAGGGCCCGTGGTCACTTCTCTCTCCTGTACACACTTTGTCAGTCGTGTGTCTATACCTCCATCGCTCCCCTACTCAACTCTTAATACATCGCTTACAGCAACACTTGGAGTCACCTAGCTGTGGCTCGTTACAATAGTCAGGAAGGGCCCGTGGTCACTTCTCTCTCCTGTACACACTTTGCCAGTCATGTGTCTATACCTCCCTCGCTCCTCTACTCAACTCTTAATACATCGCTTACAGCAACACTTGGAGTCACCTAGCTGTGGCCCGTTACAATAGTCAGGAAGGGCCCGTGGTCACTTCTCTCTCCTGTACACACTTTGCCAGTCATGTGTCTATACCTCCCTCGCTCCCCTACTCAACTCTTAATCCAACGCTTGCAGCAACACATGGAGTCACCTAGCTGTGGCCCGTTACAATAGTCAGGAAGGGCCCGTGGTCACTTCTCTCTCCTGTACACACTTTGGCAGTCGTGTGTCTATACCTCCCTCGCTCCCTACTCAACTCTTAATACATCGCTTACAGCAACACTTGGAGTCACCTAGCTGTGGCCCGTTACAATAGTCAGGAAGGCCCCGTGGTCACTTCTCTCTCATGTACACACTTTGTCAATCGTGTGTCTATACCTCCCTCGCTCCCTACTCAACTCTTAATACATCGCTTACAGCAACACTTGGAGTCACCTAGCTGTGGCCCGTTACAATAGTCAGGAAGGCCCCGTGGTCACTTCTCTCTCATGTACACACTTTGTCAGTCGTGTGTCTATACCTCCCTCGCTCCCTACTCAACTCTTAATACATCGCTTACAGCAACACTTGGAGTCACCTAGCTGTGGCCCGTTACAATAGTCAGGAAGGCCCCGTGGTCACTTCTCTCTCATGTACGCACTTTGTCAGTCGTGTGTCTATACCTCCCTCGCTCCCTACTCAACTCTTAATACATCGCTTACAGCAACACTTGGGGTCACCTAGCTGTGGCCCGTTACAATAGTCAGGAAGGGCCCGTGGTCACTTCTCTCTCATGTACACACTTTGTCAGTCGTGTGTCTATACCTCCCTCGCTCCCCTACTCAACTCTTAATACATCGCTTACAGCAACACTTGGAGTCATCTAGCTGTGGCCCGTTACAATAGTCAGGAAGGGCCCGTGGTCACTTCTCTCTCATGTACACACTTTGTCAGTCGTGTGTCTATACCTCCCTCGCTCCTCTACTCAACTCTTAATACATCGCTTACAGCATAACTTGGAGTCATCTAGCTGTGGCCGTTACAATAGTCAGGAAGGGCCCGTGGTCACTTCTCTCTCATGTACACACTTTGCCAGTCGTGTGTCTATATCTCCCTCGCTCCCTACTCAACTCTTAATCCAACGCTTACAGCAACACATGGAGTCATCTAGCTGTGGCCGTTACAATAGTCAGGAAGGGCCCGTGGTCACTTCTCTCTCATGTACACACTTTGCCAGTCGTGTGTCTATACCTCCCTCGCTCCTCTACTCAACTCTTAATACATCGCTTACAGCAACACTTGGAGTCATCTAGCTGTGGCCCGTTACAATAGTCAGGAAGGGCCCGTGGTCACTTCTCTCTCCTGTACACACTTTGCCAGTCGTGTGTCTATACCTCCCTCGCTCCCCTACTCAACTCTTAATCCAACGCTTGCAGCAACACATGGAGTCACCTAGCTGTGGCCCGTTACAATAGTCAGGAAGGGCCCGTGGTCACTTCTCTCTCCTGTACACACTTTGCCAGTCATGTGTCTATACCTCCCTCGCTCCTCTACTCAACTCTTAATACATCGCTTACAGCAACACTTGGAGTCATCTAGCTGTGGCCCGTTACAATAGTCAGGAAGGGCCCGTGGTCACTTCTCTCTCCTGTAGACACTTTGGCAGTCGTGTGTCTATACCTCCCTCGCTCCCTACTCTACTCTTAATCCAACGCTTGCAGCAACACATGGAGTCACCTAGCTGTGGCCCGTTACAATAGTCAGGAAGGGCCCGTGGTCACTTCTCTCTCCTGTACACACTTTGCCAGTCGTGTGTCTATACCTCCCTCGCTCCCCTACTCAACTCTTAATCCAACGCTTGCAGCAACACATGGAGTCACCTAGCTGTGGCCCGTTACAATAGTCAGGAAGGGCCCGTGGTCACTTCTCTCTCCTGTACACACTTTGCCAGTCATGTGTCTATACCTCCCTCGCTCCTCTACTCAACTCTTAATACATCGCTTACAGCAACACTTGGAGTCACCTAGCTGTGGCCCGTTACAATAATCAGGAAGGGCCCGTGGTCACTTCTCTCTCCTGTACACACTTTGCCAGTTGTGTGTCTATACCTCCCTCGCTCCCCTACTCAACTCTTAATCCATCGCTTGCAGCAACACATGGAGTCACTTAGTTTGGCCCGTTACAATAGTCAGGAAGGGCCCGTGGTCACTTCTCTCTCCTGTACACACTTTGTCAGTCGTGTGTCTATACCTCCCTCGCTCCCCTACTCAACTCTTAATACATCGCTTACAGCAACACTTGGAGTCACCTAGCTGTGGCTCGTTACAATAGTCAGGAAGGGCCCGTGGTCACTTCTCTCTCCTGTACACACTTTGGCAGTCGTGTGTCTATACCTCCCTCGCTCCCTACTCAACTCTTAATAAATCGCTTACAGCAACACTTGGAGTCACCTAGCTGTGGCCCGTTACAATAGTCAGGAAGGGCCCGTGGTCACTTCTCTCTCCTGTACACACTTTGCCAGTCATGTGTCTATACCTCCCTCGCTCCTCTACTCAACTCTTAATACATCGCTTACAGCAACACTTGGAGTCACCTAGCTGTGGCCCGTTACAATAATCAGGAAGGGCCCGTGGTCACTTCTCTCTCCTGTACACACTTTGTCAGTCGTGTGTCTATACCTCCCTCGCTCCTCTACTCATCTCTTAATACATCGCTTACAGCAACACTTGGAGTCATCTAGCTGTGGCCCGTTACAATAGTCAGGAAGGGCCCGTGGTCACTTCTCTCTCATGTACACACTTTGTCAGTCGTGTGTCTATACCTCCCTCGCTCTCCTACTCAACTCTTAATACATCGCTTACAGCAACACTTGGAGTCTCCTAGCTGTGGCCCGTTACAATAGTCAGGAAGGGCCCGTGGTCACTTCTCTCTCCTGTAGACACTTTGGCAGTCGTGTGTCTATACCTCCCTCGCTCCCCTACTCAACTCTTAATCCATCGCTTGCAGCAACACATGGAGTCACTTAGTTTGGCCCGTTACAATAGTCAGGAAGGGCCCGTGGTCACTTCTCTCTCCTGTACACACTTTGGCAGTCGTGTGTCTATACCTCCCTCGCTCCCCTACTCAACTCTTAATACATCGCTTACAGCAACACTTGGAGTCTCCTAGCTGTGGCCCGTTACAATAGTCAGGAAGGGCCCGTGGTCACTTCTCTCTCCTGTACACACTTTGGCAGTCGTGTGTCTATACCTCCCTCGCTCCCTACTCAACTCTTAATACATCGCTTACAGCAACACTTGGAGTCTCCTAGCTGTGGCCCGTTACAATAGTCAGGAAGGGCCCGTGGTCACTTCTCTCTCCTGTACACACTTTGTCAGTCGTGTGTCTATACCTCCCTCGCTCCCCTACTCAACTCTTAATACATCGCTTACAGCAACACTTGGAGTCATCTAGCTGTGGCCCGTTTCAATAGTCAGGAAGGGCCCGTGGTCACTTCTCTCTCCTGTACACACTTTGTCAGTCGTGTGTCTATACCTCCCTCGCTCCCCTACTCAACTCTTAATACATCGCTTACAGCAACACTTGGAGTCACCTAGCTGTGGCTCGTTACAATAGTCAGGAAGGGCCCGTGGTCACTTCTCTCTCCTGTACACACTTTGCCAGTCATGTGTCTATACCTCCCTCGCTCCTCTACTCAACTCTTAATACATCGCTTACAGCAACACTTGGAGTCATCTAGCTGTGGCCCGTTACAATAGTCAGGAAGGGCCCGTGGTCACTTCTCTCTCCTGTACACACTTTGCCAGTCATGTGTCTATACCTCCCTCGCTCCCCTACTCAACTCTTAATCCAACGCTTGCAGCAACACATGGAGTCACCTAGCTGTGGCCCGTTACAATAGTCAGGAAGGGCCCGTGGTCACTTCTCTCTCCTGTACACACTTTGGCAGTCGTGTGTCTATACCTCCCTCGCTCCCTACTCAACTCTTAATACATCGCTTACAGCAACACTTGGAGTCACCTAGCTGTGGCCCGTTACAATAGTCAGGAAGGCCCCGTGGTCACTTCTCTCTCATGTACACACTTTGTCAGTCGTGTGTCTATACCTCCCTCGCTCCCTACTCAACTCTTAATACATCGCTTACAGCAACACTTGGAGTCACCTAGCTGTGGCCCGTTACAATAGTCAGGAAGGCCCCGTGGTCACTTCTCTCTCCTGTACACACTTTGTCAATCGTGTGTCTATACCTCCCTCGCTCCCTACTCAACTCTTAATACATCGCTTACAGCAACACTTGGAGTCACCTAGCTGTGGCCCGTTACAATAGTCAGGAAAGCCCCGTGGTCACTTCTCTCTCATGTACACACTTTGTCAGTCGTGTGTCTATACCTCCCTCGCTCCCTACTCAACTCTTAATACATCGCTTACAGCAACACTTGGAGTCACCTAGCTGTGGCCCGTTACAATAGTCAGGAAGGCCCCGTGGTCACTTCTCTCTCATGTACGCACTTTGTCAGTCGTGTGTCTATACCTCCCTCGCTCCCTACTCAACTCTTAATACATCGCTTACAGCAACACTTGGGGTCACCTAGCTGTGGCCCGTTACAATAGTCAGGAAGGGCCCGTGGTCACTTCTCTCTCATGTACACACTTTGTCAGTCGTGTGTCTATACCTCCCTCGCTCCTCTACTCAACTCTTAATACATCGCTTACAGCAACACTTGGAGTCATCTAGCTGTGGCCGTTACAATAGTCAGGAAGGGCCCGTGGTCACTTCTCTCTCATGTACACACTTTGTCAGTCGTGTGTCTATACCTCCCTCGCTCCCCTACTCAACTCTTAATACATCGCTTACAGCAACACTTGGAGTCATCTAGCTGTGGCCCGTTACAATAGTCAGGAAGGGCCCGTGGTCACTTCTCTCTCATGTACACACTTTGTCAGTCGTGTGTCTATACCTCCCTCGCTCCTCTACTCAACTCTTAATACATCGCTTACAGCAACACTTGGAGTCATCTAGCTGTGGCCGTTACAATAGTCAGGAAGGGCCCGTGGTCACTTCTCTCTCATGTACACACTTTGTCAGTCGTGTGTCTATATCTCCCTCGCTCCTCTACTCAACTATTAATACATCGCTTACAGCAACACTTGGAGTCACCTAGCTGTGGCCCGTTACAATAGTCAGGAAGGGCCCGTGGTCACTTCTCTCTCATGTACACACTTTGCCAGTCGTGTGTCTATATCTCCCTCGCTCCCTACTCAACTCTTAATCCAACGCTTACAGCAACACATGGAGTCATCTAGCTGTGGCCGTTACAATAGTCAGGAAGGGCCCGTGGTCACTTCTCTCTCCTGTACACACTTTGCCAGTCGTGTGTCTATACCTCCCTCGCTCCTCTACTCAACTCTTAATCCAACGCTTACAGCAAAACATGGAGTCATCTAGCTGTGGCCGTTACAATAGTCAGGAAGGGCCCGTGGTCACTTCTCTCTCATGTACACACTTTGCCAGTCATGTGTCTATACCTCCCTCGCTCCTCTACTCAACTCTTAATACATCGCTTACAGCAACACTTGGAGTCACCTAGCTGTGGCCCGTTACAATAGTCAGGAAGGCCCCGTGGTCACTTCTCTCTCATGTACGCACTTTGTCAGTCGTGTGTCTATACCTCCCTCGCTCCCTACTCAACTCTTAATACATCGCTTACAGCAACACTTGGGGTCACCTAGCTGTGGCCCGTTACAATAGTCAGGAAGGGCCCGTGGTCACTTCTCTCTCATGTACACACTTTGTCTGTCGTCTGTCTATACCTCCCTCGCTCCTCTACTCAACTCTTAATACATCGCTTACAGCAACACATGGAGTCACCTAGCTGTGGCCCGTTACAATATTCAGGAAGGGCCCGTGGTCACTTCTCTCTCCTGTACACACTTTGCCAGTCGTGTGTCTGTACCTCCCTCGCTCCCCTACTCAACTCTTAATCCATCGCTTGCAGCAACACATGGAGTCACTTAGTTTGGCCCGTTACAATAGTCAGGAAGGGCCCGTGGTCACTTCTCTCTCCTGTACACACTTTGTCAGTCGTGTGTCTATACCTCCCTCGCTCCCCTACTCAACTCTTAATACATCGCTTACAGCAACACTTGGAGTCACCTAGCTGTGGCCCGTTACAATAGTCAGGAAGGGCCCGTGGTCACTTCTCTCTCCTGTACACACTTTGTCAGTCGTGTGTCTATACCTCCCTCGCTCCCCTTCTCAACTCCTAATACATCGCTTACAGCAACACTTGGAGTCACCTAGCTGTGGCTCGTTACAATAGTCAGGAAGGGCCCGCGGTCACTTCTCTCTCCTGTACACACTTTGGCAGTCGTGTGTCTATACCTCCCTCGCTCCCTACTCAACTCTTAATAAATCGCTTACAGCAACACTTGGAGTCACCTAGCTGTGGCTCGTTACAATAGTCAGGAAGGGCCCGTGGTCACTTCTCTCTCATGTACACACTTTGTCAGTCGTGTGTCTATACCTCCCTCGCTCTCTACTCAACTCTTAATACATCGCTTACAGCAACACTTGGAGTCACCTAGCTGTGGCCCGTTACAATAGTCAGGAAGGGCCCGTGGTCACTTCTCTCTCATGTACACACTTTGGCAGTCGTGTGTCTATACCTCCCTCGCTCCCTACTCAACTCTTAATACATCGCTTACAGCAACACTTGGAGTCACCTAGCTGTGGCCCGTTACAATAGTCAGGAAGGCCCCGTGGTCACTTCTCTCTCATGTACACACTTTGTCAATCGTGTGTCTATACCTCCCTCGCTCCCTACTCAACTCTTAATACATCGCTTACAGCAACACTTGGAGTCACCTAGCTGTGGCCCGTTACAATAGTCAGGAAAGCCCCGTGGTCACTTCTCTCTCATGTACACACTTTGTCAGTCGTGTGTCTATACCTCCCTCGCTCCCTACTCAACTCTTAATACATCGCTTACAGCAACACTTGGAGTCACCTAGCTGTGGCCCGTTACAATAGTCAGGAAGGCCCCGTGGTCACTTCTCTCTCATGTACACACTTTGTCAGTCGTGTGTCTATACCTCCCTCGCTCCCCTACTCAACTCTTAATACATCACTTACAGCAACACTTGGAGTCACCTAGCTGTGGCCCGTTACAATAGCCAGGAAGGGCCCGTGGTCACTTCTCTCTCCTGTACACACTTTGGCAGTCGTGTGTCTATACCTCCCTCGCTCCTCTACTCAACTCTTAATACATCGCTTACAGCAACACTTGGAGTCATCTAGCTGTGGCCCGTTACAATAGTCAGGAAGGGCCCGTGGTCACTTCTCTCTCCTGTACACACTTTGGCAGTCGTGTGTCTATACCTCCCTCGCTCCCTACTCAACTCTTAATACATCGCTTACAGCAACACTTGGGGTCACCTAGCTGTGGCCCGTTACAATAGTCAGGAAGGCCCCGTGGTCACTTCTCTCTCCTGTACACACTTTGGCAGTCGTGTGTCTATACCTCCCTCGCTCCCTACTCAACTCTTAATACATCGCTTACAGCAACACTTGGAGTCACCTAGCTGTGGCCCGTTACAATAGTCAGGAAGGCCCCGTGGTCACTTCTCTCTCATGTACGCACTTTGTCAGTCGTGTGTCTATACCTCCCTCGCTCCCTACTCAACTCTTAATACATCGCTTACAGCAACACTTGGGGTCACCTAGCTGTGGCCCGTTACAATAGTCAGGAAGGGCCCGTGGTCACTTCTCTCTCATGTACACACTTTGTCAGTCGTGTGTCTATACCTCCCTCGCTCCTCTACTCAACTCTTAATACATCGCTTGCAGCAACACTTGGAGTCATCTAGCTGTGGCCCGTTACAATAGTCAGGAAGGGCCCGTGGTCACTTCTCTCTCCTGTACACACTTTGGCAGTCGTGTGTCTATACCTCCCTCGCTCCCTACTGAACTCTTAATACATCGCTTACAGCAACACTTGGAGTCACCTAGCTGTGGCCGTTAGAATAGTCAGGAAGGGCCCGTGGTCACTTCTCTCTCATGTACACACTTTGGCAGTCGTGTGTCTATATCTCCCTCGCTCCCCTACTCAACTCTTAATACATCGCTTACAGCAACACTTGGAGTCATCTAGCTGTGGCCCGTTACAATAGTCAGGAAGGGCCCGTGGGCACTTCTCTCTCATGTACACACTTTGGCGGTCGTCTGTCTATATCTCCCTCGATCCTCTACTCAACTCTTAATACATCGCTTCCAGCAACACTTGGAGTCATCTAGCTGTGGCTCGTTACAATAGTCAGGAAGGGCCCGTGGTCACTTCTCTCTCATGTACACACTTTGTCAGTCGTGTGTCTATACCTCCCTCGCTCTCCTACTCAACTCTTAATCCATCGCTTACAGCAACACTTGGAGTCACCTAGCTGTGGCCCGTTACAATAGTCAGGAAGGGCCCGTGGTCACTTCTCTCTCATGTACACACTTTGTCAGTCGTGTGTCTATATCTCCCTCGCTCCTCTACTCAACTCTTAATACATCGCTTACAGCAACACTTGGAGTCACCTAGCTGTGGCCCGTTACAATAGTCAGGAAGGGCCCGTGGTCACTTCTCTCTCCTGTACACACTTTGCCAGTCGTGTGTCTATACCTCACTCGCTCCCCTACTCAACTCTTAATACATCGCTTACAGCAACACTTGGAGTCATCTAGCTGTGACCCGTTACAATAGTCAGGAAGGGCCCGTGGTCACTTCTCTCTCCTGTACACACTTTGTCAGTCGTGTGTCTATACCTCCCTCGCTCCCCTACTCAACTCTTAATCCATCGCTTGCAGCAACACATGGAGTCACCTAGCTGTGGCCCGTTACAATATTCAGGAAGGGCCCGTGGTCACTTCTCTCTCCTGTACACACTTTGCCAGTCGTGTGTCTATACCTCCCTCGCTCCCCTAGTCAACTCTTAATCCATCGCTTGCAGCAACACATGGAGTCACCTAGCTGTGGCCCGTTACAATAGTCAGGAAGGGCCCGTGGTCACTTCTCTCTCATGTACACACTTTGGCAGTCGTGTGTCTATATCTCCCTCGCTCACCTACTCAACTCTTAATACATCGCTTACAGCAACACTTGGAGTCACCTAGCTGTGGCCCGTTACAATAATCAGGAAGGGCCCGTGGTCACTTCTCTCTCCTGTACACACTTTGTCAGTCGTGTGTCTATACCTCCCTCGCTCCCCTACTCAACTCTTAATCCATCGCTTGCAGCAACACATGGAGTCACCTAGCTGTGGCCCGTTACAATAGTCAGGAAGGGCCCGTGGTCACTTCTCTCTCCTGTACACACTTTGTCAGTCGTGTGTCTATACCTCCCTCGCTCCCTACTCAACTCTTAATACATCGCTTACAGCAACACTTGGAGTCACCTAGCTGTGGCCCGTTACAATAGTCAGGAAGGCCCCGTGGTCACTTCTCTCTCCTGTACACACTTTGTCAATCGTGTGTCTATACCTCCCTCGCTCCCTACTCAACTCTTAATACATCGCTTACAGCAACACTTGGAGTCACCTAGCTGTGGCCCGTTACAATAGTCAGGAAAGCCCCGTGGTCACTTCTCTCTCATGTACACACTTTGTCAGTCGTGTGTCTATACCTCCCTCGCTCCCTACTCAACTCTTAATACATCGCTTACAGCAACACTTGGAGTCACCTAGCTGTGGCCCGTTACAATAGTCAGGAAGGCCCCGTGGTCACTTCTCTCTCATGTACGCACTTTGTCAGTCGTGTGTCTATACCTCCCTCGCTCCCTACTCAACTCTTAATACATCGCTTACAGCAACACTTGGGGTCACCTAGCTGTGGCCCGTTACAATAGTCAGGAAGGGCCCGTGGTCACTTCTCTCTCATGTACACACTTTGTCAGTCGTGTGTCTATACCTCCCTCGCTCCTCTACTCAACTCTTAATACATCGCTTACAGCAACACTTGGAGTCATCTAGCTGTGGCCGTTACAATAGTCAGGAAGGGCCCGTGGTCACTTCTCTCTCATGTACACACTTTGTCAGTCGTGTGTCTATACCTCCCTCGCTCCCCTACTCAACTCTTAATACATCGCTTACAGCAACACTTGGAGTCATCTAGCTGTGGCCCGTTACAATAGTCAGGAAGGGCCCGTGGTCACTTCTCTCTCATGTACACACTTTGTCAGTCGTGTGTCTATACCTCCCTCGCTCCTCTACTCAACTCTTAATACATCGCTTACAGCAACACTTGGAGTCATCTAGCTGTGGCCGTTACAATAGTCAGGAAGGGCCCGTGGTCACTTCTCTCTCATGTACACACTTTGTCAGTCGTGTGTCTATATCTCCCTCGCTCCTCTACACAACTATTAATACATCGCTTACAGCAACACTTGGAGTCACCTAGCTGTGGCCCGTTACAATAGTCAGGAAGGGCCCGTGGTCACTTCTCTCTCATGTACACACTTTGCCAGTCGTGTGTCTATATCTCCCTCGCTCCCTACTCAACTCTTAATCCAACGCTTACAGCAACACATGGAGTCATCTAGCTGTGGCCGTTACAATAGTCAGGAAGGGCCCGTGGTCACTTCTCTCTCCTGTACACACTTTGCCAGTCGTGTGTCTATACCTCCCTCGCTCCTCTACTCAACTCTTAATCCAACGCTTACAGCAACACATGGAGTCATCTAGCTGTGGCCGTTACAATAGTCAGGAAGGGCCCGTGGTCACTTCTCTCTCCTGTACACACTTTGCCAGTCATGTGTCTATACCTCCCTCGCTCCTCTACTCAACTCTTAATACATCGCTTACAGCAACACTTGGAGTCACCTAGCTGTGGCCCGTTACAATAGTCAGGAAGGCCCCGTGGTCACTTCTCTCTCATGTACGCACTTTGTCAGTCGTGTGTCTATACCTCCCTCGCTCCCTACTCAACTCTTAATACATCGCTTACAGCAACACTTGGGGTCACCTAGCTGTGGCCCGTTACAATAGTCAGGAAGGGCCCGTGGTCACTTCTCTCTCATGTACACACTTTGTCAGTCGTCTGTCTATACCTCCCTCGCTCCTCTACTCAACTCTTAATACATCGCTTACAGCAACACATGGAGTCACCTAGCTGTGGCCCGTTACAATATTCAGGAAGGGCCCGTGGTCACTTCTCTCTCCTGTACACACTTTGCCAGTCGTGTGTCTGTACCTCCCTCGCTCCCCTACTCAACTCTTAATCCATCGCTTGCAGCAACACATGGAGTCACTTAGTTTGGCCCGTTACAATAGTCAGGAAGGGCCCGTGGTCACTTCTCTCTCCTGTACACACTTTGTCAGTCGTGTGTCTATACCTCCCTCGCTCCCCTACTCAACTCTTAATACATCGCTTACAGCAACACTTGGAGTCACCTAGCTGTGGCCCGTTACAATAGTCAGGAAGGGCCCGTGGTCACTTCTCTCTCCTGTACACACTTTGTCAGTCGTGTGTCTATACCTCCCTCGCTCCCCTTCTCAACTCCTAATACATCGCTTACAGCAACACTTGGAGTCACCTAGCTGTGGCTCGTTACAATAGTCAGGAAGGGCCCGCGGTCACTTCTCTCTCCTGTACACACTTTGGCAGTCGTGTGTCTATACCTCCCTCGCTCCCTACTCAACTCTTAATAAATCGCTTACAGCAACACTTGGAGTCACCTAGCTGTGGCTCGTTACAATAGTCAGGAAGGGCCCGTGGTCACTTCTCTCTCATGTACACACTTTGTCAGTCGTGTGTCTATACCTCCCTCGCTCTCTACTCAACTCTTAATACATCGCTTACAGCAACACTTGGAGTCACCTAGCTGTGGCCCGTTACAATAGTCAGGAAGGGCCCGTGGTCACTTCTCTCTCATGTACACACTTTGGCAGTCGTGTGTCTATACCTCCCTCGCTCCCTACTCAACTCTTAATACATCGCTTACAGCAACACTTGGAGTCACCTAGCTGTGGCCCGTTACAATAGTCAGGAAGGCCCCGTGGTCACTTCTCTCTCATGTACACACTTTGTCAATCGTGTGTCTATACCTCCCTCGCTCCCTACTCAACTCTTAATACATCGCTTACAGCAACACTTGGAGTCACCTAGCTGTGGCCCGTTACAATAGTCAGGAAAGCCCCGTGGTCACTTCTCTCTCATGTACACACTTTGTCAGTCGTGTGTCTATACCTCCCTCGCTCCCTACTCAACTCTTAATACATCGCTTACAGCAACACTTGGAGTCACCTAGCTGTGGCCCGTTACAATAGTCAGGAAGGCCCCGTGGTCACTTCTCTCTCATGTACACACTTTGTCAGTCGTGTGTCTATACCTCCCTCGCTCCCCTACTCAACTCTTAATACATCACTTACAGCAACACTTGGAGTCACCTAGCTGTGGCCCGTTACAATAGCCAGGAAGGGCCCGTGGTCACTTCTCTCTCCTGTACACACTTTGGCAGTCGTGTGTCTATACCTCCCTCGCTCCTCTACTCAACTCTTAATACATCGCTTACAGCAACACTTGGAGTCATCTAGCTGTGGCCCGTTACAATAGTCAGGAAGGGCCCGTGGTCACTTCTCTCTCCTGTACACACTTTGGCAGTCGTGTGTCTATACCTCCCTCGCTCCCTACTCAACTCTTAATACATCGCTTACAGCAACACTTGGGGTCACCTAGCTGTGGCCCGTTACAATAGTCAGGAAGGCCCCGTGGTCACTTCTCTCTCCTGTACACACTTTGGCAGTCGTGTGTCTATACCTCCCTCGCTCCCTACTCAACTCTTAATACATCGCTTACAGCAACACTTGGAGTCACCTAGCTGTGGCCCGTTACAATAGTCAGGAAGGCCCCGTGGTCACTTCTCTCTCATGTACGCACTTTGTCAGTCGTGTGTCTATACCTCCCTCGCTCCCTACTCAACTCTTAATACATCGCTTACAGCAACACTTGGGGTCACCTAGCTGTGGCCCGTTACAATAGTCAGGAAGGGCCCGTGGTCACTTCTCTCTCATGTACACACTTTGTCAGTCGTGTGTCTATACCTCCCTCGCTCCTCTACTCAACTCTTAATACATCGCTTGCAGCAACACTTGGAGTCATCTAGCTGTGGCCCGTTACAATAGTCAGGAAGGGCCCGTGGTCACTTCTCTCTCCTGTACACACTTTGGCAGTCGTGTGTCTATACCTCCCTCGCTCCCTACTGAACTCTTAATACATCGCTTACAGCAACACTTGGAGTCACCTAGCTGTGGCCGTTAGAATAGTCAGGAAGGGCCCGTGGTCACTTCTCTCTCATGTACACACTTTGGCAGTCGTGTGTCTATATCTCCCTCGCTCCCCTACTCAACTCTTAATACATCGCTTACAGCAACACTTGGAGTCACCTAGCTGTAGCCCGTTACAATAATCAGGAAGGGCCCGTGGTCACTTCTCTCTAATGTACACACTTTGTCAGTCGTGTGTCTATACCTCCCTCGCTCCCCTACTCAACTCTTAATCCATCGCTTGCAGCAACACATGGAGTCACCTAGCTGTGGCCCGTTACAATAGTCAGGAAGGGCCCGTGGTCACTTCTCTCTCCTGTACACACTTTGGCAGTCGTGTGTCTATACCTCCCTCGCTCCCTACTCAACTCTTAATACATCGCTTACAGCAACACTTGGAGTCATCTAGCTGTGGCCCGTTACAATAGTCAGGAAGGGCCCGTGGGCACTTCTCTCTCATGTACACACTTTGGCGGTCGTCTGTCTATATCTCCCTCGATCCTCTACTCAACTCTTAATACATCGCTTCCAGCAACACTTGGAGTCATCTAGCTGTGGCTCGTTACAATAGTCAGGAAGGGCCCGTGGTCACTTCTCTCTCATGTACACACTTTGTCAGTCGTGTGTCTATACCTCCCTCGCTCTCCTACTCAACTCTTAATCCATCGCTTACAGCAACACTTGGAGTCACCTAGCTGTGGCCCGTTACAATAGTCAGGAAGGGCCCGTGGTCACTTCTCTCTCATGTACACACTTTGTCAGTCGTGTGTCTATATCTCCCTCGCTCCTCTACTCAACTCTTAATACATCGCTTACAGCAACACTTGGAGTCACCTAGCTGTGGCCCGTTACAATAGTCAGGAAGGGCCCGTGGTCACTTCTCTCTCCTGTACACACTTTGCCAGTCGTGTGTCTATACCTCACTCGCTCCCCTACTCAACTCTTAATACATCGCTTACAGCAACACTTGGAGTCATCTAGCTGTGACCCGTTACAATAGTCAGGAAGGGCCCGTGGTCACTTCTCTCTCCTGTACACACTTTGTCAGTCGTGTGTCTATACCTCCCTCGCTCCCCTACTCAACTCTTAATCCATCGCTTGCAGCAACACATGGAGTCACCTAGCTGTGGCCCGTTACAATATTCAGGAAGGGCCCGTGGTCACTTCTCTCTCCTGTACACACTTTGCCAGTCGTGTGTCTATACCTCCCTCGCTCCCCTACTCAACTCTTAATCCATCGCTTGCAGCAACACATGGAGTCACCTAGCTGTGGCCCGTTACAATAGTCAGGAAGGGCCCGTGGTCACTTCTCTCTCATGTACACACTTTGGCAGTCGTGTGTCTATATCTCCCTCGCTCACCTACTCAACTCTTAATACATCGCTTACAGCAACACTTGGAGTCACCTAGCTGTGGCCCGTTACAATAATCAGGAAGGGCCCGTGGTCACTTCTCTCTCCTGTACACACTTTGTCAGTCGTGTGTCTATACCTCCCTCGCTCCCCTACTCAACTCTTAATCCATCGCTTGCAGCAACACATGGAGTCACCTAGCTGTGGCCCGTTACAATAGTCAGGAAGGGCCCGTGGTCACTTCTCTCTCCTGTACACACTTTGTCAGTCGTGTGTCTATACCTCCCTCGCACCCCTACTCAACTCTTAATACATCGCTTACCGCAACACTTGGAGTCATCTAGCTGTGGCTCGTTACAATAGTCAGGAAGGGCCCGTGGTCACTTCTCTCTCCTGTACACACTTTGTCAGTCGTGTGTCTATACCTCCCTCGCTCCTCTACTCAACTCTTAACACATCGCTTACAGCAACACTTGGAGTCATCTAGCTGTGGCTCGTTACAATAGTCAGGAAGGGCCCGTGGTCACTTCTCTCTCCTGTACACACTTTGCCAGTCATGTGTCTATACCTCCCTCGCTCCTCTACTCAACTCTTAATACATCGCTTACAGCAACACTTGGAGTCATCTAGCTGTGGCCCGTTACAATAGTCAGGAAGGGCCCGTGGTCACTTCTCTCTCCTGTACACACTTTGCCAGTCATGTGTCTATACCTCCCTCGCTCCCCTACTCAACTCTTAATCCAACGCTTGCAGCAACACATGGAGTCACCTAGCTGTGGCCCGTTACAATAGTCAGGAAGGGCCCGTGGTCACTTCTCTCTCCTGTACACACTTTGCCAGTCATGTGTCTATACCTCCCTCGCTCCCCTACTCAACTCTTAATACATCGCTTACAGCAACACTTGGAGTCATCTAGCTGTGGCTCGTTACAATAGTCAGGAAGGGCCCGTGGTCACTTCTCTCTCCTGTACACACTTTGGCAGTCGTGTGTCTATATCTCCCTCGCTCCCCTACTCAACTCTTAATAAATCGCTTACAGCAACACCTGGAGTCATCTAGCTGTGGCCCGTTACAATAGTCAGGAAGGGCCCGTGGTCACTTCTCTCTCCTGTACACACTTTGCCAGTCGTGTGTCTATACCTCCCTCGCTCCCCTACTCAACTCTTAATACATCGCTTACAGCAACACTTGGAGTCACCTAGCTGTGGCCCGTTACAATATTCAGGAAGGGCCCGTGGTCACTTCTCTCTCCTTTACACACTTTGTCAGTCGTGTGTCTATACCTCCCTCGCTCCCCTACTCAACTCTTAATACATCGCTTACAGCAACACCTGGAGTCATCTAGCGGTGGCCCGTTACAATAGTCAGGAAGGGCCCGTGGTCACTTCTCTCTCATGTACACACTTTGCCAGTCGTGTGTCTATACCTCCCTCGCTCCCCTACTCAACTCTTAATACATCGCTTACAGCAACACTTGGAGTCACCTAGCTGTGGCCCGTTACAATAGTCAGGAAGGGCCCGTGGTCACTTCTCTCTCATGTACACACTTTGTCAGTCGTGTGTCTATACCTCCCTCGCTCCCCTACTCAACTCTTAATACATCGCTTACAGCAACACTTGGAGTCATCTAGCTGTGGCCCGTTACAATAGTCAGGAAGGGCCCGTGGTCACTTCTCTCTCCTGTACACACTTTGCCAGTCGTGTGTCTATCCCTCCCTCGCTCCCCTACTCAACTCTTAATCCATCGCTTGCAGCAACACATGGAGTCACTTAGTTTGGCCCGTTACAATAGTCAGGAAGGGCCCGTGGTCACTTCTCTCTCCTGTACACACTTTGTCAGTCGTGTGTCTATACCTCCCTCGCTCCCCTACTCAACTCTTAATACATCGCTTACAGCAACACTTGGAGTCACCTAGCTGTGGCCCGTTACAATAGTCAGGAAGGGCCCGTGGTCACTTCTCTCTCCTGTACACACTTTGTCAGTCGTGTGTCTATACCTCCCTCGCTCCCCTTCTCAACTCCTAATACATCGCTTACAGCAACACTTGGAGTCACCTAGCTGTGGCTCGTTTCAATAGTCAGGAAGGGCCCGCGGTCACTTCTCTCTCCTGTACACACTTTGGCAGTCGTGTGTCTATACCTCCCTCGCTCCCTACTCAACTCTTAATAAATCGCTTACAGCAACACTTGGAGTCACCTAGCTGTGGCTCGGTACAATAGTCAGGAAGGGCCCGTGGTCACTTCTCTCTCATGTACACACTTTGTCAGTCGTGTGTCTATACCTCCCTCGCTCTCTACTCAACTCTTAATACATCGCTTACAGCAACACTTGGAGTCACCTAGCTGTGGCCCGTTACAATAGTCAGGAAGGGCCCGTGGTCACTTCTCTCTCATGTACACACTTTGGCAGTCGTGTGTCTATACCTCCCTCGCTCCCTACTCAACTCTTAATACATCGCTTACAGCAACACTTGGAGTCACCTAGCTGTGGCCCGTTACAATAGTCAGGAAGGCCCCGCGGTCACTTCTCTCTCATGTACACACTTTGTCAATCGTGTGTCTATACCTCCCTCGCTCCCTACTCAACTCTTAATACATCGCTTACAGCAACACTTGGAGTCACCTAGCTGTGGCCCGTTACAATAGTCAGGAAAGCCCCGTGGTCACTTCTCTCTCATGTACACACTTTGTCAGTCGTGTGTCTATACCTCCCTCGCTCCCTACTCAACTCTTAATACATCGCTTACAGCAACACTTGGAGTCACCTAGCTGTGGCCCGTTACAATAGTCAGGAAGGCCCCGTGGTCACTTCTCTCTCATGTACACACTTTGTCAGTCGTGTGTCTATACCTCCCTCGCTCCCCTACTCAACTCTTAATACATCACTTACAGCAACACTTGGAGTCACCTAGCTGTGGCCCGTTACAATAGCCAGGAAGGGCCCGTGGTCACTTCTCTCTCCTGTACACACTTTGGCAGTCGTGTGTCTATACCTCCCTCGCTCCTCTACTCAACTCTTAATACATCGCTTACAGCAACACTTGGAGTCATCTAGCTGTGGCCCGTTACAATAGTCAGGAAGGGCCCGTGGTCACTTCTCTCTCCTGTACACACTTTGGCAGTCGTGTGTCTATAACTCCCTCGCTCCCTACTCAACTCTTAATACATCGCTTACAGCAACACTTGGGGTCACCTAGCTGTGGCCCGTTACAATAGTCAGGAAGGCCCCGTGGTCACTTCTCTCTCCTGTACACACTTTGGCAGTCGTGTGTCTATACCTCCATCGCTCCCTACTCAACTCTTAATACATCGCTTACAGCAACACTTGGAGTCACCTAGCTGTGGCCCGTTACAATAGTCAGGAAGGCCCCGTGGTCACTTCTCTCTCATGTACGCACTTTGTCAGTCGTGTGTCTATACCTCCCTCGCTCCCTACTCAACTCTTAATACATCGCTTACAGCAACACTTGGGGTCACCTAGCTGTGGCCCGTTACAATAGTCAGGAAGGGCCCGTGGTCACTTCTCTCTCATGTACACACTTTGTCAGTCGTGTGTCTATACCTCCCTCGCTCCTCTACTCAACTCTTAATACATCGCTTACAGCAACACTTGGAGTCATCTAGCTGTGGCCCGTTACAATAGTCAGGAAGGGCCCGTGGTCACTTCTCTCTCCTGTACACACTTTGGCAGTCGTGTGTCTATACCTCCCTCGCTCCCTACTGAACTCTTAATACATCGCTTACAGCAACACTTGGAGTCACCTAGCTGTGGCCGTTAGAATAGTCAGGAAGGGCCCGTGGTCACTTCTCTCTCATGTACACACTTTGGCAGTCGTGTGTCTATATCTCCCTCGCTCCCCTACTCAACTCTTAATACATCGCTTACAGCAACACTTGGAGTCATCTAGCTGTGGCCCGTTACAATAGTCAGGAAGGGCCCGTGGGCACTTCTCTCTCATGTACACACTTTGGCGGTCGTCTGTCTATATCTCCCTCGATCCTCTACTCAACTCTTAATACATCGCTTACAGCAACACTTGGAGTCATCTAGCTGTGGCTCGTTACAATAGTCAGGAAGGGCCCGTGGTCACTTCTCTCTCATGTACACACTTTGTCAGTCGTGTGTCTATACCTCCCTCGCTCTCCTACTCAACTCTTAATCCATCGCTTACAGCAACACTTGGAGTCACCTAGCTGTGGCCCGTTACAATAGTCAGGAAGGGCCCGTGGTCACTTCTCTCTCATGTACACACTTTGTCAGTCGTGTGTCTATATCTCCCTCGCTCCTCTACTCAACTCTTAATACATCGCTTACAGCAACACTTGGAGTCACCTAGCTGTGGCCCGTTACAATAGTCAGGAAGGGCCCGTGGTCACTTCTCTCTCCTGTACACACTTTGCCAGTCGTGTGTCTATACCTCACTCGCTCCCCTACTCAACTCTTAATACATCGCTTACAGCAACACTTGGAGTCATCTAGCTGTGACCCGTTACAATAGTCAGGAAGGGCCCGTGGTCACTTCTCTCTCCTGTACACACTTTGTCAGTCGTGTGTCTATACCTCCCTCGCTCCCCTACTCAACTCTTAATCCATCGCTTGCAGCAACACATGGAGTCACCTAGCTGTGGCCCGTTACAATATTCAGGAAGGGCCCGTGGTCACTTCTCTCTCCTGTACACACTTTGCCAGTCGTGTGTCTATACCTCCCTCGCTCCCCTACTCAACTCTTAATCCATCGCTTGCAGCAACACATGGAGTCACCTAGCTGTGGCCCGTTACAATAGTCAGGAAGGGCCCGTGGTCACTTCTCTCTCATGTACACACTTTGGCAGTCGTGTGTCTATATCTCCCTCGCTCACCTACTCAACTCTTAATACATCGCTTACAGCAACACTTGGAGTCACCTAGCTGTGGCCCGTTACAATAATCAGGAAGGGCCCGTGGTCACTTCTCTCTCCTGTACACACTTTGTCAGTCGTGTGTCTATACCTCCCTCGCTCCCCTACTCAACTCTTAATCCATCGCTTGCAGCAACACATGGAGTCACCTAGCTGTGGCCCGTTACAATAGTCAGGAAGGGCCCGTGGTCACTTCTCTCTCCTGTACACACTTTGTCAGTCGTGTGTCTATACCTCACTCGCACCCCTACTCAACTCTTAATACATCGCTTACCGCAACACTTGGAGTCATCTAGCTGTGGCTCGTTACAATAGTCAGGAAGGGCCCGTGGTCACTTCTCTCTCCTGTACACACTTTGTCAGTCGTGTGTCTATACCTCCCTCGCTCCTCTACTCAACTCTTAACACATCGCTTACAGCAACACTTGGAGTCATCTAGCTGTGGCTCGTTACAATAGTCAGGAAGGGCCCGTGGTCACTTCTCTCTCCTGTACACACTTTGCCAGTCATGTGTCTATACCTCCCTCGCTCCTCTACTCAACTCTTAATACATCGCTTACAGCAACACTTGGAGTCATCTAGCTGTGGCCCGTTACAATAGTCAGGAAGGGCCCGTGGTCACTTCTCTCTCCTGTACACACTTTGCCAGTCATGTGTCTATACCTCCCTCGCTCCCCTACTCAACTCTTAATCCAACGCTTGCAGCAACACATGGAGTCACCTAGCTGTGGCCCGTTACAATAGTCAGGAAGGGCCCGTGGTCACTTCTCTCTCCTGTACACACTTTGCCAGTCATGTGTCTATACCTCCCTCGCTCCCCTACTCAACTCTTAATACATCGCTTACAGCAACACTTGGAGTCATCTAGCTGTGGCTCGTTACAATAGTCAGGAAGGGCCCGTGGTCACTTCTCTCTCCTGTACACACTTTGGCAGTCGTGTGTCTATATCTCCCTCGCTCCCCTACTCAACTCTTAATAAATCGCTTACAGCAACACCTGGAGTCATCTAGCTGTGGCCCGTTACAATAGTCAGGAAGGGCCCGTGGTCACTTCTCTCTCCTGTACACACTTTGCCAGTCGTGTGTCTATACCTCCCTCGCTCCCCTACTCAACTCTTAATACATCGCTTACAGCAACACTTGGAGTCACCTAGCTGTGGCCCGTTACAATATTCAGGAAGGGCCCGTGGTCACTTCTCTCTCCTTTACACACTTTGTCAGTCGTGTGTCTATACCTCCCTCGCTCCCCTACTCAACTCTTAATACATCGCTTACAGCAACACCTGGAGTCATCTAGCTGTGGCCCGTTACAATAGTCAGGAAGGGCCCGTGGTCACTTCTCTCTCATGTACACACTTTGCCAGTCGTGTGTCTATACCTCCCTCGCTCCCCTACTCAACTCTTAATACATCGCTTACAGCAAAACTTGGAGTCACCTAGCTGTGGCCCGTTACAATAATCAGGAAGGGCCCGTGGTCACTTCTCTCTCCTGTACACACTTTGTCAGTCGTGTGTCTATACCTCCCTCGCTCCTCTACTCAACTCTTAATACATCGCTTACAGCAACACTTGGAGTCACCTAGCTGTGGCCCGTTACAATAATCAGGAAGGGCCCGTGGTCACTTCTCTCTCCTGTACACACTTTGCCAGTTGTGTGTCTATACCTCCCTCGCTCCCCTACTCAACTCTTAATCCATCGCTTGCAGCAACACATGGAGTCACTTAGTTTGGCCCGTTACAATAGTCAGGAAGGGCCCGTGGTCACTTCTCTCTCCTGTACACACTTTGTCAGTCGTGTGTCTATACCTCCCTCGCTCCCCTACTCAACTCTTAATACATCGCTTACAGCAACACTTGGAGTCACCTAGCTGTGGCCCGTTACAATAGTCAGGAAGGGCCCGTGGTCACTTCTCTCTCCTGTACACACTTTGTCAGTCGTGTGTCTATACCTCCATCGCTCCCCTACTCAACTCTTAATACATCGCTTACAGCAACACTTGGAGTCACCTAGCTGTGGCTCGTTACAATAGTCAGGAAGGGCCCGTGGTCACTTCTCTCTCCTGTACACACTTTGCCAGTCATGTGTCTATACCTCCCTCGCTCCTCTACTCAACTCTTAATACATCGCTTACAGCAACACTTGGAGTCACCTAGCTGTGGCCCGTTACAATAGTCAGGAAGGGCCCGTGGTCACTTCTCTCTCCTGTACACACTTTGCCAGTCATGTGTCTATACCTCCCTCGCTCCCCTACTCAACTCTTAATCCAACGCTTGCAGCAACACATGGAGTCACCTAGCTGTGGCCCGTTACAATAGTCAGGAAGGGCCCGTGGTCACTTCTCTCTCCTGTACACACTTTGGCAGTCGTGTGTCTATACCTCCCTCGCTCCCTACTCAACTCTTAATACATCGCTTACAGCAACACTTGGAGTCACCTAGCTGTGGCCCGTTACAATAGTCAGGAAGGCCCCGTGGTCACTTCTCTCTCATGTACACACTTTGTCAATCGTGTGTCTATACCTCCCT
This sequence comes from Mantis religiosa, assembly GCA_030765055.1. Classification (NCBI taxonomy): domain Eukaryota; kingdom Metazoa; phylum Arthropoda; class Insecta; order Mantodea; family Mantidae; genus Mantis; species Mantis religiosa. The sequence continues at coordinate 18,596,315 of CM060949.1, forward strand.
CGCTCCCTACTCAACTCTTAATACATCGCTTACAGCAACACTTGGAGTCACCTAGCTGTGGCCCGTTACAATAGTCAGGAAGGCCCCGTGGTCACTTCTCTCTCATGTACACACTTTGTCAGTCGTGTGTCTATACCTCCCTCGCTCCCTACTCAACTCTTAATACATCGCTTACAGCAACACTTGGAGTCACCTAGCTGTGGCCCGTTACAATAGTCAGGAAGGCCCCGTGGTCACTTCTCTCTCATGTACGCACTTTGTCAGTCGTGTGTCTATACCTCCCTCGCTCCCTACTCAACTCTTAATACATCGCTTACAGCAACACTTGGGGTCACCTAGCTGTGGCCCGTTACAATAGTCAGGAAGGGCCCGTGGTCACTTCTCTCTCATGTACACACTTTGTCAGTCGTGTGTCTATACCTCCCTCGCTCCCCTACTCAACTCTTAATACATCGCTTACAGCAACACTTGGAGTCATCTAGCTGTGGCCCGTTACAATAGTCAGGAAGGGCCCGTGGTCACTTCTCTCTCATGTACACACTTTGTCAGTCGTGTGTCTATACCTCCCTCGCTCCTCTACTCAACTCTTAATACATCGCTTACAGCATAACTTGGAGTCATCTAGCTGTGGCCGTTACAATAGTCAGGAAGGGCCCGTGGTCACTTCTCTCTCATGTACACACTTTGCCAGTCGTGTGTCTATATCTCCCTCGCTCCCTACTCAACTCTTAATCCAACGCTTACAGCAACACATGGAGTCATCTAGCTGTGGCCGTTACAATAGTCAGGAAGGGCCCGTGGTCACTTCTCTCTCATGTACACACTTTGCCAGTCGTGTGTCTATACCTCCCTCGCTCCTCTACTCAACTCTTAATACATCGCTTACAGCAACACTTGGAGTCATCTAGCTGTGGCCCGTTACAATAGTCAGGAAGGGCCCGTGGTCACTTCTCTCTCCTGTACACACTTTGCCAGTCGTGTGTCTATACCTCCCTCGCTCCCCTACTCAACTCTTAATCCAACGCTTGCAGCAACACATGGAGTCACCTAGCTGTGGCCCGTTACAATAGTCAGGAAGGGCCCGTGGTCACTTCTCTCTCCTGTACACACTTTGCCAGTCATGTGTCTATACCTCCCTCGCTCCTCTACTCAACTCTTAATACATCGCTTACAGCAACACTTGGAGTCATCTAGCTGTGGCCCGTTACAATAGTCAGGAAGGGCCCGTGGTCACTTCTCTCTCCTGTAGACACTTTGGCAGTCGTGTGTCTATACCTCCCTCGCTCCCTACTCTACTCTTAATCCAACGCTTGCAGCAACACATGGAGTCACCTAGCTGTGGCCCGTTACAATAGTCAGGAAGGGCCCGTGGTCACTTCTCTCTCCTGTACACACTTTGCCAGTCGTGTGTCTATACCTCCCTCGCTCCCCTACTCAACTCTTAATCCAACGCTTGCAGCAACACATGGAGTCACCTAGCTGTGGCCCGTTACAATAGTCAGGAAGGGCCCGTGGTCACTTCTCTCTCCTGTACACACTTTGCCAGTCATGTGTCTATACCTCCCTCGCTCCTCTACTCAACTCTTAATACATCGCTTACAGCAACACTTGGAGTCACCTAGCTGTGGCCCGTTACAATAATCAGGAAGGGCCCGTGGTCACTTCTCTCTCCTGTACACACTTTGCCAGTTGTGTGTCTATACCTCCCTCGCTCCCCTACTCAACTCTTAATCCATCGCTTGCAGCAACACATGGAGTCACTTAGTTTGGCCCGTTACAATAGTCAGGAAGGGCCCGTGGTCACTTCTCTCTCCTGTACACACTTTGTCAGTCGTGTGTCTATACCTCCCTCGCTCCCCTACTCAACTCTTAATACATCGCTTACAGCAACACTTGGAGTCACCTAGCTGTGGCTCGTTACAATAGTCAGGAAGGGCCCGTGGTCACTTCTCTCTCCTGTACACACTTTGGCAGTCGTGTGTCTATACCTCCCTCGCTCCCTACTCAACTCTTAATAAATCGCTTACAGCAACACTTGGAGTCACCTAGCTGTGGCCCGTTACAATAGTCAGGAAGGGCCCGTGGTCACTTCTCTCTCCTGTACACACTTTGCCAGTCATGTGTCTATACCTCCCTCGCTCCTCTACTCAACTCTTAATACATCGCTTACAGCAACACTTGGAGTCACCTAGCTGTGGCCCGTTACAATAATCAGGAAGGGCCCGTGGTCACTTCTCTCTCCTGTACACACTTTGTCAGTCGTGTGTCTATACCTCCCTCGCTCCTCTACTCAACTCTTAATACATCGCTTACAGCAACACTTGGAGTCACCTAGCTGTGGCCCGTTACAATAATCAGGAAGGGCCCGTGGTCACTTCTCTCTCCTGTACACACTTTGCCAGTCATGTGTCTATACCTCCCTCGCTCCTCTACTCATCTCTTAATACATCGCTTACAGCAACACTTGGAGTCATCTAGCTGTGGCCCGTTACAATAGTCAGGAAGGGCCCGTGGTCACTTCTCTCTCATGTACACACTTTGTCAGTCGTGTGTCTATACCTCCCTCGCTCTCCTACTCAACTCTTAATACATCGCTTACAGCAACACTTGGAGTCTCCTAGCTGTGGCCCGTTACAATAGTCAGGAAGGGCCCGTGGTCACTTCTCTCTCCTGTAGACACTTTGGCAGTCGTGTGTCTATACCTCCCTCGCTCCCCTACTCAACTCTTAATCCATCGCTTGCAGCAACACATGGAGTCACTTAGTTTGGCCCGTTACAATAGTCAGGAAGGGCCCGTGGTCACTTCTCTCTCCTGTACACACTTTGGCAGTCGTGTGTCTATACCTCCCTCGCTCCCCTACTCAACTCTTAATACATCGCTTACAGCAACACTTGGAGTCTCCTAGCTGTGGCCCGTTACAATAGTCAGGAAGGGCCCGTGGTCACTTCTCTCTCCTGTACACACTTTGGCAGTCGTGTGTCTATACCTCCCTCGCTCCCTACTCAACTCTTAATACATCGCTTACAGCAACACTTGGAGTCTCCTAGCTGTGGCCCGTTACAATAGTCAGGAAGGGCCCGTGGTCACTTCTCTCTCCTGTACACACTTTGTCAGTCGTGTGTCTATACCTCCCTCGCTCCCCTACTCAACTCTTAATACATCGCTTACAGCAACACTTGGAGTCATCTAGCTGTGGCCCGTTTCAATAGTCAGGAAGGGCCCGTGGTCACTTCTCTCTCCTGTACACACTTTGTCAGTCGTGTGTCTATACCTCCCTCGCTCCCCTACTCAACTCTTAATACATCGCTTACAGCAACACTTGGAGTCACCTACCTGTGGCTCGTTACAATAGTCAGGAAGGGCCCGTGGTCACTTCTCTCTCCTGTACACACTTTGCCAGTCATGTGTCTATACCTCCCTCGCTCCTCTACTCAACTCTTAATACATCGCTTACAGCAACACTTGGAGTCATCTAGCTGTGGCCCGTTACAATAGTCAGGAAGGGCCCGTGGTCACTTCTCTCTCCTGTACACACTTTGCCAGTCATGTGTCTATACCTCCCTCGCTCCCCTACTCAACTCTTAATCCAACGCTTGCAGCAACACATGGAGTCACCTAGCTGTGGCCCGTTACAATAGTCAGGAAGGGCCCGTGGTCACTTCTCTCTCCTGTACACACTTTGGCAGTCGTGTGTCTATACCTCCCTCGCTCCCTACTCAACTCTTAATACATCGCTTACAGCAACACTTGGAGTCACCTAGCTGTGGCCCGTTACAATAGTCAGGAAGGCCCCGTGGTCACTTCTCTCTCATGTACACACTTTGTCAGTCGTGTGTCTATACCTCCCTCGCTCCCTACTCAACTCTTAATACATCGCTTACAGCAACACTTGGAGTCACCTAGCTGTGGCCCGTTACAATAGTCAGGAAGGCCCCGTGGTCACTTCTCTCTCCTGTACACACTTTGTCAATCGTGTGTCTATACCTCCCTCGCTCCCTACTCAACTCTTAATACATCGCTTACAGCAACACTTGGAGTCACCTAGCTGTGGCCCGTTACAATAGTCAGGAAAGCCCCGTGGTCACTTCTCTCTCATGTACACACTTTGTCAGTCGTGTGTCTATACCTCCCTCGCTCCCTACTCAACTCTTAATACATCGCTTACAGCAACACTTGGAGTCACCTAGCTGTGGCCCGTTACAATAGTCAGGAAGGCCCCGTGGTCACTTCTCTCTCATGTACGCACTTTGTCAGTCGTGTGTCTATACCTCCCTCGCTCCCTACTCAACTCTTAATACATCGCTTACAGCAACACTTGGGGTCACCTAGCTGTGGCCCGTTACAATAGTCAGGAAGGGCCCGTGGTCACTTCTCTCTCATGTACACACTTTGTCAGTCGTGTGTCTATACCTCCCTCGCTCCTCTACTCAACTCTTAATACATCGCTTACAGCAACACTTGGAGTCATCTAGCTGTGGCCGTTACAATAGTCAGGAAGGGCCCGTGGTCACTTCTCTCTCATGTACACACTTTGTCAGTCGTGTGTCTATACCTCCCTCGCTCCCCTACTCAACTCTTAATACATCGCTTACAGCAACACTTGGAGTCATCTAGCTGTGGCCCGTTACAATAGTCAGGAAGGGCCCGTGGTCACTTCTCTCTCATGTACACACTTTGTCAGTCGTGTGTCTATACCTCCCTCGCTCCTCTACTCAACTCTTAATACATCGCTTACAGCAACACTTGGAGTCATCTAGCTGTGGCCGTTACAATAGTCAGGAAGGGCCCGTGGTCACTTCTCTCTCATGTACACACTTTGTCAGTCGTGTGTCTATATCTCCCTCGCTCCTCTACTCAACTATTAATACATCGCTTACAGCAACACTTGGAGTCACCTAGCTGTGGCCCGTTACAATAGTCAGGAAGGGCCCGTGGTCACTTCTCTCTCATGTACACACTTTGCCAGTCGTGTGTCTATATCTCCCTCGCTCCCTACTCAACTCTTAATCCAACGCTTACAGCAACACATGGAGTCATCTAGCTGTGGCCGTTACAATAGTCAGGAAGGGCCCGTGGTCACTTCTCTCTCCTGTACACACTTTGCCAGTCGTGTGTCTATACCTCCCTCGCTCCTCTACTCAACTCTTAATCCAACGCTTACAGCAACACATGGAGTCATCTAGCTGTGGCCGTTACAATAGTCAGGAAGGGCCCGTGGTCACTTCTCTCTCATGTACACACTTTGCCAGTCGTGTGTCTATACCTCCCTCGCTCCTCTACTCAACTCTTAATACATCGCTTACAGCAACACTTGGAGTCATCTAGCTGTGGCCCGTTACAATAGTCAGGAAGGGCCCGTGGTCACTTCTCTCTCATGTACACACTTTGTCAGTCGTGTGTCTATACCTCCCTCGCTCCTCTACTCAACTCTTAATACATCGCTTACAGCAACACTTGGAGTCATCTAGCTGTGGCCGTTACAATAGTCAGGAAGGGCCCGTGGTCACTTCTCTCTCATGTACACACTTTGTCAGTCGTGTGTCTATATCTCCCTCGCTCCTCTACTCAACTATTAATACATCGCTTACAGCAACACTTGGAGTCACCTAGCTGTGGCCCGTTACAATAGTCAGGAAGGGCCCGTGGTCACTTCTCTCTCATGTACACACTTTGCCAGTCGTGTGTCTATATCTCCCTCGCTCCCTACTCAACTCTTAATCCAACGCTTACAGCAACACATGGAGTCATCTAGCTGTGGCCGTTACAATAGTCAGGAAGGGCCCGTGGTCACTTCTCTCTCCTGTACACACTTTGCCAGTCGTGTGTCTATACCTCCCTCGCTCCTCTACTCAACTCTTAATCCAACGCTTACAGCAACACATGGAGTCATCTAGCTGTGGCCGTTACAATAGTCAGGAAGGGCCCGTGGTCACTTCTCTCTCATGTACACACTTTGGCAGTCGTCTGTCTATATCTCCCTCGATCCTCTACTCAACTCTTAATACATCGCTTAAAGCAACACTTGGAGTCATCTAGCTGTGGCTCGTTACAATAGTCAGGAAGGGCCTGTGGTCACTTCTCTCTCATGTACACACTTTGGCAGTCGTCTGTCTATATCTCCCTCGATCCTCTACTCAACTCTTAATACATCGCTTACAGCAACACTTGGAGTCATCTAGCTGTGGCTCGTTACAATAGTCAGGAAGGGCCCGTGGTCACTTCTCTCTCATGTACACACTTTGTCAGTCGTGTGTCTATACCTCCCTCACTCCCCTACTCAACTCTTAATCCATCGCTTACAGCAACACTTGGAGTCACCTAGCTGTGGCCCGTTACAATAGTCAGGAAGGGCCCGTGGTCACTTCTCTCTCATGTACACACTTTGGCAGTCGTCTGTCTATACCTCCCTCGCTCCTCTACTCAACTCTTAATACATCGCTTACAGCAACACTTGGAGTCACCTAGCTGTGGCCCGTTACAATATTCAGGAAGGGCCCGTGGTCACTTCTCTCTCCTGTACACACTTTGCCAGTCGTGTGTCTATACCTCCCTCGCTCCCCTACTCAACTCTTAATCCATCGCTTGCAGCAACACATGGAGTCACCTAGCTGTGGCCCGTTACAATAGTCAGGAAGGGCCCGTGGTCACTTCTCTCTCATGTACACACTTTGGCAGTCGTGTGTCTATATCTCCCTCGCTCACCTACTCAACTCTTAATACATCGCTTACAGCAACACTTGGAGTCACCTAGTGTGGCCCGTTACAATAATCAGGAAGGGCCCGTGGTCACTTCTCTCTCCTGTACACACTTTGTCAGTCGTGTGTCTATACCTCCCTCGCTCCCTACTCAAATCTTAATCCATCGCTTGCAGCAACACATGGAGTCACCTAGCTGTGGCCCGTTACAATAGTCAGGAAGGGCCCGTGGTCACTTCTCTCTCCTGTACACACTTTGCCAGTCATGTGTCTATACCCCCCTCGCTCCTCTACTCAACTCTTAATACATCGCTTACAGCAACACTTGGAGTCATCTAGCTGTGGCCCGTTACAATAGTCAGCAAGGGCCCGTGGTCACTTCTCTCTCCTGTACACAGTTTGCCAGTCATGTGTCTATACCTCCCTCGCTCCCCTACTCAACTCTTAATCCAACGCTTGCAGCAACACATGGAGTCATCTAGCTGTGGCCCGTTATAATAATCAGGAAGGGCCCGTGGTCACTTCTCTCTCCTGTACACACTTTGCCAGTCATGTGTCTATACCTCCCTCGCTCCTCTACTCAACTCTTAATACATCGCTTACAGCAACACTTGGAGTCACCTAGCTGTGGCCCGTTACAATAATCAGGAAGGGCCCGTGGTCACTTCTCTCTCCTGTACACACTTTGCCAGTCGTGTGTCTATACCTCCCTCGCTCCCCTACTCAACTCTTAATCCATCGCTTGCAGCAACACATGGAGTCACTTAGTTTGGCCCGTTACAATAGTCAGGAAGGGCCCGTGGTCACTTCTCTCTCCTGTACACACTTTGTCAGTCGTGTGTCTATACCTCCCTCGCTCCCCTACTCAACTCTTAATACATCGCTTACAGCAACACTTGGAGTCACCTAGCTGTGGCCCGTTACAATAGTCAGGAAGGGCCCGTGGTCACTTCTCTCTGCTGTACACACTTTGTCAGTCGTGTGTCTATACCTCCCTCGCTCCCCTTCTCAACTCCTAATACATCGCTTACAGCAACACTTGGAGTCACCTAGCTGTGGCTCGTTACAATAGTCAGGAAGGGCCCGTGGTCACTTCTCTCTCCTGTACACACTTTGGCAGTCGTGTGTCTATACCTCCCTCGCTCCCTACTCAACTCTTAATAAATCGCTTACAGCAACACTTGGAGTCACCTAGCTGTGGCTCGTTACAATAGTCAGGAAGGGCCCGTGGTCACTTCTCTCTCATGTACACACCTTGTCAGTCGTGTGTCTATACCTCCCTCGCTCCCTACTCAACTCTTAATACATCGCTTACAGCAACACTTGGAGTCACCTAGCTGTGGCCCGTTACAATAGTCAGGAAGGGCCCGTGGTCACTTCTCTCTCCTGTACACACTTTGGCAGTCGTGTGTCTATACCTCCCTCGCTCCCTACTCAACTCTTAATACATCGCTTACAGCAACACTTGGAGTCACCTAGCTGTGGCCCGTTACAATAGTCAGGAAGGCCCCGTGGTCACTTCTCTCTCATGTACACACTTTGTCAATCGTGTGTCTATACCTCCCTCGCTCCCTACTCAACTCTTAATACATCGCTTACAGCAACACTTGGAGTCACCTAGCTGTGGCCCGTTACAATAGTCAGGAAGGCCCCGTGGTCACTTCTCTCTCATGTACACACTTTGTCAGTCGTGTGTCTATATCTCCCTCGCTCCCTACTCAACTCTTAATACATCGCTTACAGCAACACTTGGAGTCACCTAGCTGTGGCCCGTTACAATAGTCAGGAAGGCCCCGTGGTCACTTCTCTCTCATGTACACACTTTGGCAGTCGTGTGTCTATACCTCCCTCGCTCCCTACTCAACTCTTAATACATCGCTTACAGCAACACTTGGGGTCACCTAGCTGTGGCCCGTTACAATAGTCAGGAAGGCCCCGTGGTCACTTCTCTCTCATGTACGCACTTTGTCAGTCGTGTGTCTATACCTCCCTCGCTCCCTACTCAACTCTTAATACATCGCTTACAGCAACACTTGGAGTCACCTAGCTGTGGCCCGTTACAATAGTCAGGAAGGCCCCGTGGTCACTTCTCTCTCATGTACGCACTTTGTCAGTCGTGTGTCTATACCTCCCTCGCTCCCTACTCAACTCTTAATACATCGCTTACAGCAACACTTGGGGTCACCTAGCTGTGGCCCGTTACAATAGTCAGGAAGGGCCCGTGGTCACTTCTCTCTCATGTACACACTTTGTCAGTCGTGTGTCTATACCTCCCTCGCTCCTCTACTCAACTCTTAATACATCGCTTACAGCAACACTTGGAGTCATCTAGCTGTGGCCCGTTACAATAGTCAGGAAGGGCCCGTGGTCACTTCTCTCTCCTGTACACACTTTGGCAGTCGTGTGTCTATACCTCCCTCGCTCCCTACTGAACTCTTAATACATCGCTTACAGCAACACTTGGGGTCACCTAGCTGTGGCCCGTTACAATAGTCAGGAAGGGCCCGTGGTCACTTCTCTCTCATGTACACACTTTGTCAGTCGTGTGTCTATACCTCCCTCGCTCTCCTACTCAACTCTTAATCCATCGCTTACAGCAACACTTGGAGTCACCTAGCTGTGGCCCGTTACAATAGTCAGGAAGGGCCCGTGGTCACTTCTCTCTCATGTACACACTTTGTCAGTCGTGTGTCTATATCTCCCTCGCTCCTCTACTCAACTCTTAATACATCGCTTACAGCAACACTTGGAGTCACCTAGCTGTGGCCCGTTACAATAGTCAGGAAGGGCCCGTGGTCACTTCTCTCTCCTGTACACACTTTGCCAGTCGTGTGTCTATACCTCACTCGCTCCCCTACTCAACTCTTAATACATCGCTTACAGCAACACTTGGAGTCACCTAGCTGTGGCTCGTTACAATAGTCAGGAAGGCCCCGTGGTCACTTCTCTCTCCTGTACACACTTTGGCAGTCGTGTGTCTATACCTCCCTCGCTCCCTACTCAACTCTTAATAAATCGCTTACAGCAACACTTGGAGTCACCTAGCTGTGGCTCGTTACAATAGTCAGGAAGGGCCCGTGGTCACTTCTCTTTCATGTACACACTTTGTCAGTCGTGTGTCTATACCTCCCTCGTTCCCTACTCAACTCTTAATACATCGCTTACAGCAACACTTGGAGTCACCTAGCTGTGGCCCGTTATAATAGTCAGGAAGGGCCCGTGGTCACTTCTCTCTCCTGTACACACTTTGGCAGTCGTGTGTCTATACCTCCCTCGCTCCCTACTCAACTCTTAATACATCGCTTACAGCAACACTTGGAGTCACCTAGCTGTGGCCCGTTACAATAGTCAGGAAGGCCCCGTGGTCACTTCTCTCTCATGTACACACTTTTTCAATCGTGTGTCTATACCTCCCTCGCTCCCTACTCAACTCTTAATACATCGCTTACAGCAACACTTGGAGTCACCTAATTGTGGCCCGTTACAATAGTCAGGAAGGCCCCGTGGTCACTTCTCTCTCATGTACACACTTTGTCAGTCGTGTGTCTATACCTCCGTCGCTCCCTACTCAACTCTTAATACATCGCTTACAGCAACACTTGGAGTCACCTAGCTGTGGCCCGTTACAATAGTCAGGAAGGCCCCGTGGTCACTTCTCTCTCATGTACGCACTTTGTCAGTCGTGTGTCTATACCTCCCTCGCTCCCCTACTCAACTCTTAATACATCGCTTACAGCAACACTTGGAGTCATCTAGCTGTGGCCCGTTACAATAGTCAGGAAGGGCCCGTGGTCACTTCTCTCTCATGTACACACTTTGCCAGTCGTGTGTCTATACCTCCCTCGCTCCTCTAGTCAACTCTTAACACATCGCTTACAGCAACACTTGGAGTCATCTAGCTGTGGCCCGTTACAATAGTCAGGAAGGGCCCGTGGTCACTTCTCTCTCATGTACACACTTTGGCAGTCGTGTGTCTATACCTCCCTCGCTCCCCTACTCAACTCTTAATACATCGCTTACAGCAACACTTGGAGTCATCTAGCTGTGGCCCGTTACAATAGTCAGGAAGGGCCCGTGGTCACTTCTCTCTCCTGTACACACTTTGGCAGTCGTGTGTCTATTCCTCCCTCGCTCCTCTACTCAACTCTTAACACATCGCTTACAGCAACACTTGGAGTCATCTAGCTGTGGCCCGTTACAATAGTCAGGAAGGGCCCGTGGTCACTTCTCTCTCCTGTACACACTTTGTCAGTCGTGTGTCTATACCTCCCTCGCTCCCCTACTCAACTCTTAATACATCGCTTACAGCAACACTTGGAGTCACCTAGCTGTGGCCCGTTACAATAGTCAGGAAGGGCCCGTGGACACTTCTCTCTCATGTACACACTTTGGCAGTCGTGTGTCTATACCTCCCTCGCTCTCCTACTCAACTCTTAATACATCGCTTACAGCAACACTTGGAGTCACCTAGCTGTGGCCCGTTACAATAGTCAGGAAGGGCCCGTGGTCACTTCTCTCTCATGTACACACTTTGCCAGTCGTGTGTCTATACCTCCCTCGCTCCCCTACTCAACTCTTAATACATCGCTTACAGCAACACTTGGAGTCATCTAGCTGTGGCCCGTTACAATAGTCAGGAAGGGCCCGTGGTCACTTCTCTCTCATGTACACACTTTGCCAGTCGTGTGTCTATACCTCCCTCGCTCCTCTACTCAACTCTTAACACATCGCTTACAGCAACACTTGGAGTCATCTAGCTGTGGCCCGTTACAATAGTCAGGAAGGGCCCGTGGTCACTTCTCTCTCATGTACACACTTTGTCAGTCGTGTGTCTATACCTCCCTCGCTCCCTACTCAACTCTTAATACATCGCTTACAGCAACACTTGGAGTCACCTAGCTGTGGCCCGTTACAATAGTCAGGAAGGGCCCGTGGTCACTTCTCTCTCATGTACACACTTTGGCAGTCGTCTGTCTATATCTCCCTCGATCCTCTACTCAACTCTTAATACATCGCTTAAAGCAACACTTGGAGTCATCTAGCTGTGGCTCGTTACAATAGTCAGGAAGGGCCTGTGGTCACTTCTCTCTCATGTACACACTTTGGCAGTCGTCTGTCTATATCTCCCTCGATCCTCTACTCAACTCTTAATACATCGCTTACAGCAACACTTGGAGTCATCTAGCTGTGGCTCGTTACAATAGTCAGGAAGGGCCCGTGGTCACTTCTCTCTCATGTACACACTTTGTCAGTCGTGTGTCTATACCTCCCTCACTCCCCTACTCAACTCTTAATCCATCGCTTACAGCAACACTTGGAGTCACCTAGCTGTGGCCCGTTACAATAGTCAGGAAGGGCCCGTGGTCACTTCTCTCTCATGTACACACTTTGGCAGTCGTCTGTCTATACCTCCCTCGCTCCTCTACTCAACTCTTAATACATCGCTTACAGCAACACTTGGAGTCACCTAGCTGTGGCCCGTTACAATATTCAGGAAGGGCCCATCGTCACTTCTCTCTCCTGTACACACTTTGCCAGTCGTGTGTCTATACCTCCCTCGCTCCCCTACTCAACTCTTAATCCATCGCTTGCGGCAACACATGGAGTCACCTAGCTGTGGCCCGTTACAATAGTCAGGAAGGGCCCGTGGTCACTTCTCTCTCATGTACACACTTTGGCAGTCGTGTGTCTATATCTCCCTCGCTCACCTACTCAACTCTTAATACATCGCTTACAGCAACACTTGGAGTCACCTAGCTGTGGCCCGTTACAATAATCAGGAAGGGCCCGTGGTCACTTCTCTCTCCTGTACACACTTTGTCAGTCGTGTGTCTATACCTCCCTCGCTCCCTACTCAAATCTTAATCCATCGCTTGCAGCAACACATGGAGTCACCTAGCTGTGGCCCGTTACAATAGTCAGGAAGGGCCCGTGGTCACTTCTCTCTCCTGTACACACTTTGCCAGTCATGTGTCTATACCCCCCTCGCTCCTCTACTCAACTCTTAATACATCGCTTACAGCAACACTTGGAGTCACCTAGCTGTGGCCCGTTACAATAGTCAGGAAGGGCCCGTGGTCACTTCTCTCTCCTGTACACACTTTGCCAGTCGTGTGTCTATACCTCACTCGCTCCCCTACTCAACTCTTAATACATCGCTTACAGCAACACTTGGAGTCACCTAGCTGTGGCTCGTTACAATAGTCAGGAAGGCCCCGTGGTCACTTCTCTCTCCTGTACACACTTTGGCAGTCGTGTGTCTATACCTCCCTCGCTCCCTACTCAACTCTTAATAAATCGCTTACAGCAACACTTGGAGTCACCTAGCTGTGGCTCGTTACAATAGTCAGGAAGGGCCCGTGGTCACTTCTCTTTCATGTACACACTTTGTCAGTCGTGTGTCTATACCTCCCTCGTTCCCTACTCAACTCTTAATACATCGCTTACAGCAACACTTGGAGTCACCTAGCTGTGGCCCGTTATAATAGTCAGGAAGGGCCCGTGGTCACTTCTCTCTCCTGTACACACTTTGGCAGTCGTGTGTCTATACCTCCCTCGCTCCCTACTCAACTCTTAATACATCGCTTACAGCAACACTTGGAGTCACCTAGCTGTGGCCCGTTACAATAGTCAGGAAGGCCCCGTGGTCACTTCTCTCTCATGTACACACTTTTTCAATCGTGTGTCTATACCTCCCTCGCTCCCTACTCAACTCTTAATACATCGCTTACAGCAACACTTGGAGTCACCTAATTGTGGCCCGTTACAATAGTCAGGAAGGCCCCGTGGTCACTTCTCTCTCATGTACACACTTTGTCAGTCGTGTGTCTATACCTCCGTCGCTCCCTACTCAACTCTTAATACATCGCTTACAGCAACACTTGGAGTCACCTAGCTGTGGCCCGTTACAATAGTCAGGAAGGCCCCGTGGTCACTTCTCTCTCATGTACGCACTTTGTCAGTCGTGTGTCTATACCTCCCTCGCTCCCTACTCAACTCTTAATACATCGCTTACAGCAACACTTGGAGTCACCTAGCTGTGGCCCGTTACAATAGTCAGGAAGGGCCCGTGGTCACTTCTCTCTCATGTACACACTTTGTCAGTCGTGTGTCTATACCTCCCTCGCTCTCCTACTCAACTCTTAACACATCGCTTACAGCAACACTTGGAGTCATCTAGCTGTGGCCCGTTACAATAGTCAGGAAGGGCCCGTGGTCACTTCTCTCTCATATACACATTTTGTCAGTCGTGTGTCTATACCTCCCTCGCTCCCCTACTCAACTCTTAATACATCGCTTACAGCAACACTTGGAGTCATCTAGCTGTGGCCCGTTACAATAGTCAGGAAGGGCCCGTGGTCACTTCTCTCTCATGTACACACTTTGCCAGTCGCGTGTCTATACCTCCCTCGCTCCTCTAGTCAACTCTTAACACATCGCTTACAGCAACACTTGGAGTCATCTAGCTGTGGCCCGTTACAATAGTCAGGAAGGGCCCGTGGTCACTTCTCTCTCATGTACACACTTTGGCAGTCGTGTGTCTATACCTCCCTCGCTCCCCTACTCAACTCTTAATACATCGCTTACAGCAACACTTGGAGTCATCTAGCTGTGGCCCGTTACAATAGTCAGGAAGGGCCCGTGGTCACTTCTCTCTCCTGTACACACTTTGGCAGTCGTGTGTCTATTCCTCCCTCGCTCCTCTACTCAACTCTTAACACATCGCTTACAGCAACACTTGGAGTCATCTAGCTGTGGCCCGTTACAATAGTCAGGAAGGGCCCGTGGTCACTTCTCTCTCCTGTACACACTTTGTCAGTCGTGTGTCTATACCTCCCTCGCTCCCCTACTCAACTCTTAATACATCGCTTACAGCAACACTTGGAGTCACCTAGCTGTGGCCCGTTACAATAGTCAGGAAGGGCCCGTGGACACTTCTCTCTCATGTACACACTTTGGCAGTCGTGTGTCTATACCTCCCTCGCTCTCCTACTCAACTCTTAATACATCGCTTACAGCAACACTTGGAGTCACCTAGCTGTGGCCCGTTACAATAGTCAGGAAGGGCCCGTGGTCACTTCTCTCTCATGTACACACTTTGCCAGTCGTGTGTCTATACCTCCCTCGCTCCCCTACTCAACTCTTAATACATCGCTTACAGCAACACTTGGAGTCATCTAGCTGTGGCCCGTTACAATAGTCAGGAAGGGCCCGTGGTCACTTCTCTCTCATGTACACACTTTGCCAGTCGTGTGTCTATACCTCCCTCGCTCCTCTACTCAACTCTTAACACATCGCTTACAGCAACACTTGGAGTCATCTAGCTGTGGCCCGTTACAATAGTCAGGAAGGGCCCGTGGTCACTTCTCTCTCATGTACACACTTTGTCAGTCGTGTGTCTATACCTCCCTCGCTCCCTACTCAACTCTTAATACATCGCTTACAGCAACACTTGGAGTCACCTAGCTGTGGCCCGTTACAATAGTCAGGAAGGGCCCGTGGTCACTTCTCTCTCATGTACACACTTTGGCAGTCGTCTGTCTATATCTCCCTCGATCCTCTACTCAACTCTTAATACATCGCTTAAAGCAACACTTGGAGTCATCTAGCTGTGGCTCGTTACAATAGTCAGGAAGGGCCTGTGGTCACTTCTCTCTCATGTACACACTTTGGCAGTCGTCTGTCTATATCTCCCTCGATCCTCTACTCAACTCTTAATACATCGCTTACAGCAACACTTGGAGTCATCTAGCTGTGGCTCGTTACAATAGTCAGGAAGGGCCCGTGGTCACTTCTCTCTCATGTACACACTTTGTCAGTCGTGTGTCTATACCTCCCTCACTCCCCTACTCAACTCTTAATCCATCGCTTACAGCAACACTTGGAGTCACCTAGCTGTGGCCCGTTACAATAGTCAGGAAGGGCCCGTGGTCACTTCTCTCTCATGTACACACTTTGGCAGTCGTCTGTCTATACCTCCCTCGCTCCTCTACTCAACTCTTAATACATCGCTTACAGCAACACTTGGAGTCACCTAGCTGTGGCCCGTTACAATATTCAGGAAGGGCCCATCGTCACTTCTCTCTCCTGTACACACTTTGCCAGTCGTGTGTCTATACCTCCCTCGCTCCCCTACTCAACTCTTAATCCATCGCTTGCGGCAACACATGGAGTCACCTAGCTGTGGCCCGTTACAATAGTCAGGAAGGGCCCGTGGTCACTTCTCTCTCATGTACACACTTTGGCAGTCGTGTGTCTATATCTCCCTCGCTCACCTACTCAACTCTTAATACATCGCTTACAGCAACACTTGGAGTCACCTAGCTGTGGCCCGTTACAATAATCAGGAAGGGCCCGTGGTCACTTCTCTCTCCTGTACACACTTTGTCAGTCGTGTGTCTATACCTCCCTCGCTCCCTACTCAAATCTTAATCCATCGCTTGCAGCAACACATGGAGTCACCTAGCTGTGGCCCGTTACAATAGTCAGGAAGGGCCCGTGGTCACTTCTCTCTCCTGTACACACTTTGCCAGTCATGTGTCTATACCCCCCTCGCTCCTCTACTCAACTCTTAATACATCGCTTACAGCAACACTTGGAGTCATCTAGCTGTGGCCCGTTACAATAGTCAGGAAGGGCCCGTGGTCACTTCTCTCTCCTGTACACAGTTTGCCAGTCATGTGTCTATACCTCCCTCGCTCCCCTACTCAACTCTTAATCCAACGCTTGCAGCAACACATGGAGTCATCTAGCTGTGGCCCGTTATAATAATCAGGAAGGGCCCGTGGTCACTTCTCTCTCCTGCACACACTTTGCCAGTCATGTGTCTATACCTCCCTCGCTCCTCTACTCAACTCTTAATACATCGCTTACAGCAACACTTGGAGTCACCTAGCTGTGGCCCGTTACAATAATCAGGAAGGGCCCGTGGTCACTTCTCTCTCCTGTACACACTTTGCCAGTCGTGTGTCTATACCTCCCTCGCTCCCCTACTCAACTCTTAATCCATCGCTTGCAGCAACACATGGAGTCACTTAGTTTGGCCCGTTACAATAGTCAGGAAGGGCCCGTGGTCACTTCTCTCTCCTGTACACACTTTGTCAGTCGTGTGTCTATACCTCCCTCGCTCCCCTACTCAACTCTTAATACATCGCTTACAGCAACACTTGGAGTCACCTAGCTGTGGCCCGTTACAATAGTCAGGAAGGGCCCGTGGTCACTTCTCTCTGCTGTACACACTTTGTCAGTCGTGTGTCTATACCTCCCTCGCTCCCCTTCTCAACTCCTAATACATCGCTTACAGCAACACTTGGAGTCACCTAGCTGTGGCTCGTTACAATAGTCAGGAAGGGCCCGTGGTCACTTCTCTCTCCTGTACACACTTTGGCAGTCGTGTGTCTATACCTCCCTCGCTCCCTACTCAACTCTTAATAAATCGCTTACAGCAACACTTGGAGTCACCTAGCTGTGGCTCGTTACAATAGTCAGGAAGGGCCCGTGGTCACTTCTCTCTCATGTACACACCTTGTCAGTCGTGTGTCTATACCTCCCTCGCTCCCTACTCAACTCTTAATACATCGCTTACAGCAACACTTGGAGTCACCTAGCTGTGGCCCGTTACAATAGTCAGGAAGGCCCCGTGGTCACTTCTCTCTCATGTACACACTTTGTCAATCGTGTGTCTATACCTCCCTCGCTCCCTACTCAACTCTTAATACATCGCTTACAGCAACACTTGGAGTCACCTAGCTGTGGCCCGTTACAATAGTCAGGAAGGCCCCGTGGTCACTTCTCTCTCATGTACACACTTTGTCAGTCGTGTGTCTATATCTCCCTCGCTCCCTACTCAACTCTTAATACATCGCTTACAGCAACACTTGGAGTCACCTAGCTGTGGCCCGTTACAATAGTCAGGAAGGCCCCGTGGTCACTTCTCTCTCATGTACACACTTTGGCAGTCGTGTGTCTATACCTCCCTCGCTCCCTACTCAACTCTTAATACATCGCTTACAGCAACACTTGGGGTCACCTAGCTGTGGCCCGTTACAATAGTCAGGAAGGCCCCGTGGTCACTTCTCTCTCATGTACGCACTTTGTCAGTCGTGTGTCTATACCTCCCTCGCTCCCTACTCAACTCTTAATACATCGCTTACAGCAACACTTGGAGTCACCTAGCTGTGGCCCGTTACAATAGTCAGGAAGGCCCCGTGGTCACTTCTCTCTCATGTACGCACTTTGTCAGTCGTGTGTCTATACCTCCCTCGCTCCCTACTCAACTCTTAATACATCGCTTACAGCAACACTTGGAGTCACCTAGCTTTGGCCCGTTACAATAGTCAGGAAGGCCCCGTGGTCACTTCTCTCTCATGTACGCACTTTGTCAGTCGTGTGTCTATACCTCCCTCGCTCCCTACTCAACTCTTAATACATCGCTTACAGCAACACTTGGGGTCACCTAGCTGTGGCCCGTTACAATAGTCAGGAAGGGCCCGTGGTCACTTCTCTCTCATGTACACACTTTGTCAGTCGTGTGTCTATACCTCCCTCGCTCCTCTACTCAACTCTTAATACATCGCTTACAGCAACACTTGGAGTCATCTAGCTGTGGCCCGTTACAATAGTCAGGAAGGGCCCGTGGTCACTTCTCTCTCCTGTACACACTTTGGCAGTCGTGTGTCTATACCTCCCTCGCTCCCTACTGAACTCTTAATACATCGCTTACAGCAACACTTGGGGTCACCTAGCTGTGGCCCGTTACAATAGTCAGGAAGGGCCCGTGGTCACTTCTCTCTCATGTACACACTTTGTCAGTCGTGTGTCTATACCTCCCTCGCTCTCCTACTCAACTCTTAATCCATCGCTTACAGCAACACTTGGAGTCACCTAGCTGTGGCCCGTTACAATAGTCAGGAAGGGCCCGTGGTCACTTCTCTCTCATGTACACACTTTGTCAGTCGTGTGTCTATATCTCCCTCGCTCCTCTACTCAACTCTTAATACATCGCTTACAGCAACACTTGGAGTCACCTAGCTGTGGCCGTTACAATAGTCAGGAAGGGCCCGTGGTCACTTCTCTCTCATGTACACACTTTGTCAGTCGTGTGTCTATACCTCCCTCGCTCCCCTACTCAACTCTTAATACATCGCTTACAGCAACACTTGGAGTCATCTAGCTGTGGCCCGTTACAATAGTCAGGAAGGGCCCGTGGTCACTTCTCTCTCATGTACACACTTTGTCAGTCGTGTGTCTATACCTCCCTCGCTCCTCTACTCAACTCTTAATACATCGCTTACAGCAACACTTGGAGTCATCTAGCTGTGGCCGTTACAATAGTCAGGAAGGGCCCGTGGTCACTTCTCTCTCATGTACACACTTTGTCAGTCGTGTGTCTATATCTCCCTCGCTCCTCTACTCAACTATTAATACATCGCTTACAGCAACACTTGGAGTCACCTAGCTGTGGCCCGTTACAATAGTCAGGAAGGGCCCGTGGTCACTTCTCTCTCATGTACACACTTTGCCAGTCGTGTGTCTATATCTCCCTCGCTCCCTACTCAACTCTTAATCCAACGCTTACAGCAACACATGGAGTCATCTAGCTGTGGCCGTTACAATAGTCAGGAAGGGCCCGTGGTCACTTCTCTCTCCTGTACACACTTTGCCAGTCGTGTGTCTATACCTCCCTCGCTCCTCTACTCAACTCTTAATCCAACGCTTACAGCAACACATGGAGTCATCTAGCTGTGGCCGTTACAATAGTCAGGAAGGGCCCGTGGTCACTTCTCTCTCATGTACACACTTTGCCAGTCGTGTGTCTATACCTCCCTCGCTCCTCTACTCAACTCTTAATACATCGCTTACAGCAACACTTGGAGTCATCTAGCTGTGGCCCGTTACAATAGTCAGGAAGGGCCCGTGGTCACTTCTCTCTCATGTACACACTTTGTCAGTCGTGTGTCTATACCTCCCTCGCTCCTCTACTCAACTCTTAATACATCGCTTACAGCAACACTTGGAGTCATCTAGCTGTGGCCGTTACAATAGTCAGGAAGGGCCCGTGGTCACTTCTCTCTCATGTACACACTTTGTCAGTCGTGTGTCTATATCTCCCTCGCTCCTCTACTCAACTATTAATACATCGCTTACAGCAACACTTGGAGTCACCTAGCTGTGGCCCGTTACAATAGTCAGGAAGGGCCCGTGGTCACTTCTCTCTCATGTACACACTTTGCCAGTCGTGTGTCTATATCTCCCTCGCTCCCTACTCAACTCTTAATCCAACGCTTACAGCAACACATGGAGTCATCTAGCTGTGGCCGTTACAATAGTCAGGAAGGGCCCGTGGTCACTTCTCTCTCCTGTACACACTTTGCCAGTCGTGTGTCTATACCTCCCTCGCTCCTCTACTCAACTCTTAATCCAACGCTTACAGCAACACATGGAGTCATCTAGCTGTGGCCGTTACAATAGTCAGGAAGGGCCCGTGGTCACTTCTCTCTCATGTACACACTTTGGCAGTCGTCTGTCTATATCTCCCTCGATCCTCTACTCAACTCTTAATACATCGCTTAAAGCAACACTTGGAGTCATCTAGCTGTGGCTCGTTACAATAGTCAGGAAGGGCCTGTGGTCACTTCTCTCTCATGTACACACTTTGGCAGTCGTCTGTCTATATCTCCCTCGATCCTCTACTCAACTCTTAATACATCGCTTACAGCAACACTTGGAGTCATCTAGCTGTGGCTCGTTACAATAGTCAGGAAGGGCCCGTGGTCACTTCTCTCTCATGTACACACTTTGTCAGTCGTGTGTCTATACCTCCCTCACTCCCCTACTCAACTCTTAATCCATCGCTTACAGCAACACTTGGAGTCACCTAGCTGTGGCCCGTTACAATAGTCAGGAAGGGCCCGTGGTCACTTCTCTCTCATGTACACACTTTGGCAGTCGTCTGTCTATACCTCCCTCGCTCCTCTACTCAACTCTTAATACATCGCTTACAGCAACACTTGGAGTCACCTAGCTGTGGCCCGTTACAATATTCAGGAAGGGCCCGTGGTCACTTCTCTCTCCTGTACACACTTTGCCAGTCGTGTGTCTATACCTCCCTCGCTCCCCTACTCAACTCTTAATCCATCGCTTGCAGCAACACATGGAGTCACCTAGCTGTGGCCCGTTACAATAGTCAGGAAGGGCCCGTGGTCACTTCTCTCTCATGTACACACTTTGGCAGTCGTGTGTCTATATCTCCCTCGCTCACCTACTCAACTCTTAATACATCGCTTACAGCAACACTTGGAGTCACCTAGTGTGGCCCGTTACAATAATTAGGGAAGGGCCCGTGGTCACTTCTCTCTCCTGTACACACTTTGTCAGTCGTGTGTCTATACCTCCCTCGCTCCCTACTCAAATCTTAATCCATCGCTTGCAGCAACACATGGAGTCACCTAGCTGTGGCCCGTTACAATAGTCAGGAAGGGCCCGTGGTCACTTCTCTCTCCTGTACACACTTTGCCAGTCATGTGTCTATACCCCCCTCGCTCCTCTACTCAACTCTTAATACATCGCTTACAGCAACACTTGGAGTCATCTAGCTGTGGCCCGTTACAATAGTCAGGAAGGGCCCGTGGTCACTTCTCTCTCCTGTACACAGTTTGCCAGTCATGTGTCTATACCTCCCTCGCTCCCCTACTCAACTCTTAATCCAACGCTTGCAGCAACACATGGAGTCATCTAGCTGTGGCCCGTTATAATAATCAGGAAGGGCCCGTGGTCACTTCTCTCTCCTGTACACACTTTGCCAGTCATGTGTCTATACCTCCCTCGCTCCTCTACTCAACTCTTAATACATCGCTTACAGCAACACTTGGAGTCACCTAGCTGTGGCCCGTTACAATAATCAGGAAGGGCCCGTGGTCACTTCTCTCTCCTGTACACACTTTGCCAGTCGTGTGTCTATACCTCCCTCGCTCCCCTACTCAACTCTTAATCCATCGCTTGCAGCAACACATGGAGTCACTTAGTTTGGCCCGTTACAATAGTCAGGAAGGGCCCGTGGTCACTTCTCTCTCCTGTACACACTTTGTCAGTCGTGTGTCTATACCTCCCTCGCTCCCCTACTCAACTCTTAATACATCGCTTACAGCAACACTTGGAGTCACCTAGCTGTGGCCCGTTACAATAGTCAGGAAGGGCCCGTGGTCACTTCTCTCTGCTGTACACACTTTGTCAGTCGTGTGTCTATACCTCCCTCGCTCCCCTTCTCAACTCCTAATACATCGCTTACAGCAACACTTGGAGTCACCTAGCTGTGGCTCGTTACAATAGTCAGGAAGGGCCCGTGGTCACTTCTCTCTCCTGTACACACTTTGGCAGTCGTGTGTCTATACCTCCCTCGCTCCCTACTCAACTCTTAATAAATCGCTTACAGCAACACTTGGAGTCACCTAGCTGTGGCTCGTTACAATAGTCAGGAAGGGCCCGTGGTCACTTCTCTCTCATGTACACACCTTGTCAGTCGTGTGTCTATACCTCCCTCGCTCCCTACTCAACTCTTAATACATCGCTTACAGCAACACTTGGAGTCACCTAGCTGTGGCCCGTTACAATAGTCAGGAAGGCCCCGTGGTCACTTCTCTCTCATGTACACACTTTGTCAATCGTGTGTCTATACCTCCCTCGCTCCCTACTCAACTCTTAATACATCGCTTACAGCAACACTTGGAGTCACCTAGCTGTGGCCCGTTACAATAGTCAGGAAGGCCCCGTGGTCACTTCTCTCTCATGTACACACTTTGTCAGTCGTGTGTCTATATCTCCCTCGCTCCCTACTCAACTCTTAATACATCGCTTACAGCAACACTTGGAGTCACCTAGCTGTGGCCCGTTACAATAGTCAGGAAGGCCCCGTGGTCACTTCTCTCTCATGTACACACTTTGGCAGTCGTGTGTCTATACCTCCCTCGCTCCCTACTCAACTCTTAATACATCGCTTACAGCAACACTTGGGGTCACCTAGCTGTGGCCCGTTACAATAGTCAGGAAGGCCCCGTGGTCACTTCTCTCTCATGTACGCACTTTGTCAGTCGTGTGTCTATACCTCCCTCGCTCCCTACTCAACTCTTAATACATCGCTTACAGCAACACTTGGAGTCACCTAGCTGTGGCCCGTTACAATAGTCAGGAAGGCCCCGTGGTCACTTCTCTCTCATGTACGCACTTTGTCAGTCGTGTGTCTATACCTCCCTCGCTCCCTACTCAACTCTTAATACATCGCTTACAGCAACACTTGGAGTCACCTAGCTTTGGCCCGTTACAATAGTCAGGAAGGCCCCGTGGTCACTTCTCTCTCATGTACGCACTTTGTCAGTCGTGTGTCTATACCTCCCTCGCTCCCTACTCAACTCTTAATACATCGCTTACAGCAACACTTGGGGTCACCTAGCTGTGGCCCGTTACAATAGTCAGGAAGGGCCCGTGGTCACTTCTCTCTCATGTACACACTTTGTCAGTCGTGTGTCTATACCTCCCTCGCTCCTCTACTCAACTCTTAATACATCGCTTACAGCAACACTTGGAGTCATCTAGCTGTGGCCCGTTACAATAGTCAGGAAGGGCCCGTGGTCACTTCTCTCTCCTGTACACACTTTGGCAGTCGTGTGTCTATACCTCCCTCGCTCCCTACTGAACTCTTAATACATCGCTTACAGCAACACTTGGGGTCACCTAGCTGTGGCCCGTTACAATAGTCAGGAAGGTTCCGTGGTCACTTCTCTCTCATGTACACACTTTGTCAGTCGTGTGTCTATACCTCCCTCGCTCTCCTACTCAACTCTTAATCCATCGCTTACAGCAACACTTGGAATCACCTAGCTGTGGCCCGTTACAATAGTCAGGAAGGGCCCGTGGTCACTTCTCTCTCATGTACACACTTTGTCAGTCGTGTGTCTATATCTCCCTCGCTCCTCTACTCAACTATTAATACATCGCTTACAGCAACACTTGGAGTCATCTAGCTGTGGCCCGTTACAATAGTCAGGAAGGGCCCGTGGTCACTTCTCTCTCATGTACACACTTTGTCAGTCGTGTGTCTATACCTCCCTCGCTCCTCTACTCAACTCTTAATACATCGCTTACAGCAACACTTGGAGTCATCTAGCTGTGGCCGTTACAATAGTCAGGAAGGGCCCGTGGTCACTTCTCTCTCATGTACACACTTTGTCAGTCGTGTGTCTATATCTCCCTCGCTCCTCTACTCAACTATTAATACATCGCTTACAGCAACACTTGGAGTCACCTAGCTGTGGCCCGTTACAATAGTCAGGAAGGGCCCGTGGTCACTTCTCTCTCATGTACACACTTTGCCAGTCGTGTGTCTATATCTCCCTCGCTCCCTACTCAACTCTTAATCCAACGCTTACAGCAACACATGGAGTCATCTAGCTGTGGCCGTTACAATAGTCAGGAAGGGCCCGTGGTCACTTCTCTCTCCTGTACACACTTTGCCAGTCGTGTGTCTATACCTCCCTCGCTCCTCTACTCAACTCTTAATCCAACGCTTACAGCAACACATGGAGTCATCTAGCTGTGGCCGTTACAATAGTCAGGAAGGGCCCGTGGTCACTTCTCTCTCATGTACACACTTTGCCAGTCGTGTGTCTATACCTCCCTCGCTCCTCTACTCAACTCTTAATACATCGCTTACAGCAACACTTGGAGTCATCTAGCTGTGGCCCGTTACAATAGTCAGGAAGGGCCCGTGGTCACTTCTCTCTCATGTACACACTTTGTCAGTCGTGTGTCTATACCTCCCTCGCTCCTCTACTCAACTCTTAATACATCGCTTACAGCAACACTTGGAGTCATCTAGCTGTGGCCGTTACAATAGTCAGGAAGGGCCCGTGGTCACTTCTCTCTCATGTACACACTTTGTCAGTCGTGTGTCTATATCTCCCTCGCTCCTCTACTCAACTATTAATACATCGCTTACAGCAACACTTGGAGTCACCTAGCTGTGGCCCGTTACAATAGTCAGGAAGGGCCCGTGGTCACTTCTCTCTCATGTACACACTTTGCCAGTCGTGTGTCTATATCTCCCTCGCTCCCTACTCAACTCTTAATCCAACGCTTACAGCAACACATGGAGTCATCTAGCTGTGGCCGTTACAATAGTCAGGAAGGGCCCGTGGTCACTTCTCTCTCCTGTACACACTTTGCCAGTCGTGTGTCTATACCTCCCTCGCTCCTCTACTCAACTCTTAATCCAACGCTTACAGCAACACATGGAGTCATCTAGCTGTGGCCGTTACAATAGTCAGGAAGGGCCCGTGGTCACTTCTCTCTCATGTACACACTTTGGCAGTCGTCTGTCTATATCTCCCTCGATCCTCTACTCAACTCTTAATACATCGCTTAAAGCAACACTTGGAGTCATCTAGCTGTGGCTCGTTACAATAGTCAGGAAGGGCCTGTGGTCACTTCTCTCTCATGTACACACTTTGGCAGTCGTCTGTCTATATCTCCCTCGATCCTCTACTCAACTCTTAATACATCGCTTACAGCAACACTTGGAGTCATCTAGCTGTGGCTCGTTACAATAGTCAGGAAGGGCCCGTGGTCACTTCTCTCTCATGTACACACTTTGTCAGTCGTGTGTCTATACCTCCCTCACTCCCCTACTCAACTCTTAATCCATCGCTTACAGCAACACTTGGAGTCACCTAGCTGTGGCCCGTTACAATAGTCAGGAAGGGCCCGTGGTCACTTCTCTCTCATGTACACACTTTGGCAGTCGTCTGTCTATACCTCCCTCGCTCCTCTACTCAACTCTTAATACATCGCTTACAGCAACACTTGGAGTCACCTAGCTGTGGCCCGTTACAATATTCAGGAAGGGCCCGTGGTCACTTCTCTCTCCTGTACACACTTTGCCAGTCGTGTGTCTATACCTCCCTCGCTCCCCTACTCAACTCTTAATCCATCGCTTGCAGCAACACATGGAGTCACCTAGCTGTGGCCCGTTACAATAGTCAGGAAGGGCCCGTGGTCACTTCTCTCTCATGTACACACTTTGGCAGTCGTGTGTCTATATCTCCCTCGCTCACCTACTCAACTCTTAATACATCGCTTACAGCAACACTTGGAGTCACCTAGTGTGGCCCGTTACAATAATCAGGAAGGGCCCGTGGTCACTTCTCTCTCCTGTACACACTTTGTCAGTCGTGTGTCTATACCTCCCTCGCTCCCTACTCAAATCTTAATCCATCGCTTGCAGCAACACATGGAGTCACCTAGCTGTGGCCCGTTACAATAGTCAGGAAGGGCCCGTGGTCACTTCTCTCTCCTGTACACACTTTGCCAGTCATGTGTCTATACCCCCCTCGCTCCTCTACTCAACTCTTAATACATCGCTTACAGCAACACTTGGAGTCATCTAGCTGTGGCCCGTTACAATAGTCAGGAAGGGCCCGTGGTCACTTCTCTCTCCTGTACACAGTTTGCCAGTCATGTGTCTATACCTCCCTCGCTCCCCTACTCAACTCTTAATCCAACGCTTGCAGCAACACATGGAGTCATCTAGCTGTGGCCCGTTATAATAATCAGGAAGGGCCCGTGGTCACTTCTCTCTCCTGTACACACTTTGCCAGTCATGTGTCTATACCTCCCTCGCTCCTCTACTCAACTCTTAATACATCGCTTACAGCAACACTTGGAGTCACCTAGCTGTGGCCCGTTACAATAATCAGGAAGGGCCCGTGGTCACTTCTCTCTCCTGTACACACTTTGCCAGTCGTGTGTCTATACCTCCCTCGCTCCCCTACTCAACTCTTAATCCATCGCTTGCAGCAACACATGGAGTCACTTAGTTTGGCCCGTTACAATAGTCAGGAAGGGCCCGTGGTCACTTCTCTCTCCTGTACACACTTTGTCAGTCGTGTGTCTATACCTCCCTCGCTCCCCTACTCAACTCTTAATACATCGCTTACAGCAACACTTGGAGTCACCTAGCTGTGGCCCGTTACAATTGTCAGGAAGGGCCCGTGGTCACTTCTCTCTGCTGTACACACTTTGTCAGTCGTGTGTCTATACCTCCCTCGCTCCCCTTCTCAACTCCTAATACATCGCTTACAGCAACACTTGGAGTCACCTAGCTGTGGCTCGTTACAATAGTCAGGAAGGGCCCGTGGTCACTTCTCTCTCCTGTACACACTTTGGCAGTCGTGTGTCTATACCTCCCTCGCTCCCTACTCAACTCTTAATAAATCGCTTACAGCAACACTTGGAGTCACCTAGCTGTGGCTCGTTACAATAGTCAGGAAGGGCCCGTGGTCACTTCTCTCTCATGTACACACCTTGTCAGTCGTGTGTCTATACCTCCCTCGCTCCCTACTCAACTCTTAATACATCGCTTACAGCAACACTTGGAGTCACCTAGCTGTGGCCCGTTACAATAGTCAGGAAGGGCCCGTGGTCACTTCTCTCTCCTGTACACACTTTGGCAGTCGTGTGTCTATACCTCCCTCGCTCCCTACTCAACTCTTAATACATCGCTTACAGCAACACTTGGAGTCACCTAGCTGTGGCCCGTTACAATAGTCAGGAAGGCCCCGTGGTCACTTCTCTCTCATGTACACACTTTGTCAATCGTGTGTCTATACCTCCCTCGCTCCCTACTCAACTCTTAATACATCGCTTACAGCAACACTTGGAGTCACCTAGCTGTGGCCCGTTACAATAGTCAGGAAGGCCCCGTGGTCACTTCTCTCTCATGTACACACTTTGTCAGTCGTGTGTCTATATCTCCCTCGCTCCCTACTCAACTCTTAATACATCGCTTACAGCAACACTTGGAGTCACCTAGCTGTGGCCCGTTACAATAGTCAGGAAGGCCCCGTGGTCACTTCTCTCTCATGTACACACTTTGGCAGTCGTGTGTCTATACCTCCCTCGCTCCCTACTCAACTCTTAATACATCGCTTACAGCAACACTTGGGGTCACCTAGCTGTGGCCCGTTACAATAGTCAGGAAGGCCCCGTGGTCACTTCTCTCTCATGTACGCACTTTGTCAGTCGTGTGTCTATACCTCCCTCGCTCCCTACTCAACTCTTAATACATCGCTTACAGCAACACTTGGAGTCACCTAGCTGTGGCCCGTTACAATAGTCAGGAAGGCCCCGTGGTCACTTCTCTCTCATGT
The DNA here is from genome assembly GCA_030765055.1 of Mantis religiosa. Lineage (NCBI taxonomy): Eukaryota > Metazoa > Arthropoda > Insecta > Mantodea > Mantidae > Mantis > Mantis religiosa. The sequence goes on from CM060949.1 coordinate 18,624,209, forward strand.
ACGCACTTTGTCAGTCGTGTGTCTATACCTCCCTCGCTCCCTACTCAACTCTTAATACATCGCTTACAGCAACACTTGGGGTCACCTAGCTGTGGCCCGTTACAATAGTCAGGAAGGGCCCGTGGTCACTTCTCTCTCATGTACACACTTTGTCAGTCGTGTGTCTATACCTCCCTCGCTCCTCTACTCAACTCTTAATACATCGCTTACAGCAACACTTGGAGTCATCTAGCTGTGGCCCGTTACAATAGTCAGGAAGGGCCCGTGGTCACTTCTCTCTCCTGTACACACTTTGGCAGTCGTGTGTCTATACCTCCCTCGCTCCCTACTGAACTCTTAATACATCGCTTACAGCAACACTTGGGGTCACCTAGCTGTGGCCCGTTACAATAGTCAGGAAGGGCCCGTGGTCACTTCTCTCTCATGTACACACTTTGTCAGTCGTGTGTCTATACCTCCCTCGCTCTCCTACTCAACTCTTAATCCATCGCTTACAGCAACACTTGGAGTCACCTAGCTGTGGCCCGTTACAATAGTCAGGAAGGGCCCGTGGTCACTTCTCTCTCATGTACACACTTTGTCAGTCGTGTGTCTATATCTCCCTCGCTCCTCTACTCAACTCTTAATACATCGCTTACAGCAACACTTGGAGTCACCTAGCTGTGGCCCGTTACAATAGTCAGGAAGGGCCCGTGGTCACTTCTCTCTCCTGTACACACTTTGCCAGTCGTGTGTCTATACCTCACTCGCTCCCCTACTCAACTCTTAATACATCGCTTACAGCAACACTTGGAGTCACCTAGCTGTGGCTCGTTACAATAGTCAGGAAGGCCCCGTGGTCACTTCTCTCTCCTGTACACACTTTGGCAGTCGTGTGTCTATACCTCCCTCGCTCCCTACTCAACTCTTAATAAATCGCTTACAGCAACACTTGGAGTCACCTAGCTGTGGCTCGTTACAATAGTCAGGAAGGGCCCGTGGTCACTTCTCTTTCATGTACACACTTTGTCAGTCGTGTGTCTATACCTCCCTCGTTCCCTACTCAACTCTTAATACATCGCTTACAGCAACACTTGGAGTCACCTAGCTGTGGCCCGTTACAATATTCAGGAAGGGCCCGTGGTCACTTCTCTCTCCTGTACACACTTTGCCAGTCGTGTGTCTATACCTCCCTCGCTCCCCTACTCAACTCTTAATCCATCGCTTGCAGCAACACATGGAGTCACCTAGCTGTGGCCCGTTACAATAGTCAGGAAGGGCCCGTGGTCACTTCTCTCTCATGTACACACTTTGGCAGTCGTGTGTCTATATCTCCCTCGCTCACCTACTCAACTCTTAATACATCGCTTACAGCAACACTTGGAGTCACCTAGTGTGGCCCGTTACAATAATCAGGAAGGGCCCGTGGTCACTTCTCTCTCCTGTACACACTTTGTCAGTCGTGTGTCTATACCTCCCTCGCTCCCTACTCAAATCTTAATCCATCGCTTGCAGCAACACATGGAGTCACCTAGCTGTGGCCCGTTACAATAGTCAGGAAGGGCCCGTGGTCACTTCTCTCTCCTGTACACACTTTGCCAGTCATGTGTCTATACCCCCCTCGCTCCTCTACTCAACTCTTAATACATCGCTTACAGCAACACTTGGAGTCATCTAGCTGTGGCCCGTTACAATAGTCAGGAAGGGCCCGTGGTCACTTCTCTCTCCTGTACACAGTTTGCCAGTCATGTGTCTATACCTCCCTCGCTCCCCTACTCAACTCTTAATCCAACGCTTGCAGCAACACATGGAGTCATCTAGCTGTGGCCCGTTATAATAATCAGGAAGGGCCCGTGGTCACTTCTCTCTCCTGTACACACTTTGCCAGTCATGTGTCTATACCTCCCTCGCTCCTCTACTCAACTCTTAATACATCGCTTACAGCAACACTTGGAGTCACCTAGCTGTGGCCCGTTACAATAATCAGGAAGGGCCCGTGGTCACTTCTCTCTCCTGTACACACTTTGCCAGTCGTGTGTCTATACCTCCCTCGCTCCCCTACTCAACTCTTAATCCATCGCTTGCAGCAACACATGGAGTCACTTAGTTTGGCCCGTTACAATAGTCAGGAAGGGCCCGTGGTCACTTCTCTCTCCTGTACACACTTTGTCAGTCGTGTGTCTATACCTCCCTCGCTCCCCTACTCAACTCTTAATACATCGCTTACAGCAACACTTGGAGTCACCTAGCTGTGGCCCGTTACAATAGTCAGGAAGGGCCCGTGGTCACTTCTCTCTGCTGTACACACTTTGTCAGTCGTGTGTCTATACCTCCCTCGCTCCCCTTCTCAACTCCTAATACATCGCTTACAGCAACACTTGGAGTCACCTAGCTGTGGCTCGTTACAATAGTCAGGAAGGGCCCGTGGTCACTTCTCTCTCCTGTACACACTTTGGCAGTCGTGTGTCTATACCTCCCTCGCTCCCTACTCAACTCTTAATAAATCGCTTACAGCAACACTTGGAGTCACCTAGCTGTGGCTCGTTACAATAGTCAGGAAGGGCCCGTGGTCACTTCTCTCTCATGTACACACCTTGTCAGTCGTGTGTCTATACCTCCCTCGCTCCCTACTCAACTCTTAATACATCGCTTACAGCAACACTTGGAGTCACCTAGCTGTGGCCCGTTACAATAGTCAGGAAGGGCCCGTGGTCACTTCTCTCTCCTGTACACACTTTGGCAGTCGTGTGTCTATACCTCCCTCGCTCCCTACTCAACTCTTAATACATCGCTTACAGCAACACTTGGAGTCACCTAGCTGTGGCCCGTTACAATAGTCAGGAAGGCCCCGTGGTCACTTCTCTCTCATGTACACACTTTGTCAATCGTGTGTCTATACCTCCCTCGCTCCCTACTCAACTCTTAATACATCGCTTACAGCAACACTTGGAGTCACCTAGCTGTGGCCCGTTACAATAGTCAGGAAGGCCCCGTGGTCACTTCTCTCTCATGTACACACTTTGTCAGTCGTGTGTCTATACCTCCCTCGCTCCTCTACTCAACTCTTAATACATCGCTTACAGCAACACTTGGAGTCATCTAGCTGTGGCCGTTACAATAGTCAGGAAGGGCCCGTGGTCACTTCTCTCTCATGTACACACTTTGTCAGTCGTGTGTCTATATCTCCCTCGCTCCTCTACTCAACTATTAATACATCGCTTACAGCAACACTTGGAGTCACCTAGCTGTGGCCCGTTACAATAGTCAGGAAGGGCCCGTGGTCACTTCTCTCTCATGTACACACTTTGCCAGTCGTGTGTCTATATCTCCCTCGCTCCCTACTCAACTCTTAATCCAACGCTTACAGCAACACATGGAGTCATCTAGCTGTGGCCGTTACAATAGTCAGGAAGGGCCCGTGGTCACTTCTCTCTCCTGTACACACTTTGCCAGTCGTGTGTCTATACCTCCCTCGCTCCTCTACTCAACTCTTAATCCAACGCTTACAGCAACACATGGAGTCATCTAGCTGTGGCCGTTACAATAGTCAGGAAGGGCCCGTGGTCACTTCTCTCTCATGTACACACTTTGGCAGTCGTCTGTCTATATCTCCCTCGATCCTCTACTCAAATCTTAATACATCGCTTAAAGCAACACTTGGAGTCATCTAGCTGTGGCTCGTTACAATAGTCAGGAAGGGCCTGTGGTCACTTCTCTCTCATGTACACACTTTGGCAGTCGTCTGTCTATATCTCCCTCGATCCTCTACTCAACTCTTAATACATCGCTTACAGCAACACTTGGAGTCATCTAGCTGTGGCTCGTTACAATAGTCAGGAAGGGCCCGTGGTCACTTCTCTCTCATGTACACACTTTGTCAGTCGTGTGTCTATACCTCCCTCACTCCCCTACTCAACTCTTAATCCATCGCTTACAGCAACACTTGGAGTCACCTAGCTGTGGCCCGTTACAATAGTCAGGAAGGGCCCGTGGTCACTTCTCTCTCATGTACACACTTTGGCAGTCGTCTGTCTATACCTCCCTCGCTCCTCTACTCAACTCTTAATACATCGCTTACAGCAACACTTGGAGTCACCTAGCTGTGGCCCGTTACAATATTCAGGAAGGGCCCGTGGTCACTTCTCTCTCCTGTACACACTTTGCCAGTCGTGTGTCTATACCTCCCTCGCTCCCCTACTCAACTCTTAATCCATCGCTTGCAGCAACACATGGAGTCACCTAGCTGTGGCCCGTTACAATAGTCAGGAAGGGCCCGTGGTCACTTCTCTCTCATGTACACACTTTGGCAGTCGTGTGTCTATATCTCCCTCGCTCACCTACTCAACTCTTAATACATCGCTTACAGCAACACTTGGAGTCACCTAGTGTGGCCCGTTACAATAATCAGGAAGGGCCCGTGGTCACTTCTCTCTCCTGTACACACTTTGTCAGTCGTGTGTCTATACCTCCCTCGCTCCCTACTCAAATCTTAATCCATCGCTTGCAGCAACACATGGAGTCACCTAGCTGTGGCCCGTTACAATAGTCAGGAAGGGCCCGTGGTCACTTCTCTCTCCTGTACACACTTTGCCAGTCATGTGTCTATACCCCCCTCGCTCCTCTACTCAACTCTTAATACATCGCTTACAGCAACACTTGGAGTCATCTAGCTGTGGCCCGTTACAATAGTCAGGAAGGGCCCGTGGTCACTTCTCTCTCCTGTACACAGTTTGCCAGTCATGTGTCTATACCTCCCTCGCTCCCCTACTCAACTCTTAATCCAACGCTTGCAGCAACACATGGAGTCATCTAGCTGTGGCCCGTTATAATAATCAGGAAGGGCCCGTGGTCACTTCTCTCTCCTGTACACACTTTGCCAGTCATGTGTCTATACCTCCCTCGCTCCTCTACTCAACTCTTAATACATCGCTTACAGCAACACTTGGAGTCACCTAGCTGTGGCCCGTTACAATAATCAGGAAGGGCCCGTGGTCACTTCTCTCTCCTGTACACACTTTGCCAGTCGTGTGTCTATACCTCCCTCGCTCCCCTACTCAACTCTTAATCCATCGCTTGCAGCAACACATGGAGTCACTTAGTTTGGCCCGTTACAATAGTCAGGAAGGGCCCGTGGTCACTTCTCTCTCCTGTACACACTTTGTCAGTCGTGTGTCTATACCTCCCTCGCTCCCCTACTCAACTCTTAATACATCGCTTACAGCAACACTTGGAGTCACCTAGCTGTGGCCCGTTACAATAGTCAGGAAGGGCCCGTGGTCACTTCTCTCTGCTGTACACACTTTGTCAGTCGTGTGTCTATACCTCCCTCGCTCCCCTTCTCAACTCCTAATACATCGCTTACAGCAACACTTGGAGTCACCTAGCTGTGGCTCGTTACAATAGTCAGGAAGGGCCCGTGGTCACTTCTCTCTCCTGTACACACTTTGGCAGTCGTGTGTCTATACCTCCCTCGCTCCCTACTCAACTCTTAATAAATCGCTTACAGCAACACTTGGAGTCACCTAGCTGTGGCTCGTTACAATAGTCAGGAAGGGCCCGTGGTCACTTCTCTCTCATGTACACACCTTGTCAGTCGTGTGTCTATACCTCCCTCGCTCCCTACTCAACTCTTAATACATCGCTTACAGCAACACTTGGAGTCACCTAGCTGTGGCCCGTTACAATAGTCAGGAAGGGCCCGTGGTCACTTCTCTCTCCTGTACACACTTTGGCAGTCGTGTGTCTATACCTCCCTCGCTCCCTACTCAACTCTTAATACATCGCTTACAGCAACACTTGGAGTCACCTAGCTGTGGCCCGTTACAATAGTCAGGAAGGCCCCGTGGTCACTTCTCTCTCATGTACACACTTTGTCAATCGTGTGTCTATACCTCCCTCGCTCCCTACTCAACTCTTAATACATCGCTTACAGCAACACTTGGAGTCACCTAGCTGTGGCCCGTTACAATAGTCAGGAAGGCCCCGTGGTCACTTCTCTCTCATGTACACACTTTGTCAGTCGTGTGTCTATATCTCCCTCGCTCCCTACTCAACTCTTAATACATCGCTTACAGCAACACTTGGAGTCACCTAGCTGTGGCCCGTTACAATAGTCAGGAAGGCCCCGTGGTCACTTCTCTCTCATGTACACACTTTGGCAGTCGTGTGTCTATACCTCCCTCGCTCCCTACTCAACTCTTAATACATCGCTTACAGCAACACTTGGGGTCACCTAGCTGTGGCCCGTTACAATAGTCAGGAAGGCCCCGTGGTCACTTCTCTCTCATGTACGCACTTTGTCAGTCGTGTGTCTATACCTCCCTCGCTCCCTACTCAACTCTTAATACATCGCTTACAGCAACACTTGGAGTCACCTAGCTGTGGCCCGTTACAATAGTCAGGAAGGCCCCGTGGTCACTTCTCTCTCATGTACGCACTTTGTCAGTCGTGTGTCTATACCTCCCTCGCTCCCTACTCAACTCTTAATACATCGCTTACAGCAACACTTGGGGTCACCTAGCTGTGGCCCGTTACAATAGTCAGGAAGGGCCCGTGGTCACTTCTCTCTCATGTACACACTTTGTCAGTCGTGTGTCTATACCTCCCTCGCTCCTCTACTCAACTCTTAATACATCGCTTACAGCAACACTTGGAGTCATCTAGCTGTGGCCCGTTACAATAGTCAGGAAGGGCCCGTGGTCACTTCTCTCTCCTGTACACACTTTGGCAGTCGTGTGTCTATACCTCCCTCGCTCCCTACTGAACTCTTAATACATCGCTTACAGCAACACTTGGGGTCACCTAGCTGTGGCCCGTTACAATAGTCAGGAAGGGCCCGTGGTCACTTCTCTCTCATGTACACACTTTGTCAGTCGTGTGTCTATACCTCCCTCGCTCTCCTACTCAACTCTTAATCCATCGCTTACAGCAACACTTGGAGTCACCTAGCTGTGGCCCGTTACAATAGTCAGGAAGGGCCCGTGGTCACTTCTCTCTCATGTACACACTTTGTCAGTCGTGTGTCTATATCTCCCTCGCTCCTCTACTCAACTCTTAATACATCGCTTACAGCAACACTTGGAGTCACCTAGCTGTGGCCCGTTACAATAGTCAGGAAGGGCCCGTGGTCACTTCTCTCTCCTGTACACACTTTGCCAGTCGTGTGTCTATACCTCACTCGCTCCCCTACTCAACTCTTAATACATCGCTTACAGCAACACTTGGAGTCACCTAGCTGTGGCTCGTTACAATAGTCAGGAAGGCCCCGTGGTCACTTCTCTCTCCTGTACACACTTTGGCAGTCGTGTGTCTATACCTCCCTCGCTCCCTACTCAACTCTTAATAAATCGCTTACAGCAACACTTGGAGTCACCTAGCTGTGGCTCGTTACAATAGTCAGGAAGGGCCCGTGGTCACTTCTCTTTCATGTACACACTTTGTCAGTCGTGTGTCTATACCTCCCTCGTTCCCTACTCAACTCTTAATACATCGCTTACAGCAACACTTGGAGTCACCTAGCTGTGGCCCGTTACAATATTCAGGAAGGGCCCGTGGTCACTTCTCTCTCCTGTACACACTTTGCCAGTCGTGTGTCTATACCTCCCTCGCTCCCCTACTCAACTCTTAATCCATCGCTTGCAGCAACACATGGAGTCACCTAGCTGTGGCCCGTTACAATAGTCAGGAAGGGCCCGTGGTCACTTCTCTCTCATGTACACACTTTGGCAGTCGTGTGTCTATATCTCCCTCGCTCACCTACTCAACTCTTAATACATCGCTTACAGCAACACTTGGAGTCACCTAGTGTGGCCCGTTACAATAATCAGGAAGGGCCCGTGGTCACTTCTCTCTCCTGTACACACTTTGTCAGTCGTGTGTCTATACCTCCCTCGCTCCCTACTCAAATCTTAATCCATCGCTTGCAGCAACACATGGAGTCACCTAGCTGTGGCCCGTTACAATAGTCAGGAAGGGCCCGTGGTCACTTCTCTCTCCTGTACACACTTTGCCAGTCATGTGTCTATACCCCCCTCGCTCCTCTACTCAACTCTTAATACATCGCTTACAGCAACACTTGGAGTCATCTAGCTGTGGCCCGTTACAATAGTCAGGAAGGGCCCGTGGTCACTTCTCTCTCCTGTACACAGTTTGCCAGTCATGTGTCTATACCTCCCTCGCTCCCCTACTCAACTCTTAATCCAACGCTTGCAGCAACACATGGAGTCATCTAGCTGTGGCCCGTTATAATAATCAGGAAGGGCCCGTGGTCACTTCTCTCTCCTGTACACACTTTGCCAGTCATGTGTCTATACCTCCCTCGCTCCTCTACTCAACTCTTAATACATCGCTTACAGCAACACTTGGAGTCACCTAGCTGTGGCCCGTTACAATAATCAGGAAGGGCCCGTGGTCACTTCTCTCTCCTGTACACACTTTGCCAGTCGTGTGTCTATACCTCCCTCGCTCCCCTACTCAACTCTTAATCCATCGCTTGCAGCAACACATGGAGTCACTTAGTTTGGCCCGTTACAATAGTCAGGAAGGGCCCGTGGTCACTTCTCTCTCCTGTACACACTTTGTCAGTCGTGTGTCTATACCTCCCTCGCTCCCCTACTCAACTCTTAATACATCGCTTACAGCAACACTTGGAGTCACCTAGCTGTGGCCCGTTACAATAGTCAGGAAGGGCCCGTGGTCACTTCTCTCTGCTGTACACACTTTGTCAGTCGTGTGTCTATACCTCCCTCGCTCCCCTTCTCAACTCCTAATACATCGCTTACAGCAACACTTGGAGTCACCTAGCTGTGGCTCGTTACAATAGTCAGGAAGGGCCCGTGGTCACTTCTCTCTCCTGTACACACTTTGGCAGTCGTGTGTCTATACCTCCCTCGCTCCCTACTCAACTCTTAATAAATCGCTTACAGCAACACTTGGAGTCACCTAGCTGTGGCTCGTTACAATAGTCAGGAAGGGCCCGTGGTCACTTCTCTCTCATGTACACACCTTGTCAGTCGTGTGTCTATACCTCCCTCGCTCCCTACTCAACTCTTAATACATCGCTTACAGCAACACTTGGAGTCACCTAGCTGTGGCCCGTTACAATAGTCAGGAAGGGCCCGTGGTCACTTCTCTCTCCTGTACACACTTTGGCAGTCGTGTGTCTATACCTCCCTCGCTCCCTACTCAACTCTTAATACATCGCTTACAGCAACACTTGGAGTCACCTAGCTGTGGCCCGTTACAATAGTCAGGAAGGCCCCGTGGTCACTTCTCTCTCATGTACACACTTTGTCAATCGTGTGTCTATACCTCCCTCGCTCCCTACTCAACTCTTAATACATCGCTTACAGCAACACTTGGAGTCACCTAGCTGTGGCCCGTTACAATAGTCAGGAAGGCCCCGTGGTCACTTCTCTCTCATGTACACACTTTGTCAGTCGTGTGTCTATATCTCCCTCGCTCCCTACTCAACTCTTAATACATCGCTTACAGCAACACTTGGAGTCACCTAGCTGTGGCCCGTTACAATAGTCAGGAAGGCCCCGTGGTCACTTCTCTCTCATGTACACACTTTGGCAGTCGTGTGTCTATACCTCCCTCGCTCCCTACTCAACTCTTAATACATCGCTTACAGCAACACTTGGGGTCACCTAGCTGTGGCCCGTTACAATAGTCAGGAAGGCCCCGTGGTCACTTCTCTCTCATGTACGCACTTTGTCAGTCGTGTGTCTATACCTCCCTCGCTCCCTACTCAACTCTTAATACATCGCTTACAGCAACACTTGGAGTCACCTAGCTGTGGCCCGTTACAATAGTCAGGAAGGCCCCGTGGTCACTTCTCTCTCATGTACGCACTTTGTCAGTCGTGTGTCTATACCTCCCTCGCTCCCTACTCAACTCTTAATACATCGCTTACAGCAACACTTGGGGTCACCTAGCTGTGGCCCGTTACAATAGTCAGGAAGGGCCCGTGGTCACTTCTCTCTCATGTACACACTTTGTCAGTCGTGTGTCTATACCTCCCTCGCTCCTCTACTCAACTCTTAATACATCGCTTACAGCAACACTTGGAGTCATCTAGCTGTGGCCCGTTACAATAGTCAGGAAGGGCCCGTGGTCACTTCTCTCTCCTGTACACACTTTGGCAGTCGTGTGTCTATACCTCCCTCGCTCCCTACTGAACTCTTAATACATCGCTTACAGCAACACTTGGGGTCACCTAGCTGTGGCCCGTTACAATAGTCAGGAAGGGCCCGTGGTCACTTCTCTCTCATGTACACACTTTGTCAGTCGTGTGTCTATACCTCCCTCGCTCTCCTACTCAACTCTTAATCCATCGCTTACAGCAACACTTGGAGTCACCTAGCTGTGGCCCGTTACAATAGTCAGGAAGGGCCCGTGGTCACTTCTCTCTCATGTACACACTTTGTCAGTCGTGTGTCTATATCTCCCTCGCTCCTCTACTCAACTCTTAATACATCGCTTACAGCAACACTTGGAGTCACCTAGCTGTGGCCCGTTACAATAGTCAGGAAGGGCCCGTGGTCACTTCTCTCTCCTGTACACACTTTGCCAGTCGTGTGTCTATACCTCACTCGCTCCCCTACTCAACTCTTAATACATCGCTTACAGCAACACTTGGAGTCACCTAGCTGTGGCTCGTTACAATAGTCAGGAAGGCCCCGTGGTCACTTCTCTCTCCTGTACACACTTTGGCAGTCGTGTGTCTATACCTCCCTCGCTCCCTACTCAACTCTTAATAAATCGCTTACAGCAACACTTGGAGTCACCTAGCTGTGGCTCGTTACAATAGTCAGGAAGGGCCCGTGGTCACTTCTCTTTCATGTACACACTTTGTCAGTCGTGTGTCTATACCTCCCTCGTTCCCTACTCAACTCTTAATACATCGCTTACAGCAACACTTGGAGTCACCTAGCTGTGGCCCGTTACAATAGTCAGGAAGGGCCCGTGGTCACTTCTCTCTCCTGTACACACTTTGGCAGTCGTGTGTCTATACCTCCCTCGCTCCCTACTCAACTCTTAATACATCGCTTACAGCAACACTTGGAGTCACCTAGCTGTGGCCCGTTACAATAGTCAGGAAGGCCCCGTGGTCACTTCTCTCTCATGTACACACTTTTTCAATCGTGTGTCTATACCTCCCTCGCTCCCTACTCAACTCTTAATACATCGCTTACAGCAACACTTGGAGTCACCTAATTGTGGCCCGTTACAATAGTCAGGAAGGCCCCGTGGTCACTTCTCTCTCATGTACACACTTTGTCAGTCGTGTGTCTATACCTCCGTCGCTCCCTACTCAACTCTTAATACATCGCTTACAGCAACACTTGGAGTCACCTAGCTGTGGCCCGTTACAATAGTCAGGAAGGCCCCGTGGTCACTTCTCTCTCATGTACGCACTTTGTCAGTCGTGTGTCTATACCTCCCTCGCTCCCTACTCAACTCTTAATACATCGCTTACAGCAACACTTGGAGTCACCTAGCTGTGGCCCGTTACAATAGTCAGGAAGGGCCCGTGGTCACTTCTCTCTCATGTACACACTTTGTCAGTCGTGTGTCTATACCTCCCTCGCTCTCCTACTCAACTCTTAACACATCGCTTACAGCAACACTTGGAGTCATCTAGCTGTGGCCCGTTACAATAGTCAGGAAGGGCCCGTGGTCACTTCTCTCTCATATACACATTTTGTCAGTCGTGTGTCTATACCTCCCTCGCTCCCCTACTCAACTCTTAATACATCGCTTACAGCAACACTTGGAGTCATCTAGCTGTGGCCCGTTACAATAGTCAGGAAGGGCCCGTGGTCACTTCTCTCTCATGTACACACTTTGCCAGTCGTGTGTCTATACCTCCCTCGCTCCTCTAGTCAACTCTTAACACATCGCTTACAGCAACACTTGGAGTCATCTAGCTGTGGCCCGTTACAATAGTCAGGAAGGGCCCGTGGTCACTTCTCTCTCATGTACACACTTTGGCAGTCGTGTGTCTATACCTCCCTCGCTCCCCTACTCAACTCTTAATACATCGCTTACAGCAACACTTGGAGTCATCTAGCTGTGGCCCGTTACAATAGTCAGGAAGGGCCCGTGGTCACTTCTCTCTCCTGTACACACTTTGGCAGTCGTGTGTCTATACCTCCCTCGCTCCTCTACTCAACTCTTAACACATCGCTTACAGCAACACTTGGAGTCATCTAGCTGTGGCCCGTTACAATAGTCAGGAAGGGCCCGTGGTCACTTCTCTCTCCAGTACACACTTTGTCAGTCGTGTGTCTATACCTCCCTCGCTCCCCTACTCAACTCTTAATACATCGCTTACAGCAACACTTGGAGTCACCTAGCTGTGGCCCGTTACAATAGTCAGGAAGGGCCCGTGGACACTTCTCTCTCATGTACACACTTTGGCAGTCGTGTGTCTATACCTCCCTCGCTCTCCTACTCAACTCTTAATACATCGCTTACAGCAACACTTGGAGTCACCTAGCTGTGGCCCGTTACAATAGTCAGGAAGGGCCCGTGGTCACTTCTCTCTCATGTACACACTTTGCCAGTCGTGTGTCTATACCTCCCTCGCTCCCCTACTCAACTCTTAATACATCGCTTACAGCAACACTTGGAGTCATCTAGCTGTGGCCCGTTACAATAGTCAGGAAGGGCCCGTGGTCACTTCTCTCTCATGTACACACTTTGCCAGTCGTGTGTCTATACCTCCCTCGCTCCTCTACTCAACTCTTAACACATCGCTTACAGCAACACTTGGAGTCATCTAGCTGTGGCCCGTTACAATAGTCAGGAAGGGCCCGTGGTCACTTCTCTCTCATGTACACACTTTGTCAGTCGTGTGTCTATACCTCCCTCGCTCCCTACTCAACTCTTAATACATCGCTTACAGCAACACTTGGAGTCACCTAGCTGTGGCCCGTTACAATAGTCAGGAAGGGCCCGTGGTCACTTCTCTCTCATGTACACACTTTGCCAGTCGTGTGTCTATACCTCCCTCGCTCCCCTACTCAACTCTTAATCCATCGCTTGCGGCAACACATGGAGTCACCTAGCTGTGGCCCGTTACAATAGTCAGGAAGGGCCCGTGGTCACTTCTCTCTCATGTACACACTTTGGCAGTCGTGTGTCTATATCTCCCTCGCTCACCTACTCAACTCTTAATACATCGCTTACAGCAACACTTGGAGTCACCTAGCTGTGGCCCGTTACAATAATCAGGAAGGGCCCGTGGTCACTTCTCTCTCCTGTACACACTTTGTCAGTCGTGTGTCTATACCTCCCTCGCTCCCTACTCAAATCTTAATCCATCGCTTGCAGCAACACATGGAGTCACCTAGCTGTGGCCCGTTACAATAGTCAGGAAGGGCCCGTGGTCACTTCTCTCTCCTGTACACACTTTGCCAGTCATGTGTCTATACCCCCCTCGCTCCTCTACTCAACTCTTAATACATCGCTTACAGCAACACTTGGAGTCATCTAGCTGTGGCCCGTTACAATAGTCAGGAAGGGCCCGTGGTCACTTCTCTCTCCTGTACACAGTTTGCCAGTCATGTGTCTATACCTCCCTCGCTCCCCTACTCAACTCTTAATCCAACGCTTGCAGCAACACATGGAGTCATCTAGCTGTGGCCCGTTATAATAATCAGGAAGGGCCCGTGGTCACTTCTCTCTCCTGTACACACTTTGCCAGTCGTGTGTCTATACCTCCCTCGCTCCCCTACTCAACTCTTAATCCATCGCTTGCAGCAACACATGGAGTCACTTAGTTTGGCCCGTTACAATAGTCAGGAAGGGCCCGTGGTCACTTCTCTCTCCTGTACACACTTTGTCAGTCGTGTGTCTATACCTCCCTCGCTCCCCTACTCAACTCTTAATACATCGCTTACAGCAACACTTGGAGTCACCTAGCTGTGGCCCGTTACAATAGTCAGGAAGGGCCCGTGGTCACTTCTCTCTGCTGTACACACTTTGTCAGTCGTGTGTCTATACCTCCCTCGCTCCCCTTCTCAACTCCTAATACATCGCTTACAGCAACACTTGGAGTCACCTAGCTGTGGCTCGTTACAATAGTCAGGAAGGGCCCGTGGTCACTTCTCTCTCCTGTACACACTTTGGCAGTCGTGTGTCTATACCTCCCTCGCTCCCTACTCAACTCTTAATAAATCGCTTACAGCAACACTTGGAGTCACCTAGCTGTGGCTCGTTACAATAGTCAGGAAGGGCCCGTGGTCACTTCTCTCTCATGTACACACCTTGTCAGTCGTGTGTCTATACCTCCCTCGCTCCCTACTCAACTCTTAATACATCGCTTACAGCAACACTTGGAGTCACCTAGCTGTGGCCCGTTACAATAGTCAGGAAGGCCCCGTGGTCACTTCTCTCTCATGTACACACTTTGTCAATCGTGTGTCTATACCTCCCTCGCTCCCTACTCAACTCTTAATACATCGCTTACAGCAACACTTGGAGTCACCTAGCTGTGGCCCATTACAATATTCAGGAAGGCCCCGTGGTCACTTCTCTCTCATGTACACACTTTGTCAGTCGTGTGTCTATATCTCCCTCGCTCCCTACTCAACTCTTAATACATCGCTTACAGCAACACTTGGAGTCACCTAGCTGTGGCCCGTTACAATAGTCAGGAAGGCCCCGTGGTCACTTCTCTCTCATGTACACACTTTGGCAGTCGTGTGTCTATACCTCCCTCGCTCCCTACTCAACTCTTAATACATCGCTTACAGCAACACTTGGGGTCACCTAGCTGTGGCCCGTTACAATAGTCAGGAAGGCCCCGTGGTCACTTCTCTCTCATGTACGCACTTTGTCAGTCGTGTGTCTATACCTCCCTCGCTCCCTACTCAACTCTTAATACATCGCTTACAGCAACACTTGGAGTCACCTAGCTGTGGCCCGTTACAATAGTCAGGAAGGCCCCGTGGTCACTTCTCTCTCATGTACGCACTTTGTCAGTCGTGTGTCTATACCTCCCTCGCTCCCTACTCAACTCTTAATACATCGCTTACAGCAACACTTGGAGTCACCTAGCTTTGGCCCGTTACAATAGTCAGGAAGGCCCCGTGGTCACTTCTCTCTCATGTACGCACTTTGTCAGTCGTGTGTCTATACCTCCCTCGCTCCCTACTCAACTCTTAATACATCGCTTACAGCAACACTTGGGGTCACCTAGCTGTGGCCCGTTACAATAGTCAGGAAGGGCCCGTGGTCACTTCTCTCTCATGTACACACTTTGTCAGTCGTGTGTCTATACCTCCCTCGCTCCTCTACTCAACTCTTAATACATCGCTTACAGCAACACTTGGAGTCATCTAGCTGTGGCCCGTTACAATAGTCAGGAAGGGCCCGTGGTCACTTCTCTCTCCTGTACACACTTTGGCAGTCGTGTGTCTATACCTCCCTCGCTCCCTACTGAACTCTTAATACATCGCTTACAGCAACACTTGGGGTCACCTAGCTGTGGCCCGTTACAATAGTCAGGAAGGGCCCGTGGTCACTTCTCTCTCATGTACACACTTTGTCAGTCGTGTGTCTATACCTCCCTCGCTCTCCTACTCAACTCTTAATCCATCGCTTACAGCAACACTTGGAGTCACCTAGCTGTGGCCCGTTACAATAGTCAGGAAGGGCCCGTGGTCACTTCTCTCTCATGTACACACTTTGTCAGTCGTGTGTCTATATCTCCCTCGCTCCTCTACTCAACTCTTAATACATCGCTTACAGCAACACTTGGAGTCACCTAGCTGTGGCCCGTTACAATAGTCAGGAAGGGCCCGTGGTCACTTCTCTCTCCTGTACACACTTTGCCAGTCGTGTGTCTATACCTCACTCGCTCCCCTACTCAACTCTTAATACATCGCTTACAGCAACACTTGGAGTCATCTAGCTGTGGCTCGTTACAATAGTCAGGAAGGGCCCGTGGTCACTTCTCTCTCCTGTACACACTTTGTCAGTCGTCTGTCTATACCTCCCTCGCTCCCCTACTCAACTCTTAATACATCGCTTGCAGCAACACTTGGAGTCATCTAGCTGTGGCCGTTACAATAGTCAGGAAGGGCCCGTGGTCACTTCTCTCTCATGGACACACTTTGCCAGTCATGTGTCTATACCTCCCTCGCTCCTCTACTCAACTCTTAATACATCGCTTACAGCAACACTTGGAGTCACCTAGCTGTGGCCCGTTACAATAGTCAGGAAGGGCCCGTGGTCACTTCTCTCTCGTGTACACACTTTGCCAGTCGTGAGTCTATATCTCCCTCGCTCCCCTACTCAACTCTTAATACATCGCTTACAGCAACACTTGGAGTCATCTAGCTGTGACCCGTTACAATAGTCAGGAAGGGCCCGTGGTCACTTCTCTCTCCTGTACACACTTTGTCAGTCGTGTGTCTATACCTCCCTCGCTCCCCTACTCAACTCTTAATCCATCGCTTGCAGCAACACATGGAGTCACCTAGCTGTGGCCCGTTACAATATTCAGGAAGGGCCCGTGGTCACTTCTCTCTCCTGTACACACTTTGCCAGTCGTGTGTCTATACCTCCCTCGCTCCCCTACTCAACTCTTAATCCATCGCTTGCAGCAACACATGGAGTCACCTAGCTGTGGCCCGTTACAATAGTCAGGAAGGGCCCGTGGTCACTTCTCTCTCATGTACACACTTTGGCAGTCGTGTGTCAATATCTCCCTCGCTCACCTACTCAACTCTTAATACATCGCTTACAGCAACACTTGGAGTCACCTAGCTGTGGCCCGTTACAATAATCAGGAAGGGCCCGTGGTCACTTCTCTCTCCTGTACACACTTTGTCAGTCGTGTGTCTATACCTCCCTCGCTCCCCTACTCAACTCTTAATCCATCGCTTGCAGCAACACATGGAGTCACCTAGCTGTGGCCCGTTACAATAGTCAGGAAGGGCCCGTGGTCACTTCTCTCTCCTGTACACACTTTGTCAGTCGTGTGTCTATACCTCCCTCGCTCCCCTACTCAACTCTTAATACATCGCTTACCGCAACACTTGGAGTCATCTAGCTGTGGCTCGTTACAATAGTCAGGAAGGGCCCGTGGTCACTTCTCTCTCCTGTACACACTTTGTCAGTCGTGTGTCTATACCTCCCTCGCTCCTCTACTCAACTCTTAACACATCGCTTACAGCAACACTTGGAGTCATCTAGCTGTGGCTCGTTACAATAGTCAGGAAGGGCCCGTGGTCACTTCTCTCTCCTGTACACACTTTGCCAGTCATGTGTCTATACCTCCCTCGCTCCTCTACTCAACTCTTAATCCATCGCTTGCAGCAACACATGGAGTCACCTAGCTGTGGCCCGTTACAATATTCAGGAAGGGCCCGTGGTCACTTCTCTCTCCTGTACACACTTTGGCAGTCGTGTGTCTATACCTCCCTCGCTCCCTACTGAACTCTTAATACATCGCTTACAGCAACACTTGGGGTCACCTAGCTGTGGCCCGTTACAATAGTCAGGAAGGGCCCGTGGTCACTTCTCTCTCATGTACACACTTTGTCAGTCGTGTGTCTATACCTCCCTCGCTCTCCTACTCAACTCTTAATCCATCGCTTACAGCAACACTTGGAGTCACCTAGCTGTGGCCCGTTACAATAGTCAGGAAGGGCCCGTGGTCACTTCTCTCTCCTGTACACACTTTGCCAGTCGTGTGTCTATACCTCACTCGCTCCCCTACTCAACTCTTAATACATCGCTTACAGCAACACTTGGAGTCACCTAGCTGTGGCTCGTTACAATAGTCAGGAAGGCCCCGTGGTCACTTCTCTCTCCTGTACACACTTTGGCAGTCGTGTGTCTATACCTCCCTCGCTCCCTACTCAACTCTTAATAAATCGCTTACAGCAACACTTGGAGTCACCTAGCTGTGGCTCGTTACAATAGTCAGGAAGGGCCCGTGGTCACTTCTCTTTCATGTACACACTTTGTCAGTCGTGTGTCTATACCTCCCTCGTTCCCTACTCAACTCTTAATACATCGCTTACAGCAACACTTGGAGTCACCTAGCTGTGGCCCGTTACAATAGTCAGGAAGGGCCCGTGGTCACTTCTCTCTCCTGTACACACTTTGGCAGTCGTGTGTCTATACCTCCCTCGCTCCCTACTCAACTCTTAATACATCGCTTACAGCAACACTTGGAGTCACCTAGCTGTGGCCCGTTACAATAGTCAGGAAGGCCCCGTGGTCACTTCTCTCTCATGTACACACTTTTTCAATCGTGTGTCTATACCTCCCTCGCTCCCTACTCAACTCTTAATACATCGCTTACAGCAACACTTGGAGTCACCTAATTGTGGCCCGTTACAATAGTCAGGAAGGCCCCGTGGTCACTTCTCTCTCATGTACACACTTTGTCAGTCGTGTGTCTATACCTCCGTCGCTCCCTACTCAACTCTTAATACATCGCTTACAGCAACACTTGGAGTCACCTAGCTGTGGCCCGTTACAATAGTCAGGAAGGCCCCGTGGTCACTTCTCTCTCATGTACGCACTTTGTCAGTCGTGTGTCTATACCTCCCTCGCTCCCTACTCAACTCTTAATACATCGCTTACAGCAACACTTGGAGTCACCTAGCTGTGGCCCGTTACAATAGTCAGGAAGGGCCCGTGGTCACTTCTCTCTCATGTACACACTTTGTCAGTCGTGTGTCTATACCTCCCTCGCTCTCCTACTCAACTCTTAACACATCGCTTACAGCAACACTTGGAGTCATCTAGCTGTGGCCCGTTACAATAGTCAGGAAGGGCCCGTGGTCACTTCTCTCTCATATACACATTTTGTCAGTCGTGTGTCTATACCTCCCTCGCTCCCCTACTCAACTCTTAATACATCGCTTACAGCAACACTTGGAGTCATCTAGCTGTGGCCCGTTACAATAGTCAGGAAGGGCCCGTGGTCACTTCTCTCTCATGTACACACTTTGCCAGTCGTGTGTCTATACCTCCCTCGCTCCTCTAGTCAACTCTTAACACATCGCTTACAGCAACACTTGGAGTCATCTAGCTGTGGCCCGTTACAATAGTCAGGAAGGGCCCGTGGTCACTTCTCTCTCATGTACACACTTTGGCAGTCGTGTGTCTATACCTCCCTCGCTCCCCTACTCAACTCTTAATACATCGCTTACAGCAACACTTGGAGTCATCTAGCTGTGGCCCGTTACAATAGTCAGGAAGGGCCCGTGGTCACTTCTCTCTCCTGTACACACTTTGGCAGTCGTGTGTCTATACCTCCCTCGCTCCTCTACTCAACTCTTAACACATCGCTTACAGCAACACTTGGAGTCATCTAGCTGTGGCCCGTTACAATAGTCAGGAAGGGCCCGTGGTCACTTCTCTCTCCAGTACACACTTTGTCAGTCGTGTGTCTATACCTCCCTCGCTCCCCTACTCAACTCTTAATACATCGCTTACAGCAACACTTGGAGTCACCTAGCTGTGGCCCGTTACAATAGTCAGGAAGGGCCCGTGGACACTTCTCTCTCATGTACACACTTTGGCAGTCGTGTGTCTATACCTCCCTCGCTCCCCTTCTCAACTCCTAATACATCGCTTACAGCAACACTTGGAGTCACCTAGCTGTGGCTCGTTACAATAGTCAGGAAGGGCCCGTGGTCACTTCTCTCTCCTGTACACACTTTGGCAGTCGTGTGTCTATACCTCCCTCGCTCCCTACTCAACTCTTAATAAATCGCTTACAGCAACACTTGGAGTCACCTAGCTGTGGCTCGTTACAATAGTCAGGAAGGGCCCGTGGTCACTTCTCTCTCATGTACACACCTTGTCAGTCGTGTGTCTATACCTCCCTCGCTCCCTACTCAACTCTTAATACATCGCTTACAGCAACACTTGGAGTCACCTAGCTGTGGCCCGTTACAATAGTCAGGAAGGCCCCGTGGTCACTTCTCTCTCATGTACACACTTTGTCAATCGTGTGTCTATACCTCCCTCGCTCCCTACTCAACTCTTAATACATCGCTTACAGCAACACTTGGAGTCACCTAGCTGTGGCCCGTTACAATAGTCAGGAAGGCCCCGTGGTCACTTCTCTCTCATGTACACACTTTGTCAGTCGTGTGTCTATATCTCCCTCGCTCCCTACTCAACTCTTAATACATCGCTTACAGCAACACTTGGAGTCACCTACCTGTGGCCCGTTACAATAGTCAGGAAGGCCCCGTGGTCACTTCTCTCTCATGTACACACTTTGGCAGTCGTGTGTCTATACCTCCCTCGCTCCCTACTCAACTCTTAATACATCGCTTACAGCAACACTTGGGGTCACCTAGCTGTGGCCCGTTACAATAGTCAGGAAGGCCCCGTGGTCACTTCTCTCTCATGTACGCACTTTGTCAGTCGTGTGTCTATACCTCCCTCGCTCCCTACTCAACTCTTAATACATCGCTTACAGCAACACTTGGAGTCACCTAGCTGTGGCCCGTTACAATAGTCAGGAAGGCCCCGTGGTCACTTCTCTCTCATGTACGCACTTTGTCAGTCGTGTGTCTATACCTCCCTCGCTCCCTACTCAACTCTTAATACATCGCTTACAGCAACACTTGGAGTCACCTAGCTTTGGCCCGTTACAATAGTCAGGAAGGCCCCGTGGTCACTTCTCTCTCATGTACGCACTTTGTCAGTCATGTGTCTATACCTCCCTCGCTCCCTACTCAACTCTTAATACATCGCTTACAGCAACACTTGGGGTCACCTAGCTGTGGCCCGTTACAATAGTCAGGAAGGGCCCGTGGTCACTTCTCTCTCATGTACACACTTTGTCAGTCGTGTGTCTATACCTCCCTCGCTCCTCTACTCAACTCTTAATACATCGCTTACAGCAACACTTGGAGTCATCTAGCTGTGGCCCGTTACAATAGTCAGGAAGGGCCCGTGGTCACTTCTCTCTCCTGTACACACTTTGGCAGTCGTGTGTCTATACCTCCCTCGCTCCCTACTGAACTCTTAATACATCGCTTACAGCAACACTTGGGGTCACCTAGCTGTGGCCCGTTACAATAGTCAGGAAGGGCCCGTGGTCACTTCTCTCTCATGTACACACTTTGTCAGTCGTGTGTCTATACCTCCCTCGCTCTCCTACTCAACTCTTAATCCATCGCTTACAGCAACACTTGGAGTCACCTAGCTGTGGCCCGTTACAATAGTCAGGAAGGGCCCGTGGTCACTTCTCTCTCATGTACACACTTTGTCAGTCGTGTGTCTATATCTCCCTCGCTCCTCTACTCAACTCTTAATACATCGCTTACAGCAACACTTGGAGTCACCTAGCTGTGGCCCGTTACAATAGTCAGGAAGGGCCCGTGGTCACTTCTCTCTCCTGTACACACTTTGCCAGTCGTGTGTCTATACCTCACTCGCTCCCCTACTCAACTCTTAATACATCGCTTACAGCAACACTTGGAGTCATCTAGCTGTGGCTCGTTACAATAGTCAGGAAGGGCCCGTGGTCACTTCTCTCTCCTGTACACACTTTGTCAGTCGTGTGTCTATACCTCCCTCGCTCCCCTACTCAACTCTTAATACATCGCTTGCAGCAACACTTGGAGTCATCTAGCTGTGGCCGTTACAATAGTCAGGAAGGGCCCGTGGTCACTTCTCTCTCATGGACACACTTTGCCAGTCATGTGTCTATACCTCCCTCGCTCCTCTACTCAACTCTTAATACATCGCTTACAGCAACACTTGGAGTCACCTAGCTGTGGCCCGTTACAATAGTCAGGAAGGGCCCGTGGTCACTTCTCTCTCGTGTACACACTTTGCCAGTCGTGAGTCTATATCTCCCTCGCTCCCCTACTCAACTCTTAATACATCGCTTACAGCAACACTTGGAGTCATCTAGCTGTGACCCGTTACAATAGTCAGGAAGGGCCCGTGGTCACTTCTCTCTCCTGTACACACTTTGTCAGTCGTGTGTCTATACCTCCCTCGCTCCCCTACTCAACTCTTAATCCATCGCTTGCAGCAACACATGGAGTCACCTAGCTGTGGCCCGTTACAATATTCAGGAAGGGCCCGTGGTCACTTCTCTCTCCTGTACACACTTTGCCAGTCGTGTGTCTATACCTCCCTCGCTCCCCTACTCAACTCTTAATCCATCGCTTGCAGCAACACATGGAGTCACCTAGCTGTGGCCCGTTACAATAGTCAGGAAGGGCCCGTGGTCACTTCTCTCTCATGTACACACTTTGGCAGTCGTGTGTCAATATCTCCCTCGCTCACCTACTCAACTCTTAATACATCGCTTACAGCAACACTTGGAGTCACCTAGCTGTGGCCCGTTACAATAATCAGGAAGGGCCCGTGGTCACTTCTCTCTCCTGTACACACTTTGTCAGTCGTGTGTCTATACCTCCCTCGCTCCCCTACTCAACTCTTAATCCATCGCTTGCAGCAACACATGGAGTCACCTAGCTGTGGCCCGTTACAATAGTCAGGAAGGGCCCGTGGTCACTTCTCTCTCCTGTACACACTTTGTCAGTCGTGTGTCTATACCTCCCTCGCTCCCATACTCAACTCTTAATACATCGCTTACCGCAACACTTGGAGTCATCTAGCTGTGGCTCGTTACAATAGTCAGGAAGGGCCCGTGGTCACTTCTCTCTCCTGTACACACTTTGTCAGTCGTGTGTCTATACCTCCCTCGCTCCTCTACTCAACTCTTAACACATCGCTTACAGCAACACTTGGAGTCATCTAGCTGTGGCTCGTTACAATAGTCAGGAAGGGCCCGTGGTCACTTCTCTCTCCTGTACACACTTTGCCAGTCATGTGTCTATACCTCCCTCGCTCCTCTACTCAACTCTTAATACATCGCTTACAGCAACACTTGGAGTCATCTAGCTGTGGCCCGTTACAATAGTCAGGAAGGGCCCGTGGTCACTTCTCTCTCCTGTACACACTTTGCCAGTCATGTGTCTATACCTCCCTCGCTCCCCTACTCAACTCTTAATCCAACGCTTGCAGCAACACATGGAGTCACCTAGCTGTGGCCCGTTACAATAGTCAGGAAGGGCCCGTGGTCACTTCTCTCTCCTGTACACACTTTGCCAGTCATGTGTCTATATCTCCCTCGCTCCCCTACTCAACTATTAATACATCGCTTACAGCAACACCTGGAGTCATCTAGCTGTGGCCCGTTACAATAGTCAGGAAGGGCCCGTGGTCACTTCTCTCTCCTGTACACACTTTGCCAGTCGTGTGTCTATACCTCCCTCGCTCCCCTACTCAACTCTTAATACATCGCTTACAGCAACACTTGGAGTCACCTAGCTGTGGCCCGTTACAATATTCAGGAAGGGCCCGTGGTCACTTCTCTCTCCTTTACACACTTTGTCAGTCGTGTGTCTATACCTCCCTCGCTCCCCTACTCAACTCTTAATACATCGCTTACAGCAACACCTGGAGTCATCTAGCTGTGGCCCGTTACAATAGTCAGGAAGGGCCCGTGGTCACTTCTCTCTCCTGTACACACTTTGCCAGTCGTGTGTTATACCTCCCTCGCTCCTCTACTCAACTCCTAATACATCGCTTACAGCAACACCTGGAGTCATCTAGCTGTGGCCCGTTACAATAGTCAGGAAGGGCCCGTGGTCACTTCTCTCTCCTGTACACACTTTGCCAGTCGTGTGTCTTTACCTCCCTCGCTCCCCTACTCAACTCTTAATCCAACGCTTGCAGCAACACATGGAGTCACCTAGCTGTGGCCCGTTACAATAGTCAGGAAGGGCCCGTGGTCACTTCTCTCTCCTGTACACACTTTGCCAGTCATGTGTCTATACCTCCCTCGCTCCTCTACTCAACTTTTAATACATCGCTTACAGCAACACTTGGAGTCACCTAGCTGTGGCCCGTTACAATAATCAGGAAGGGCCCGTGGTCACTTCTCTCTCCTGTACACACTTTGTCAGTCGTGTGTCTATACCTCCCTCGCTCCTCTACTCAACTCTTAATACATCGCTTACAGCAACACTTGGAGTCACCTAGCTGTGGCCCGTTACAATAATCAGGAAGGGCCCGTGGTCACTTCTCTCTCCTGTACACACTTTGCCAGTTGTGTGTCTATACCTCCCTCGCTCCCCTACTCAACTCTTAATCCATCGCTTGCAGCAACACATGGAGTCACTTAGTTTGGCCCGTTACAATAGTCAGGAAGGGCCCGTGGTCACTTCTCTCTCCTGTACACACTTTGTCAGTCGTGTGTCTATACCTCCCTCGCTCCCCTACTCAACTCTTAATACATCGCTTAGAGCAACACTTGGAGTCACCTAGCTGTGGCCCGTTACAATAGTCAGGAAGGGCCCGTGGTCACTTCTCTCTCCTGTACACACTTTGTCAGTCGTGTGTCTATACCTCCCTCGCTCCCCTACTCAACTCTTAATACATCGCTTACAGCAACACTTGGAGTCACCTAGCTGTGGCTCGTTACAATAGTCAGGAAGGGCCCGTGGTCACTTCTCTCTCCTGTACACACTTTGCCAGTCATGTGTCTATACCTCCCTCGCTCCTCTACTCAACTCTTAATACATCGCTTACAGCAACACTTGGAGTCATCTAGCTGTGGCCCGTTACAATAGTCAGGAAGGGCCCGTGGTCACTTCTCTCTCCTGTACACACTTTGCCAGTCATGTGTCTATACCTCCCTCGCTCCCCTACTCAACTCTTAATCCAACGCTTGCAGCAACACATGGAGTCACCTAGCTGTGGCCCGTTACAATAGTCAGGAAGGGCCCGTGGTCACTTCTCTCTCCTGTACACACTTTGGCAGTCGTGTGTCTATACCTCCCTCGCTCCCTACTCAACTCTTAATACATCGCTTACAGCAACACTTGGAGTCACCTAGCTGTGGCCCGTTACAATAGTCAGGAAGGCCCCGTGGTCACTTCTCTCTCATGTACACACTTTGTCAATCGTGTGTCTATACCTCCCTCGCTCCCTACTCAACTCTTAATACATCGCTTACAGCAACACTTGGAGTCACCTAGCTGTGGCCCGTTACAATAGTCAGGAAGGCCCCGTGGTCACTTCTCTCTCATGTACACACTTTGTCAGTCGTGTGTCTATACCTCCCTCGCTCCCTACTCAACTCTTAATACATCGCTTACAGCAACACTTGGAGTCACCTAGCTGTGGCCCGTTACAATAGTCAGGAAGGCCCCGTGGTCACTTCTCTCTCATGTACGCACTTTGTCAGTCGTGTGTCTATACCTCCCTCGCTCCCTACTCAACTCTTAATACATCGCTTACAGCAACACTTGGGGTCACCTAGCTGTGGCCCGTTACAATAGTCAGGAAGGGCCCGTGGTCACTTCTCTCTCATGTACACACTTTGTCAGTCGTCTGTCTATACCTCCCTCGCTCCTCTACTCAACTCTTAATACATCGCTTACAGCAACACATGGAGTCACCTAGCTGTGGCCCGTTACAATATTCAGGAAGGGCCCGTGGTCACTTCTCTCTCCTGTACACACTTTGCCAGTCGTGTGTCTATACCTCCCTCGCTCCCCTACTCAACTCTTAATCCATCGCTTGCAGCAACACATGGAGTCACTTAGTTTGGCCCGTTACAATAGTCAGGAAGGGCCCGTGGTCACTTCTCTCTCCTGTACACACTTTGTCAGTCGTGTGTCTATACCTCCCTCGCTCCCCTACTCAACTCTTAATACATCGCTTACAGCAACACTTGGAGTCACCTAGCTGTGGCCCGTTACAATAGTCAGGAAGGACCGTGGTCACTTCTCTCTCCTGTACACACTTTGTCAGTCGTGTGTCTATACCTCCCTCGCTCCCCTTCTCAACTCCTAATACATCGCTTACAGCAACACTTGGAGTCACCTAGCTGTGGCTCGTTACAATAGTCAGGAAGGGCCCGCGGTCACTTCTCTCTCCTGTACACACTTTGGCAGTCGTGTGTCTATACCTCCCTCGCTCCCTACTCAACTCTTAATAAATCGCTTACAGCAACACTTGGAGTCACCTAGCTGTGGCTCGCTACAATAGTCAGGAAGGGCCCGTGGTCACTTCTCTCTCATGTACACACTTTGTCAGTCGTGTGTCTATACCTCCCTCGCTCTCTACTCAACTCTTAATACATCGCTTACAGCAACACTTGGAGTCACCTAGCTGTGGCCCGTTACAATAGTCAGGAAGGGCCCGTGGTCACTTCTCTCTCATGTACACACTTTGGCAGTCGTGTGTCTATACCTCCCTCGCTCCCTACTCAACTCTTAATACATCGCTTACAGCAACACTTGGAGTCACCTAGCTGTGGCCCGTTACAATAGTCAGGAAGGCCCCGTGGTCACTTCTCTCTCATGTACACACTTTGTCAATCGTGTGTCTATACCTCCCTCGCTCCCTACTCAACTCTTAATACATCGCTTACAGCAACACTTGGAGTCACCTAGCTGTGGCCCGTTACAATAGTCAGGAAAGCCCCGTGGTCACTTCTCTCTCATGTACACACTTTGTCAGTCGTGTGTCTATACCTCCCTCGCTCCCTACTCAACTCTTAATACATCGCTTACAGCAACACTTGGAGTCACCTAGCTGTGGCCCGTTACAATAGTCAGGAAGGCCCCGTGGTCACTTCTCTCTCATGTACACACTTTGTCAGTCGTGTGTCTATACCTCCCTCGCTCCCCTACTCAACTCTTAATACATCACTTACAGCAACACTTGGAGTCACCTAGCTGTGGCCCGTTACAATAGCCAGGAAGGGCCCGTGGTCACTTCTCTCTCCTGTACACACTTTGGCAGTCGTGTGTCTATACCTCCCTCGCTCCTCTACTCAACTCTTAATACATCGCTTACAGCAACACTTGGAGTCATCTAGCTGTGGCCCGTTACAATAGTCAGGAAGGGCCCGTGGTCACTTCTCTCTCCTGTACACACTTTGGCAGTCGTGTGTCTATACCTCCCTCGCTCCCTACTCAACTCTTAATACATCGCTTACAGCAACACTTGGGGTCACCTAGCTGTGGCCCGTTACAATAGTCAGGAAGGCCCCGTGGTCACTTCTCTCTCCTGTACACACTTTGGCAGTCGTGTGTCTATACCTCCCTCGCTCCCTACTCAACTCTTAATACATCGCTTACAGCAACACTTGGAGTCACCTAGCTGTGGCCCGTTACAATAGTCAGGAAGGCCCCGTGGTCACTTCTCTCTCATGTACGCACTTTGTCAGTCGTGTGTCTATACCTCCCTCGCTCCCTACTCAACTCTTAATACATCGCTTACAGCAACACTTGGGGTCACCTAGCTGTGGCCCGTTACAATAGTCAGGAAGGGCCCGTGGTCACTTCTCTCTCATGTACACACTTTGTCAGTCGTGTGTCTATACCTCCCTCGCTCCTCTACTCAACTCTTAATACATCGCTTGCAGCAACACTTGGAGTCATCTAGCTGTGGCCCGTTACAATAGTCAGGAAGGGCCCGTGGTCACTTCTCTCTCCTGTACACACTTTGGCAGTCGTGTGCCTATACCTCCCTCGCTCCCTACTGAACTCTTAATACATCGCTTACAGCAACACTTGGAGTCACCTAGCTGTGGCCGTTAGAATAGTCAGGAAGGGCCCGTGGTCACTTCTCTCTCATGTACACACTTTGGCAGTCGTGTGTCTATATCTCCCTCGCTCCCCTACTCAACTCTTAATACATCGCTTACAGCAACACTTGGAGTCATCTAGCTGTGGCCCGTTACAATAGTCAGGAAGGGCCCGTGGGCACTTCTCTCTCATGTACACACTTTGGCGGTCGTCTGTCTATATCTCCCTCGATCCTCTACTCAACTCTTAATACATCGCTTACAGCAACACTTGGAGTCATCTAGCTGTGGCTCGTTACAATAGTCAGGAAGGGCCCGTGGTCACTTCTCTCTCATGTACACACTTTGTCAGTCGTGTGTCTATACCTCCCTCGCTCTCCTACTCAACTCTTAATCCATCGCTTACAGCAACACTTGGAGTCACCTAGCTGTGGCCCGTTACAATAGTCAGGAAGGGCCCGTGGTCACTTCTCTCTCATGTACACACTTTGTCAGTCGTGTGTCTATATCTCCCTCGCTCCTCTACTCAACTCTTAATACATCGCTTACAGCAACACTTGGAGTCACCTAGCTGTGGCCCGTTACAATAGTCAGGAAGGGCCCGTGGTCACTTCTCTCTCCTGTACACACTTTGCCAGTCGTGTGTCTATACCTCACTCGCTCCCCTACTCAACTCTTAATACATCGCTTACAGCAACACTTGGAGTCATCTAGCTGTGACCCGTTACAATAGTCAGGAAGGGCCCGTGGTCACTTCTCTCTCCTGTACACACTTTGTCAGTCGTGTGTCTATACCTCCCTCGCTCCCCTACTCAACTCTTAATCCATCGCTTGCAGCAACACATGGAGTCACCTAGCTGTGGCCCGTTACAATATTCAGGAAGGGCCCGTGGTCACTTCTCTCTCCTGTACACACTTTGCCAGTCGTGTGTCTATACCTCCCTCGCTCCCCTACTCAACTCTTAATCCATCGCTTGCAGCAACACATGGAGTCACCTAGCTGTGGCCCGTTACAATAGTCAGGAAGGGCCCGTGGTCACTTCTCTCTCATGTACACACTTTGGCAGTCGTGTGTCTATATCTCCCTCGCTCACCTACTCAACTCTTAATACATCGCTTACAGCAACACTTGGAGTCACCTAGCTGTGGCCCGTTACAATAATCAGGAAGGGCCCGTGGTCACTTCTCTCTCCTGTACACACTTTGTCAGTCGTGTGTCTATACCTCCCTCGCTCCCCTACTCAACTCTTAATCCATCGCTTGCAGCAACACATGGAGTCACCTAGCTGTGGCCCGTTACAATAGTCAGGAAGGGCCCGTGGTCACTTCTCTCTCCTGTACACACTTTGTCAGTCGTGTGTCTATACCTCCCTCGCACCCCTACTCAACTCTTAATACATCGCTTACCGCAACACTTGGAGTCATCTAGCTGTGGCTCGTTACAATAGTCAGGAAGGGCCCGTGGTCACTTCTCTCTCCTGTACACACTTTGTCAGTCGTGTGTCTATACCTCCCTCGCTCCTCTACTCAACTCTTAACACATCGCTTACAGCAACACTTGGAGTCATCTAGCTGTGGCTCGTTACAATAGTCAGGAAGGGCCCGTGGTCACTTCTCTCTCCTGTACACACTTTGCCAGTCATGTGTCTATACCTCCCTCGCTCCTCTACTCAACTCTTAATACATCGCTTACAGCAACACTTGGAGTCATCTAGCTGTGGCCCGTTACAATAGTCAGGAAGGGCCCGTGGTCACTTCTCTCTCCTGTACACACTTTGCCAGTCATGTGTCTATACCTCCCTCGCTCCCCTACTCAACTCTTAATCCAACGCTTGCAGCAACACATGGAGTCATCTAGCTGTGGCCCGTTATAATAATCAGGAAGGGCCCGTGGTCACTTCTCTCTCCTGTACACACTTTGCCAGTCATGTGTCTATACCTCCCTCGCTCCTCTACTCAACTCTTAATACATCGCTTACAGCAACACTTGGAGTCACCTAGCTGTGGCCCGTTACAATAATCAGGAAGGGCCCGTGGTCACTTCTCTCTCCTGTACACACTTTGCCAGTCGTGTGTCTATACCTCCCTCGCTCCCCTACTCAACTCTTAATCCATCGCTTGCAGCAACACATGGAGTCACTTAGTTTGGCCCGTTACAATAGTCAGGAAGGGCCCGTGGTCACTTCTCTCTCCTGTACACACTTTGTCAGTCGTGTGTCTATACCTCCCTCGCTCCCCTACTCAACTCTTAATACATCGCTTACAGCAACACTTGGAGTCACCTAGCTGTGGCCCGTTACAATAGTCAGGAAGGGCCCGTGGTCACTTCTCTCTGCTGTACACACTTTGTCAGTCGTGTGTCTATACCTCCCTCGCTCCCCTTCTCAACTCCTAATACATCGCTTACAGCAACACTTGGAGTCACCTAGCTGTGGCTCGTTACAATAGTCAGGAAGGGCCCGTGGTCACTTCTCTCTCCTGTACACACTTTGGCAGTCGTGTGTCTATACCTCCCTCGCTCCCTACTCAACTCTTAATAAATCGCTTACAGCAACACTTGGAGTCACCTAGCTGTGGCTCGTTACAATAGTCAGGAAGGGCCCGTGGTCACTTCTCTCTCATGTACACACCTTGTCAGTCGTGTGTCTATACCTCCCTCGCTCCCTACTCAACTCTTAATACATCGCTTACAGCAACACTTGGAGTCACCTAGCTGTGGCCCGTTACAATAGTCAGGAAGGCCCCGTGGTCACTTCTCTCTCATGTACACACTTTGTCAATCGTGTGTCTATACCTCCCTCGCTCCCTACTCAACTCTTAATACATCGCTTACAGCAACACTTGGAGTCACCTAGCTGTGGCCCGTTACAATAGTCAGGAAGGCCCCGTGGTCACTTCTCTCTCATGTACACACTTTGTCAGTCGTGTGTCTATATCTCCCTCGCTCCCTACTCAACTCTTAATACATCGCTTACAGCAACACTTGGAGTCACCTAGCTGTGGCCCGTTACAATAGTCAGGAAGGCCCCGTGGTCACTTCTCTCTCATGTACACACTTTGGCAGTCGTGTGTCTATACCTCCCTCGCTCCCTACTCAACTCTTAATACATCGCTTACAGCAACACTTGGGGTCACCTAGCTGTGGCCCGTTACAATAGTCAGGAAGGCCCCGTGGTCACTTCTCTCTCATGTACACACTTTGTCAGTCGTCTGTCTATACCTCCCTCGCTCCCTACTCAACTCTTAATACATCGCTTACAGCAACACTTGGAGTCACCTAGCTGTGGCCCGTTACAATAGTCAGGAAGGCCCCGTGGTCACTTCTCTCTCATGTACGCACTTTGTCAGTCGTGTGTCTATACCTCCCTCGCTCCCTACTCAACTCTTAATACATCGCTTACAGCAACACTTGGAGTCACCTAGCTTTGGCCCGTTACAATAGTCAGGAAGGCCCCGTGGTCACTTCTCTCTCATGTACGCACTTTGTCAGTCGTGTGTCTATACCTCCCTCGCTCCCTACTCAACTCTTAATACATCGCTTACAGCAACACTTGGGGTCACCTAGCTGTGGCCCGTTACAATAGTCAGGAAGGGCCCGTGGTCACTTCTCTCTCATGTACACACTTTGTCAGTCGTGTGTCTATACCTCCCTCGCTCCTCTACTCAACTCTTAATACATCGCTTACAGCAACACTTGGAGTCATCTAGCTGTGGCCCGTTACAATAGTCAGGAAGGGCCCGTGGTCACTTCTCTCTCATGTACACACTTTGTCAGTCGTGTGTCTATATCTCCCTCGCTCCTCTACTCAACTCTTAATACATCGCTTACAGCAACACTTGGAGTCACCTAGCTGTGGCCCGTTACAATAGTCAGGAAGGGCCCGTGGTCACTTCTCTCTCCTGTACACACTTTGCCAGTCGTGTGTCTATACCTCACTCGCTCCCCTACTCAACTCTTAATACATCGCTTACAGCAACACTTGGAGTCATCTAGCTGTGGCTCGTTACAATAGTCAGGAAGGGCCCGTGGTCACTTCTCTCTCCTGTACACACTTTGTCAGTCGTGTGTCTATACCTCCCTCGCTCCCCTACTCAACTCTTAATACATCGCTTGCAGCAACACTTGGAGTCATCTAGCTGTGGCCGTTACAATAGTCAGGAAGGGCCCGTGGTCACTTCTCTCTCATGGACACACTTTGGCAGTCATGTGTCTATACCTCCCTCGCTCCTCTACTCAACTCTTAATACATCGCTTACAGCAACACTTGGAGTCACCTAGCTGTGGCCCGTTACAATAGTCAGGAAGGGCCCGTGGTCACTTCTCTCTCGTGTACACACTTTGCCAGTCGTGAGTCTATATCTCCCTCGCTCCCCTACTCAACTCTTAATACATCGCTTACAGCAACACTTGGAGTCATCTAGCTGTGACCCGTTACAATAGTCAGGAAGGGCCCGTGGTCACTTCTCTCTCCTGTACACACTTTGTCAGTCGTGTGTCTATACCTCCCTCGCTCCCCTACTCAACTCTTAATCCATCGCTTGCAGCAACACATGGAGTCACCTAGCTGTGGCCCGTTACAATATTCAGGAAGGGCCCGTGGTCACTTCTCTCTCCTGTACACACTTTGCCAGTCGTGTGTCTATACCTCCCTCGCTCCCCTACTCAACTCTTAATCCATCGCTTGCAGCAACACATGGAGTCACCTAGCTGTGGCCCGTTACAATAGTCAGGAAGGGCCCGTGGTCACTTCTCTCTCATGTACACACTTTGGCAGTCGTGTGTCAATATCTCCCTCGCTCACCTACTCAACTCTTAATACATCGCTTACAGCAACACTTGGAGTCACCTAGCTGTGGCCCGTTACAATAATCAGGAAGGGCCCGTGGTCACTTCTCTCTCCTGTACACACTTTGTCAGTCGTGTGTCTATACCTCCCTCGCTCCCCTACTCAACTCTTAATCCATCGCTTGCAGCAACACATGGAGTCACCTAGCTGTGGCCCGTTACAATAGTCAGGAAGGGCCCGTGGTCACTTCTCTCTCCTGTACACACTTTGTCAGTCGTGTGTCTATACCTCCCTCGCTCCCCTACTCAACTCTTAATACATCGCTTACCGCAACACTTGGAGTCATCTAGCTGTGGCTCGTTACAATAGTCAGGAAGGGCCCGTGGTCACTTCTCTCTCCTGTACACACTTTGTCAGTCGTGTGTCTATACCTCCCTCGCTCCTCTACTCAACTCTTAACACATCGCTTACAGCAACACTTGGAGTCATCTAGCTGTGGCTCGTTACAATAGTCAGGAAGGGCCCGTGGTCACTTCTCTCTCCTGTACACACTTTGCCAGTCATGTGTCTATATCTCCCTCGCTCCCCTACTCAACTCTTAATACATCGCTTACAGCAACACCTGGAGTCATCTAGCTGTGGCCCGTTACAATAGTCAGGAAGGGCCCGTGGTCACTTCTCTCTCCTGTACACACTTTGCCAGTCGTGTGTCTATACCTCCCTCGCTCCCCTACTCAACTCTTAATACATCGCTTACAGCAACACTTGGAGTCACCTAGCTGTGGCCCGTTACAATATTCAGGAAGGGCCCGTGGTCACTTCTCTCTCCTTTACACACTTTGTCAGTCGTGTGTCTATACCTCCCTCGCTCCCCTACTCAACTCTTAATACATCGCTTACAGCAACACCTGGAGTCATCTAGCTGTGGCCCGTTACAATAGTCAGGAAGGGCCCGTGGTCACTTCTCTCTCCTGTACACACTTTGCCAGTCGTGTGTTATACCTCCCTCGCTCCTCTACTCAACTCCTAATACATCGCTTACAGCAACACCTGGAGTCATCTAGCTGTGGCCCGTTACAATAGTCAGGAAGGGCCCGTGGTCACTTCTCTCTCCTGTACACACTTTGCCAGTCGTGTGTCTATACCTCCCTCGCTCCCCTACTCAACTCTTAATCCAACGCTTGCAGCAACACATGGAGTCACCTAGCTGTGGCCCGTTACAATAGTCAGGAAGGGCCCGTGGTCACTTCTCTCTCCTGTACACACTTTGCCAGTCATGTGTCTATACCTCCCTCGCTCCTCTACTCAACTTTTAATACATCGCTTACAGCAACACTTGGAGTCACCTAGCTGTGGCCCGTTACAATAATCAGGAAGGGCCCGTGGTCACTTCTCTCTCCTGTACACACTTTGTCAGTCGTGTGTCTATACCTCCCTCGCTCCTCTACTCAACTCTTAATACATCGCTTACAGCAACACTTGGAGTCACCTAGCTGTGGCCCGTTACAATAATCAGGAAGGGCCCGTGGTCACTTCTCTCTCCTGTACACACTTTGCCAGTTGTGTGTCTATACCTCCCTCGCTCCCCTACTCAACTCTTAATCCATCGCTTGCAGCAACACATGGAGTCACTTAGTTTGGCCCGTTACAATAGTCAGGAAGGGCCCGTGGTCACTTCTCTCTCCTGTACACACTTTGTCAGTCGTGTGTCTATACCTCCCTCGCTCCCCTACTCAACTCTTAATACATCGCTTAGAGCAACACTTGGAGTCACCTAGCTGTGGCCCGTTACAATAGTCAGGAAGGGCCCGTGGTCACTTTTCTCTCCTGTACACACTTTGTCAGTCGTGTGTCTATACCTCCCTCGCTCCCCTACTCAACTCTTAATACATCGCTTACAGCAACACTTGGAGTCACCTAGCTGTGGCTCGTTACAATAGTCAGGAAGGGCCCGTGGTCACTTCTCTCTCCTGTACACACTTTGCCAGTCATGTGTCTATACCTCCCTCGCTCCTCTACTCAACTCTTAATACATCGCTTACAGCAACACTTGGAGTCATCTAGCTGTGGCCCGTTACAATAGTCAGGAAGGGCCCGTGGTCACTTCTCTCTCCTGTACACACTTTGCCAGTCATGTGTCTATACCTCCCTCGCTCCCCTACTCAACTCTTAATCCAACGCTTGCAGCAACACATGGAGTCACCTAGCTGTGGCCCGTTACAATAGTCAGGAAGGGCCCGTGGTCACTTCTCTCTCCTGTACACACTTTGGCAGTCGTGTGTCTATACCTCCCTCGCTCCCTACTCAACTCTTAATACATCGCTTACAGCAACACTTGGAGTCACCTAGCTGTGGCCCGTTACAATAGTCAGGAAGGCCCCGTGGTCACTTCTCTCTCATGTACACACTTTGTCAATCGTGTGTCTATACCTCCCTCGCTCCCTACTCAACTCTTAATACATCGCTTACAGCAACACTTGGAGTCACCTAGCTGTGGCCCGTTACAATAGTCAGGAAGGCCCCGTGGTCACTTCTCTCTCATGTACACACTTTGTCAGTCGTGTGTCTATACCTCCCTCGCTCCCTACTCAACTCTTAATACATCGCTTACAGCAACACTTGGAGTCACCTAGCTGTGGCCCGTTACAATAGTCAGGAAGGCCCCGTGGTCACTTCTCTCTCATGTACGCACTTTGTCAGTCGTGTGTCTATACCTCCCTCGCTCCCTACTCAACTCTTAATACATCGCTTACAGCAACACTTGGGGTCACCTAGCTGTGGCCCGTTACAATAGTCAGGAAGGGCCCGTGGTCACTTCTCTCTCATGTACACACTTTGTCAGTCGTCTGTCTATACCTCCCTCGCTCCTCTACTCAACTCTTAATACATCGCTTACAGCAACACATGGAGTCACCTAGCTGTGGCCCGTTACAATATTCAGGAAGGGCCCGTGGTCACTTCTCTCTCCTGTACACACTTTGCCAGTCGTGTGTCTATACCTCCCTCGCTCCCCTACTCAACTCTTAATCCATCGCTTGCAGCAACACATGGAGTCACTTAGTTTGGCCCGTTACAATAGTCAGGAAGGGCCCGTGGTCACTTCTCTCTCCTGTACACACTTTGTCAGTCGTGTGTCTATACCTCCCTCGCTCCCCTACTCAACTCTTAATACATCGCTTACAGCAACACTTGGAGTCACCTAGCTGTGGCCCGTTACAATAGTCAGGAAGGGCCCGTGGTCACTTCTCTCTCCTGTACACACTTTGTCAGTCGTGTGTCTATACCTCCCTCGCTCCCCTTCTCAACTCCTAATACATCGCTTACAGCAACACTTGGAGTCACCTAGCTGTGGCTCGTTACAATAGTCAGGAAGGGCCCGCGGTCACTTCTCTCTCCTGTACACACTTTGGCAGTCGTGTGTCTATACCTCCCTCGCTCCCTACTCAACTCTTAATAAATCGCTTACAGCAACACTTGGAGTCACCTAGCTGTGGCTCGTTACAATAGTCAGGAAGGGCCCGTGGTCACTTCTCTCTCATGTACACACTTTGTCAGTCGTGTGTCTATACCTCCCTCGCTCTCTACTCAACTCTTAATACATCGCTTACAGCAACACTTGGAGTCACCTAGCTGTGGCCCGTTACAATAGTCAGGAAGGGCCCGTGGTCACTTCTCTCTCATGTACACACTTTGGCAGTCGTGTGTCTATACCTCCCTCGCTCCCTACTCAACTCTTAATACATCGCTTACAGCAACACTTGGAGTCACCTAGCTGTGGCCCGTTACAATAGTCAGGAAGGCCCCGTGGTCACTTCTCTCTCATGTACACACTTTGTCAATCGTGTGTCTATACCTCCCTCGCTCCCTACTCAACTCTTAATACATCGCTTACAGCAACACTTGGAGTCACCTAGCTGTGGCCCGTTACAATAGTCAGGAAAGCCCCGTGGTCACTTCTCTCTCATGTACACACTTTGTCAGTCGTGTGTCTATACCTCCCTCGCTCCCTACTCAACTCTTAATACATCGCTTACAGCAACACTTGGAGTCACCTAGCTGTGGCCCGTTACAATAGTCAGGAAGGCCCCGTGGTCACTTCTCTCTCATGTACACACTTTGTCAGTCGTGTGTCTATACCTCCCTCGCTCCCCTACTCAACTCTTAATACATCACTTACAGCAACACTTGGAGTCACCTAGCTGTGGCCCGTTACAATAGCCAGGAAGGGCCCGTGGTCACTTCTCTCTCCTGTACACACTTTGGCAGTCGTGTGTCTATACCTCCCTCGCTCCTCTACTCAACTCTTAATACATCGCTTACAGCAACACTTGGAGTCATCTAGCTGTGGCCCGTTACAATAGTCAGGAAGGGCCCGTGGTCACTTCTCTCTCCTGTACACACTTTGGCAGTCGTGTGTCTATACCTCCCTCGCTCCCTACTCAACTCTTAATACATCGCTTACAGCAACACTTGGGGTCACCTAGCTGTGGCCCGTTACAATAGTCAGGAAGGCCCCGTGGTCACTTCTCTCTCCTGTACACACTTTGGCAGTCGTGTGTCTATACCTCCCTCGCTCCCTACTCAACTCTTAATACATCGCTTACAGCAACACTTGGAGTCACCTAGCTGTGGCCCGTTACAATAGTCAGGAAGGCCCCGTGGTCACTTCTCTCTCATGTACGCACTTTGTCAGTCGTGTGTCTATACCTCCCTCGCTCCCTACTCAACTCTTAATACATCGCTTACAGCAACACTTGGGGTCACCTAGCTGTGGCCCGTTACAATAGTCAGGAAGGGCCCGTGGTCACTTCTCTCTCATGTACACACTTTGTCAGTCGTGTGTCTATACCTCCCTCGCTCCTCTACTCAACTCTTAATACATCGCTTGCAGCAACACTTGGAGTCATCTAGCTGTGGCCCGTTACAATAGTCAGGAAGGGCCCGTGGTCACTTCTCTCTCCTGTACACACTTTGGCAGTCGTGTGTCTATACCTCCCTCGCTCCCTACTGAACTCTTAATACATCGCTTACAGCAACACTTGGAGTCACCTAGCTGTGGCCGTTAGAATAGTCAGGAAGGGCCCGTGGTCACTTCTCTCTCATGTACACACTTTGGCAGTCGTGTGTCTATATCTCCCTCGCTCCCCTACTCAACTCTTAATACATCGCTTACAGCAACACTTGGAGTCATCTAGCTGTGGCCCGTTACAATAGTCAGGAAGGGCCCGTGGGCACTTCTCTCTCATGTACACACTTTGGCGGTCGTCTGTCTATATCTCCCTCGATCCTCTACTCAACTCTTAATACATCGCTTACAGCAACACTTGGAGTCATCTAGCTGTGGCTCGTTACAATAGTCAGGAAGGGCCCGTGGTCACTTCTCTCTCATGTACACACTTTGTCAGTCGTGTTGTTATACCTCCCTCGCTCCTCTACTCAACTCTTAATACATCGCTTACAGCAACACTTGGAGTCATCTAGCTGTGGCCCGTTACAATAGTCAGGAAGGGCCCGTGGTCACTTCTCTCTCCTGTACACACTTTGCCAGTCATGTGTCTATACCTCCCTCGCTCCCCTACTCAACTCTTAATCCAACGCTTGCAGCAACACATGGAGTCACCTAGCTGTGGCCCGTTACAATAGTCAGGAAGGGCCCGTGGTCACTTCTCTCTCCTGTACACACTTTGCCAGTCATGTGTCTATATCTCCCTCGCTCCCCTACTCAACTCTTAATACATCGCTTACAGCAACACCTGGAGTCATCTAGCTGTGGCCCGTTACAATAGTCAGGAAGGGCCCGTGGTCACTTCTCTCTCCTGTACACACTTTGCCAGTCGTGTGTCTATACCTCCCTCGCTCCCCTACTCAACTCTTAATACATCGCTTACAGCAACACTTGGAGTCACCTAGCTGTGGCCCGTTACAATATTCAGGAAGGGCCCGTGGTCACTTCTCTCTCCTTTACACACTTTGTCAGTCGTGTGTCTATACCTCCCTCGCTCCCCTACTCAACTCTTAATACATCGCTTACAGCAACACCTGGAGTCATCTAGCTGTGGCCCGTTACAATAGTCAGGAAGGGCCCGTGGTCACTTCTCTCTCATGTACACACTTTGCCAGTCGTGTGTTATACCTCCCTCGCTCCTCTACTCAACTCCTAATACATCGCTTACAGCAACACCTGGAGTCATCTAGCTGTGGCCCGTTACAATAGTCAGGAAGGGCCCGTGGTCACTTCTCTCTCCTGTACACACTTTGCCAGTCGTGTGTCTATACCTCCCTCGCTCCCCTACTCAACTCTTAATCCAACGCTTGCAGCAACACATGGAGTCACCTAGCTGTGGCCCGTTACAATAGTCAGGAAGGGCCCGTGGTCACTTCTCTCTCCTGTACACACTTTGCCAGTCATGTGTCTATACCTCCCTCGCTCCTCTACTCAACTTTTAATACATCGCTTACAGCAACACTTGGAGTCACCTAGCTGTGGCCCGTTACAATAATCAGGAAGGGCCCGTGGTCACTTCTCTCTCCTGTACACACTTTGTCAGTCGTGTGTCTATACCTCCCTCGCTCCTCTACTCAACTCTTAATACATCGCTTACAGCAACACTTGGAGTCACCTAGCTGTGGCCCGTTACAATAATCAGGAAGGGCCCGTGGTCACTTCTCTCTCCTGTACACACTTTGCCAGTTGTGTGTCTATACCTCCCTCGCTCCCCTACTCAACTCTTAATCCATCGCTTGCAGCAACACATGGAGTCACTTAGTTTGGCCCGTTACAATAGTCAGGAAGGGCCCGTGGTCACTTCTCTCTCCTGTACACACTTTGTCAGTCGTGTGTCTATACCTCCCTCGCTCCCCTACTCAACTCTTAATACATCGCTTAGAGCAACACTTGGAGTCACCTAGCTGTGGCCCGTTACAATAGTCAGGAAGGGCCCGTGGTCACTTCTCTCTCCTGTACACACTTTGTCAGTCGTGTGTCTATACCTCCCTCGCTCCCCTACTCAACTCTTAATACATCGCTTACAGCAACACTTGGAGTCACCTAGCTGTGGCTCGTTACAATAGTCAGGAAGGGCCCGTGGTCACTTCTCTCTCCTGTACACACTTTGCCAGTCATGTGTCTATACCTCCCTCGCTCCTCTACTCAACTCTTAATACATCGCTTACAGCAACACTTGGAGTCATCTAGCTGTGGCCCGTTACAATAGTCAGGAAGGGCCCGTGGTCACTTCTCTCTCCTGTACACACTTTGCCAGTCATGTGTCTATACCTCCCTCGCTCCCCTACTCAACTCTTAATCCAACGCTTGCAGCAACACATGGAGTCACCTAGCTGTGGCCCGTTACAATAGTCAGGAAGGGCCCGTGGTCACTTCTCTCTCCTGTACACACTTTGGCAGTCGTGTGTCTATACCTCCCTCGCTCCCTACTCAACTCTTAATACATCGCTTACAGCAACACTTGGAGTCACCTAGCTGTGGCCCGTTACAATAGTCAGGAAGGCCCCGTGGTCACTTCTCTCTCATGTACACACTTTGTCAATCGTGTGTCTATACCTCCCTCGCTCCCTACTCAACTCTTAATACATCGCTTACAGCAACACTTGGAGTCACCTAGCTGTGGCCCGTTACAATAGTCAGGAAGGCCCCGTGGTCACTTCTCTCTCATGTACACACTTTGTCAGTCGTGTGTCTATACCTCCCTCGCTCCCTACTCAACTCTTAATACATCGCTTACAGCAACACTTGGAGTCACCTAGCTGTGGCCCGTTACAATAGTCAGGAAGGCCCCGTGGTCACTTCTCTCTCATGTACGCACTTTGTCAGTCGTGTGTCTATACCTCCCTCGCTCCCTACTCAACTCTTAATACATCGCTTACAGCAACACTTGGGGTCACCTAGCTGTGGCCCGTTACAATAGTCAGGAAGGGCCCGTGGTCACTTCTCTCTCATGTACACACTTTGTCAGTCGTCTGTCTATACCTCCCTCGCTCCTCTACTCAACTCTTAATACATCGCTTACAGCAACACATGGAGTCACCTAGCTGTGGCCCGTTACAATATTCAGGAAGGGCCCGTGGTCACTTCTCTCTCCTGTACACACTTTGCCAGTCGTGTGTCTATACCTCCCTCGCTCCCCTACTCAACTCTTAATCCATCGCTTGCAGCAACACATGGAGTCACTTAGTTTGGCCCGTTACAATAGTCAGGAAGGGCCCGTGGTCACTTCTCTCTCCTGTACACACTTTGTCAGTCGTGTGTCTATACCTCCCTCGCTCCCCTACTCAACTCTTAATACATCGCTTACAGCAACACTTGGAGTCACCTAGCTGTGGCCCGTTACAATAGTCAGGAAGGGCCCGTGGTCACTTCTCTCTCCTGTACACACTTTGTCAGTCGTGTGTCTATACCTCCCTCGCTCCCCTTCTCAACTCCTAAT
Organism: Mantis religiosa; assembly: GCA_030765055.1. Taxonomy (NCBI): domain Eukaryota; kingdom Metazoa; phylum Arthropoda; class Insecta; order Mantodea; family Mantidae; genus Mantis; species Mantis religiosa. The sequence continues at coordinate 18,665,035 of CM060949.1, forward strand.
ACATCGCTTACAGCAACACTTGGAGTCACCTAGCTGTGGCTCGTTACAATAGTCAGGAAGGGCCCGCGGTCACTTCTCTCTCCTGTACACACTTTGGCAGTCGTGTGTCTATACCTCCCTCGCTCCCTACTCAACTCTTAATAAATCGCTTACAGCAACACTTGGAGTCACCTAGCTGTGGCTCGTTACAATAGTCAGGAAGGGCCCGTGGTCACTTCTCTCTCATGTACACACTTTGTCAGTCGTGTGTCTATACCTCCCTCGCTCTCTACTCAACTCTTAATACATCGCTTACAGCAACACTTGGAGTCACCTAGCTGTGGCCCGTTACAATAGTCAGGAAGGGCCCGTGGTCACTTCTCTCTCATGTACACACTTTGGCAGTCGTGTGTCTATACCTCCCTCGCTCCCTACTCAACTCTTAATACATCGCTTACAGCAACACTTGGAGTCACCTAGCTGTGGCCCGTTACAATAGTCAGGAAGGCCCCGTGGTCACTTCTCTCTCATGTACACACTTTGTCAATCGTGTGTCTATACCTCCCTCGCTCCCTACTCAACTCTTAATACATCGCTTACAGCAACACTTGGAGTCACCTAGCTGTGGCCCGTTACAATAGTCAGGAAAGCCCCGTGGTCACTTCTCTCTCATGTACACACTTTGTCAGTCGTGTGTCTATACCTCCCTCGCTCCCTACTCAACTCTTAATACATCGCTTACAGCAACACTTGGAGTCACCTAGCTGTGGCCCGTTACAATAGTCAGGAAGGCCCCGTGGTCACTTCTCTCTCATGTACACACTTTGTCAGTCGTGTGTCTATACCTCCCTCGCTCCCCTACTCAACTCTTAATACATCACTTACAGCAACACTTGGAGTCACCTAGCTGTGGCCCGTTACAATAGCCAGGAAGGGCCCGTGGTCACTTCTCTCTCCTGTACACACTTTGGCAGTCGTGTGTCTATACCTCCCTCGCTCCTCTACTCAACTCTTAATACATCGCTTACAGCAACACTTGGAGTCATCTAGCTGTGGCCCGTTACAATAGTCAGGAAGGGCCCGTGGTCACTTCTCTCTCCTGTACACACTTTGGCAGTCGTGTGTCTATACCTCCCTCGCTCCCTACTCAACTCTTAATACATCGCTTACAGCAACACTTGGGGTCACCTAGCTGTGGCCCGTTACAATAGTCAGGAAGGCCCCGTGGTCACTTCTCTCTCCTGTACACACTTTGGCAGTCGTGTGTCTATACCTCCCTCGCTCCCTACTCAACTCTTAATACATCGCTTACAGCAACACTTGGAGTCACCTAGCTGTGGCCCGTTACAATAGTCAGGGAGGCCCCGTGGTCACTTCTCTCTCATGTACGCACTTTGTCAGTCGTGTGTCTATACCTCCCTCGCTCCCTACTCAACTCTTAATACATCGCTTACAGCAACACTTGGGGTCACCTAGCTGTGGCCCGTTACAATAGTCAGGAAGGGCCCGTGGTCACTTCTCTCTCATGTACACACTTTGTCAGTCGTGTGTCTATACCTCCCTCGCTCCTCTACTCAACTCTTAATACATCGCTTGCAGCAACACTTGGAGTCATCTAGCTGTGGCCCGTTACAATAGTCAGGAAGGGCCCGTGGTCACTTCTCTCTCCTGTACACACTTTGGCAGTCGTGTGTCTATACCTCCCTCGCTCCCTACTGAACTCTTAATACATCGCTTACAGCAACACTTGGAGTCACCTAGCTGTGGCCGTTAGAATAGTCAGGAAGGGCCCGTGGTCACTTCTCTCTCATGTACACACTTTGGCAGTCGTGTGTCTATATCTCCCTCGCTCCCCTACTCAACTCTTAATACATCGCTTACAGCAACACTTGGAGTCATCTAGCTGTGGCCCGTTACAATAGTCAGGAAGGGCCCGTGGGCACTTCTCTCTCATGTACACACTTTGGCGGTCGTCTGTCTATATCTCCCTCGATCCTCTACTCAACTCTTAATACATCGCTTACAGCAACACTTGGAGTCATCTAGCTGTGGCTCGTTACAATAGTCAGGAAGGGCCCGTGGTCACTTCTCTCTCATGTACACACTTTGTCAGTCGTGTGTCTATACCTCCCTCGCTCTCCTACTCAACTCTTAATCCATCGCTTACAGCAACACTTGGAGTCACCTAGCTGTGGCCCGTTACAATAGTCAGGAAGGGCCCGTGGTCACTTCTCTCTCATGTACACACTTTGTCAGTCGTGTGTCTATATCTCCCTCGCTCCTCTACTCAACTCTTAATACATCGCTTACAGCAACACTTGGAGTCACCTAGCTGTGGCCCGTTACAATAGTCAGGAAGGGCCCGTGGTCACTTCTCTCTCCTGTACACACTTTGCCAGTCGTGTGTCTATACCTCACTCGCTCCCCTACTCAACTCTTAATACATCGCTTACAGCAACACTTGGAGTCATCTAGCTGTGACCCGTTACAATAGTCAGGAAGGGCCCGTGGTCACTTCTCTCTCCTGTACACACTTTGTCAGTCGTGTGTCTATACCTCCCTCGCTCCCCTACTCAACTCTTAATCCATCGCTTGCAGCAACACATGGAGTCACCTAGCTGTGGCCCGTTACAATATTCAGGAAGGGCCCGTGGTCACTTCTCTCTCCTGTACACACTTTGCCAGTCGTGTGTCTATACCTCCCTCGCTCCCCTATTCAACTCTTAATCCATCGCTTGCAGCAACACATGGAGTCACCTAGCTGTGGCCCGTTACAATAGTCAGGAAGGGCCCGTGGTCACTTCTCTCTCATGTACACACTTTGGCAGTCGTGTGTCTATATCTCCCTCGCTCACCTACTCAACTCTTAATACATCGCTTACAGCAACACTTGGAGTCACCTAGCTGTGGCCCGTTACAATAATCAGGAAGGGCCCGTGGTCACTTCTCTCTCCTGTACACACTTTGTCAGTCGTGTGTCTATACCTCCCTCGCTCCCCTACTCAACTCTTAATCCATCGCTTGCAGCAACACATGGAGTCACCTAGCTGTGGCCCGTTACAATAGTCAGGAAGGGCCCGTGGTCACTTCTCTCTCCTGTACACACTTTGTCAGTCGTGTGTCTATACCTCCCTCGCACCCCTACTCAACTCTTAATACATCGCTTACCGCAACACTTGGAGTCATCTAGCTGTGGCTCGTTACAATAGTCAGGAAGGGCCCGTGGTCACTTCTCTCTCCTGTACACACTTTGTCAGTCGTGTGTCTATACCTCCCTCGCTCCTCTACTCAACTCTTAACACATCGCTTACAGCAACACTTGGAGTCATCTAGCTGTGGCTCGTTACAATAGTCAGGAAGGGCCCGTGGTCACTTCTCTCTCCTGTACACACTTTGCCAGTCATGTGTCTATACCTCCCTCGCTCCTCTACTCAACTCTTAATACATCGCTTACAGCAACACTTGGAGTCATCTAGCTGTGGCCCGTTACAATAGTCAGGAAGGGCCCGTGGTCACTTCTCTCTCCTGTACACACTTTGCCAGTCATGTGTCTATACCTCCCTCGCTCCCCTACTCAACTCTTAATCCAACGCTTGCAGCAACACATGGAGTCACCTAGCTGTGGCCCGTTACAATAGTCAGGAAGGGCCCGTGGTCACTTCTCTCTCCTGTACACACTTTGCCAGTCATGTGTCTATACCTCCCTCGCTCCCCTACTCAACTCTTAATACATCGCTTACAGCAACACTTGGAGTCATCTAGCTGTGGCTCGTTACAATAGTCAGGAAGGGCCCGTGGTCACTTCTCTCTCCTGTACACACTTTGGCAGTCGTGTGTCTATATCTCCCTCGCTCCCCTACTCAACTCTTAATAAATCGCTTACAGCAACACCTGGAGTCATCTAGCTGTGGCCCGTTACAATAGTCAGGAAGGGCCCGTGGTCACTTCTCTCTCCTGTACACACTTTGCCAGTCGTGTGTCTATACCTCCCTCGCTCCCCTACTCAACTCTTAATACATCGCTTACAGCAACACTTGGAGTCACCTAGCTGTGGCCCGTTACAATATTCAGGAAGGGCCCGTGGTCACTTCTCTCTCCTTTACACACTTTGTCAGTCGTGTGTCTATACCTCCCACGCTCCCCTACTCAACTCTTAATACATCGCTTACAGCAACACCTGGAGTCATCTAGCTGTGGCCCGTTACAATAGTCAGGAAGGGCCCGTGGTCACTTCTCTCTCATGTACACACTTTGCCAGTCGTGTGTCTATACCTCCCTCGCTCCCCTACTCAACTCTTAATACATCGCTTACAGCAACACTTGGAGTCACCTAGCTGTGGCCCGTTACAATAGTCAGGAAGGGCCCGTGGTCACTTCTCTCTCATGTACACACTTTGTCAGTCGTGTGTCTATACCTCCCTCGCTCCCCTACTCAACTCTTAATACATCGCTTACAGCAACACTTGGAGTCATCTAGCTGTGGCCCGTTACAATAGTCAGGAAGGGCCCGTGGTCACTTCTCTCTCCTGTACACACTTTGCCAGTCGTGTGTCTATACCTCCCTCGCTCCCCTACTCAACTCTTAATCCATCGCTTGCAGCAACACATGGAGTCACTTAGTTTGGCCCGTTACAATAGTCAGGAAGGGCCCGTGGTCACTTCTCTCTCCTGTACACACTTTGTCAGTCGTGTGTCTATACCTCCCTCGCTCCCCTACTCAACTCTTAATACATCGCTTACAGCAACACTTGGAGTCACCTAGCTGTGGCCCGTTACAATAGTCAGGAAGGGCCCGTGGTCACTTCTCTCTCCTGTACACACTTTGTCAGTCGTGTGTCTATACCTCCCTCGCTCCCCTTCTCAACTCCTAATACATCGCTTACAGCAACACTTGGAGTCACCTAGCTGTGGCCCGTTACAATAGTCAGGAAGGGCCCGTGGTCACTTCTCTCTCCTGTACACACTTTGGCAGTCGTGTGTCTATACCTCCCTCGCTCCCTACTGAACTCTTAATACATCGCTTACAGCAACACTTGGAGTCACCTAGCTGTGGCCGTTAGAATAGTCAGGAAGGGCCCGTGGTCACTTCTCTCTCATGTACACACTTTGGCAGTCGTGTGTCTATATCTCCCTCGCTCCCCTACTCAACTCTTAATACATCGCTTACAGCAACACTTGGAGTCATCTAGCTGTGGCCCGTTACAATAGTCAGGAAGGGCCCGTGGGCACTTCTCTCTCATGTACACACTTTGGCGGTCGTCTGTCTATATCTCCCTCGATCCTCTACTCAACTCTTAATACATCGCTTACAGCAACACTTGGAGTCATCTAGCTGTGGCTCGTTACAATAGTCAGGAAGGGCCCGTGGTCACTTCTCTCTCATGTACACACTTTGTCAGTCGTGTGTCTATACCTCCCTCGCTCTCCTACTCAACTCTTAATCCATCGCTTACAGCAACACTTGGAGTCACCTAGCTGTGGCCCGTTACAATAGTCAGGAAGGGCCCGTGGTCACTTCTCTCTCATGTACACACTTTGTCAGTCGTGTGTCTATATCTCCCTCGCTCCTCTACTCAACTCTTAATACATCGCTTACAGCAACACTTGGAGTCACCTAGCTGTGGCCCGTTACAATAGTCAGGAAGGGCCCGTGGTCACTTCTCTCTCCTGTACACACTTTGCCAGTCGTGTGTCTATACCTCACTCGCTCCCCTACTCAACTCTTAATACATCGCTTACAGCAACACTTGGAGTCATCTAGCTGTGACCCGTTACAATAGTCAGGAAGGGCCCGTGGTCACTTCTCTCTCCTGTACACACTTTGTCAGTCGTGTGTCTATACCTCCCTCGCTCCCCTACTCAACTCTTAATCCATCGCTTGCAGCAACACATGGAGTCACCTAGCTGTGGCCCGTTACAATATTCAGGAAGGGCCCGTGGTCACTTCTCTCTCCTGTACACACTTTGCCAGTCGTGTGTCTATACCTCCCTCGCTCCCCTACTCAACTCTTAATCCATCGCTTGCAGCAACACATGGAGTCACCTAGCTGTGGCCCGTTACAATAGTCAGGAAGGGCCCGTGGTCACTTCTCTCTCATGTACACACTTTGGCAGTCGTGTGTCTATATCTCCCTCGCTCACCTACTCAACTCTTAATACATCGCTTACAGCAACACTTGGAGTCACCTAGCTGTGGCCCGTTACAATAATCAGGAAGGGCCCGTGGTCACTTCTCTCTCCTGTACACACTTTGTCAGTCGTGTGTCTATACCTCCCTCGCTCCCCTACTCAACTCTTAATCCATCGCTTGCAGCAACACATGGAGTCACCTAGCTGTGGCCCGTTACAATAGTCAGGAAGGGCCCGTGGTCACTTCTCTCTCCTGTACACACTTTGTCAGTCGTGTGTCTATACCTCCCTCGCACCCCTACTCAACTCTTAATACATCGCTTACCGCAACACTTGGAGTCATCTAGCTGTGGCTCGTTACAATAGTCAGGAAGGGCCCGTGGTCACTTCTCTCTCCTGTACACACTTTGTCAGTCGTGTGTCTATACCTCCCTCGCTCCTCTACTCAACTCTTAACACATCGCTTACAGCAACACTTGGAGTCATCTAGCTGTGGCTCGTTACAATAGTCAGGAAGGGCCCGTGGTCACTTCTCTTTCCTGTACACACTTTGCCAGTCATGTGTCTATACCTCCCTCGCTCCTCTACTCAACTCTTAATACATCGCTTACAGCAACACTTGGAGTCATCTAGCTGTGGCCCGTTACAATAGTCAGGAAGGGCCCGTGGTCACTTCTCTCTCCTGTACACACTTTGCCAGTCATGTGTCTATACCTCCCTCGCTCCCCTACTCAACTCTTAATCCAACGCTTGCAGCAACACATGGAGTCACCTAGCTGTGGCCCGTTACAATAGTCAGGAAGGGCCCGTGGTCACTTCTCTCTCCTGTACACACTTTGCCAGTCATGTGTCTATACCTCCCTCGCTCCCCTACTCAACTCTTAATACATCGCTTACAGCAACACTTGGAGTCATCTAGCTGTGGCTCGTTACAATAGTCAGGAAGGGCCCGTGGTCACTTCTCTCTCCTGTACACACTTTGGCAGTCGTGTGTCTATATCTCCCTCGCTCCCCTACTCAACTCTTAATAAATCGCTTACAGCAACACCTGGAGTCATCTAGCTGTGGCCCGTTACAATAGTCAGGAAGGGCCCGTGGTCACTTCTCTCTCCTGTACACACTTTGCCAGTCGTGTGTCTATACCTCCCTCGCTCCCCTACTCAACTCTTAATACATCGCTTACAGCAACACTTGGAGTCACCTAGCTGTGGCCCGTTACAATATTCAGGAAGGGCCCGTGGTCACTTCTCTCTCCTTTACACACTTTGTCAGTCGTGTGTCTATACCTCCCTCGCTCCCCTACTCAACTCTTAATACATCGCTTACAGCAACACCTGGAGTCATCTAGCTGTGGCCCGTTACAATAGTCAGGAAGGGCCCGTGGTCACTTCTCTCTCATGTACACACTTTGCCAGTCGTGTGTCTATACCTCCCTCGCTCCCCTACTCAACTCTTAATACATCGCTTACAGCAACACTTGGAGTCACCTAGCTGTGGCCCGTTACAATAGTCAGGAAGGGCCCGTGGTCACTTCTCTCTCATGTACACACTTTGTCAGTCGTGTGTCTATACCTCCCTCGCTCCCCTACTCAACTCTTAATACATCGCTTACAGCAACACTTGGAGTCATCTAGCTGTGGCCCGTTACAATAGTCAGGAAGGGCCCGTGGTCACTTCTCTCTCCTGTACACACTTTGCCAGTCGTGTGTCTATACCTCCCTCGCTCCCCTACTCAACTCTTAATCCATCGCTTGCAGCAACACATGGAGTCACTTAGTTTGGCCCGTTACAATAGTCAGGAAGGGCCCGTGGTCACTTCTCTCTCCTGTACACACTTTGTCAGTCGTGTGTCTATACCTCCCTCGCTCCCCTACTCAACTCTTAATACATCGCTTACAGCAACACTTGGAGTCACCTAGCTGTGGCCCGTTACAATAGTCAGGAAGGGCCCGTGGTCACTTCTCTCTCCTGTACACACTTTGTCAGTCGTGTGTCTATACCTCCCTCGCTCCCCTTCTCAACTCCTAATACATCGCTTACAGCAACACTTGGAGTCACCTAGCTGTGGCTCGTTACAATAGTCAGGAAGGGCCCGCGGTCACTTCTCTCTCCTGTACACACTTTGGCAGTCGTGTGTCTATACCTCCCTCGCTCCCTACTCAACTCTTAATAAATCGCTTACAGCAACACTTGGAGTCACCTAGCTGTGGCTCGTTACAATAGTCAGGAAGGGCCCGTGGTCACTTCTCTCTCATGTACACACTTTGTCAGTCGTGTGTCTATACCTCCCTCGCTCTCTACTCAACTCTTAATACATCGCTTACAGCAACACTTGGAGTCACCTAGCTGTGGCCCGTTACAATAGTCAGGAAGGGCCCGTGGTCACTTCTCTCTCATGTACACACTTTGGCAGTCGTGTGTCTATACCTCCCTCGCTCCCTACTCAACTCTTAATACATCGCTTACAGCAACACTTGGAGTCACCTAGCTGTGGCCCGTTACAATAGTCAGGAAGGCCCCGTGGTCACTTCTCTCTCATGTACACACTTTGTCAATCGTGTGTCTATACCTCCCTCGCTCCCTACTCAACTCTTAATACATCGCTTACAGCAACACTTGGAGTCACCTAGCTGTGGCCCGTTACAATAGTCAGGAAAGCCCCGTGGTCACTTCTCTCTCATGTACACACTTTGTCAGTCGTGTGTCTATACCTCCCTCGCTCCCTACTCAACTCTTAATACATCGCTTACAGCAACACTTGGAGTCACCTAGCTGTGGCCCGTTACAATAGTCTAGAAGGCCCCGTGGTCACTTCTCTCTCATGTACACACTTTGTCAGTCGTGTGTCTATACCTCCCTCGCTCCCCTACTCAACTCTTAATACATCACTTACAGCAACACTTGGAGTCACCTAGCTGTGGCCCGTTACAATAGCCAGGAAGGGCCCTTGGTCACTTCTCTCTCCTGTACACACTTTGGCAGTCGTGTGTCTATACCTCCCTCGCTCCTCTACTCAACTCTTAATACATCGCTTACAGCAACACTTGGAGTCATCTAGCTGTGGCCCGTTACAATAGTCAGGAAGGGCCCGTGGTCACTTCTCTCTCCTGTACACACTTTGGCAGTCGTGTGTCTATACCTCCCTCGCTCCCTACTCAACTCTTAATACATCGCTTACAGCAACACTTGGGGTCACCTAGCTGTGGCCCGTTACAATAGTCAGGAAGGCCCCGTGGTCACTTCTCTCTCCTGTACACACTTTGGCAGTCGTGTGTCTATACCTCCCTCGCTCCCTACTCAACTCTTAATACATCGCTTACAGCAACACTTGGAGTCACCTAGCTGTGGCCCGTTACAATAGTCAGGAAGGCCCCGTGGTCACTTCTCTCTCATGTACGCACTTTGTCAGTCGTGTGTCTATATCTCCCTCGCTCCCTACTCAACTCTTAATACATCGCTTACAGCAACACTTGGGGTCACCTAGCTGTGGCCCGTTACAATAGTCAGGAAGGGCCCGTGGTCACTTTTCTCTCATGTACACACTTTGTCAGTCGTGTGTCTATACCTCCCTCGCTCCTCTACTCAACTCTTAATACATCGCTTACAGCAACACTTGGAGTCATCTAGCTGTGGCCCGTTACAATAGTCAGGAAGGGCCCGTGGTCACTTCTCTCTCCTGTACACACTTTGGCAGTCGTGTGTCTATACCTCCCTCGCTCCCTACTGAACTCTTAATACATCGCTTACAGCAACACTTGGAGTCACCTAGCTGTGGCCGTTAGAATAGTCAGGAAGGGCCCGTGGTCACTTCTCTCTCATGTACACACTTTGTCAGTCGTGTGTCTATACCTCCCTCGCTCCTCTACTCAACTCTTAATACATCGCTTACAGCAACACTTGGAGTCATCTAGCTGTGGCCCGTTACAATAGTCAGGAAGGGCCCGTGGTCACTTCTCTCTCCTGTACACACTTTGGCAGTCGTGTGTCTATACCTCCCTCGCTCCCTACTGAACTCTTAATACATCGCTTACAGCAACACTTGGAGTCACCTAGCTGTGGCCGTTAGAATAGTCAGGAAGGGCCCGTGGTCACTTCTCTCTCATGTACACACTTTGGCAGTCGTGTGTCTATATCTCCCTCGCTCCCCTACTCAACTCTTAATACATCGCTTACAGCAACACTTGGAGTCATCTAGCTGTGGCCCGTTACAATAGTCAGGAAGGGCCCGTGGGCACTTCTCTCTCATGTACACACTTTGGCGGTCGTCTGTCTATATCTCCCTCGATCCTCTACTCAACTCTTAATACATCGCTTACAGCAACACTTGGAGTCATCTAGCTGTGGCTCGTTACAATAGTCAGGAAGGGCCCGTGGTCACTTCTCTCTCATGTACACACTTTGTCAGTCGTGTGTCTATACCTCCCTCGCTCTCCTACTCAACTCTTAATCCATCGCTTACAGCAACACTTGGAGTCACCTAGCTGTGGCCCGTTACAATAGTCAGGAAGGGCCCGTGGTCACTTCTCTCTCATGTACACACTTTGTCAGTCGTGTGTCTATATCTCCCTCGCTCCTCTACTCAACTCTTAATACATCGCTTACAGCAACACTTGGAGTCACCTAGCTGTGGCCCGTTACAATAGTCAGGAAGGGCCCGTGGTCACTTCTCTCTCCTGTACACACTTTGCCAGTCGTGTGTCTATACCTCACTCGCTCCCCTACTCAACTCTTAATACATCGCTTACAGCAACACTTGGAGTCATCTAGCTGTGACCCGTTACAATAGTCAGGAAGGGCCCGTGGTCACTTCTCCCTCCTGTACACACTTTGTCAGTCGTGTGTCTATACCTCCCTCGCTCCCCTACTCAACTCTTAATCCATCGCTTGCAGCAACACATGGAGTCACCTAGCTGTGGCCCGTTACAATATTCAGGAAGGGCCCGTGGTCACTTCTCTCTCCTGTACACACTTTGCCAGTCGTGTGTCTATACCTCCCTCGCTCCCCTACTCAACTCTTAATCCATCGCTTGCAGCAACACATGGAGTCACCTCGCTGTGGCCCGTTACAATAGTCAGGAAGGGCCCGTGGTCACTTCTCTCTCATGTACACACTTTGGCAGTCGTGTGTCTATATCTCCCTCGCTCACCTACTCAACTCTTAATACATCGCTTACAGCAACACTTGGAGTCACCTAGCTGTGGCCCGTTACAATAATCAGGAAGGGCCCGTGGTCACTTCTCTCTCCTGTACACACTTTGTCAGTCGTGTGTCTATACCTCCCTCGCTCCCCTACTCAACTCTTAATCCATCGCTTGCAGCAACACATGGAGTCACCTAGCTGTGGCCCGTTACAATAGTCAGGAAGGGCCCGTGGTCACTTCTCTCTCCTGTACACACTTTGTCAGTCGTGTGTCTATACCTCCCTCGCACCCCTACTCAACTCTTAATACATCGCTTACCGCAACACTTGGAGTCATCTAGCTGTGGCTCGTTACAATAGTCAGGAAGGGCCCGTGGTCACTTCTCTCTCCTGTACACACTTTGTCAGTCGTGTGTCTATACCTCCCTCGCTCCTCTACTCAACTCTTAACACATCGCTTACAGCAACACTTGGAGTCATCTAGCTGTGGCTCGTTACAATAGTCAGGAAGGGCCCGTGGTCACTTCTCTCTCCTGTACACACTTTGCCAGTCATGTGTCTATACCTCCCTCGCTCCTCTACTCAACTCTTAATACATCGCTTACAGCAACACTTGGAGTCATCTAGCTGTGGCCCGTTACAATAGTCAGGAAGGGCCCGTGGTCACTTCTCTCTCCTGTACACACTTTGCCAGTCATGTGTCTATACCTCCCTCGCTCCCCTACTCAACTCTTAATCCAACGCTTGCAGCAACACATGGAGTCACCTAGCTGTGGCCCGTTACAATAGTCAGGAAGGGCCCGTGGTCACTTCTCTCTCCTGTACACACTTTGCCAGTCATGTGTCTATACCTCCCTCGCTCCCCTACTCAACTCTTAATACATCGCTTACAGCAACACTTGGAGTCATCTAGCTGTGGCTCGTTACAATAGTCAGGAAGGGCCCGTGGTCACTTCTCTCTCCTGTACACACTTTGGCAGTCGTGTGTCTATATCTCCCTCGCTCCCCTACTCAACTCTTAATAAATCGCTTACAGCAACACCTGGAGTCATCTAGCTGTGGCCCGTTACAATAGTCAGGAAGGGCCCGTGGTCACTTCTCTCTCCTGTACACACTTTGCCAGTCGTGTGTCTATACCTCCCTCGCTCCCCTACTCAACTCTTAATACATCGCTTACAGCAACACTTGGAGTCACCTAGCTGTGGCCCGTTACAATATTCAGGAAGGGCCCGTGGTCACTTCTCTCTCCTTTACACACTTTGTCAGTCGTGTGTCTATACCTCCCTCGCTCCCCTACTCAACTCTTAATACATCGCTTACAGCAACACCTGGAGTCATCTAGCTGTGGTCCGTTACAATAGTCAGGAAGGGCCCGTGGTCACTTCTCTCTCATGTACACACTTTGCCAGTCGTGTGTCTATACCTCCCTCGCTCCCCTACTCAACTCTTAATACATCGCTTACAGCAACACTTGGAGTCACCTAGCTGTGGCCCGTTACAATAATCAGGAAGGGCCCGTGGTCACTTCTCTCTCCTGTACACACTTTGTCAGTCGTGTGTCTATACCTCCCTCGCTCCTCTACTCAACTCTTAATACATCGCTTACAGCAACACTTGGAGTCACCTAGCTGTGGCCCGTTACAATAATCAGGAAGGGCCCGTGGTCACTTCTCTCTCCTGTACACACTTTGCCAGTTGTGTGTCTATACCTCCCTCGCTCCCCTACTCAACTCTTAATCCATCGCTTGCAGCAACACATGGAGTCACTTAGTTTGGCCCGTTACAATAGTCAGGAAGGGCCCGTGGTCACTTCTCTCTCCTGTACACACTTTGTCAGTCGTGTGTCTATACCTCCCTCGCTCCCCTACTCAACTCTTAATACATCGCTTACAGCAACACTTGGAGTCACCTAGCTGTGGCCCGTTACAATAGTCAGGAAGGGCCCGTGGTCACTTCTCTCTCCTGTACACACTTTGTCAGTCGTGTGTCTATACCTCCATCGCTCCCCTACTCAACTCTTAATACATCGCTTACAGCAACACTTGGAGTCACCTAGCTGTGGCTCGTTACAATAGTCAGGAAGGGCCCGTGGTCACTTCTCTCTCCTGTACACACTTTGCCAGTCATGTGTCTATACCTCCCTCGCTCCTCTACTCAACTCTTAATACATCGCTTACAGCAAAACTTGGAGTCACCTAGCTGTGGCCCGTTACAATAGTCAGGAAGGGCCCGTGGTCACTTCTCTCTCCTGTACACACTTTGCCAGTCATGTGTCTATACCTCCCTCGCTCCCCTACTCAACTCTTAATCCAACGCTTGCAGCAACACATGGAGTCACCTAGCTGTGGCCCGTTACAATAGTCAGGAAGGGCCCGTGGTCACTTCTCTCTCCTGTACACACTTTGGCAGTCGTGTGTCTATACCTCCCTCGCTCCCTACTCAACTCTTAATACATCGCTTACAGCAACACTTGGAGTCACCTAGCTGTGGCCCGTTACAATAGTCAGGAAGGCCCCGTGGTCACTTCTCTCTCATGTACACACTTTGTCAATCGTGTGTCTATACCTCCCTCGCTCCCTACTCAACTCTTAATACATCGCTTACAGCAACACTTGGAGTCACCTAGCTGTGGCCCGTTACAATAGTCAGGAAGGCCCCGTGGTCACTTCTCTCTCATGTACACACTTTGTCAGTCGTGTGTCTATACCTCCCTCGCTCCCTACTCAACTCTTAATACATCGCTTACAGCAACACTTGGAGTCACCTAGCTGTGGCCCGTTACAATAGTCAGGAAGGCCCCGTGGTCACTTCTCTCTCATGTACGCACTTTGTCAGTCGTGTGTCTATACCTCCCTCGCTCCCTACTCAACTCTTAATACATCGCTTACAGCAACACTTGGGGTCACCTAGCTGTGGCCCGTTACAATAGTCAGGAAGGGCCCGTGGTCACTTCTCTCTCATGTACACACTTTGTCAGTCGTGTGTCTATACCTCCCTCGCTCCCCTACTCAACTCTTAATACATCGCTTACAGCAACACTTGGAGTCATCTAGCTGTGGCCCGTTACAATAGTCAGGAAGGGCCCGTGGTCACTTCTCTCTCATGTACACACTTTGTCAGTCGTGTGTCTATACCTCCCTCGCTCCTCTACTCAACTCTTAATACATCGCTTACAGCAACACTTGGAGTCATCTAGCTGTGGCCGTTACAATAGTCAGGAAGGGCCCGTGGTCACTTCTCTCTCATGTACACACTTTGCCAGTCGTGTGTCTATATCTCCCTCGCTCCCTACTCAACTCTTAATCCAACGCTTACAGCAACACATGGAGTCATCTAGCTGTGGCCGTTACAATAGTCAGGAAGGGCCCGTGGTCACTTCTCTCTCATGTACACACTTTGCCAGTCGTGTGTCTATACCTCCCTCGCTCCTCTACTCAACTCTTAATACATCGCTTACAGCAACACTTGGAGTCATCTAGCTGTGGCCCGTTACAATAGTCAGGAAGGGCCCGTGGTCACTTCTCTCTCCTGTACACACTTTGCCAGTCGTGTGTCTATACCTCCCTCGCTCCCCTACTCAACTCTTAATCCAACGCTTACAGCAACACTTGGAGTCACCTAGCTGTGGCCCGTTACAATAGTCAGGAAGGGCCCGTGGTCACTTCTCTCTCCTGTACACACTTTGCCAGTCGTGTGTCTATACCTCACTCGCTCCCCTACTCAACTCTTAATACATCGCTTACAGCAACACTTGGAGTCATCTAGCTGTGACCCGTTACAATAGTCAGGAAGGGCCCGTGGTCACTTCTCTCTCCTGTACACACTTTGTCAGTCGTGTGTCTATACCTCCCTCGCTCCCCTACTCAACTCTTAATCCATCGCTTGCAGCAACACATGGAGTCACCTAGCTGTGGCCCGTTACAATATTCAGGAAGGGCCCGTGGTCACTTCTCTCTCCTGTACACACTTTGCCAGTCGTGTGTCTATACCTCCCTCGCTCCCCTACTCAACTCTTAATCCATCGCTTGCAGCAACACATGGAGTCACCTAGCTGTGGCCCGTTACAATAGTCAGGAAGGGCCCGTGGTCACTTCTCTCTCATGTACACACTTTGGCAGTCGTGTGTCTATATCTCCCTCGCTCACCTACTCAACTCTTAATACATCGCTTACAGCAACACTTGGAGTCACCTAGCTGTGGCCCGTTACAATAATCAGGAAGGGCCCGTGGTCACTTCTCTCTCCTGTACACACTTTGTCAGTCGTGTGTCTATACCTCCCTCGCTCCCCTACTCAACTCTTAATCCATCGCTTGCAGCAACACATGGAGTCACCTAGCTGTGGCCCGTTACAATAGTCAGGAAGGGCCCGTGGTCACTTCTCTCTCCTGTACACACTTTGTCAGTCGTGTGTCTATACCTCCCTCGCTCACCTACTCAACTCTTAATACATCGCTTACAGCAACACTTGGAGTCACCTAGCTGTGGCCCGTTACAATAATCAGGAAGGGCCCGTGGTCACTTCTCTCTCATGTACACACTTTGTCAATCGTGTGTCTATACCTCCCTCGCTCCCTACTCAACTCTTAATACATCGCTTACAGCAACACTTGGAGTCACCTAGCTGTGGCCCGTTACAATAGTCAGGAAAGCCCCGTGGTCACTTCTCTCTCATGTACACACTTTGTCAGTCGTGTGTCTATACCTCCCTCGCTCCCTACTCAACTCTTAATACATCGCTTACAGCAACACTTGGAGTCACCTAGCTGTGGCCCGTTACAATAGTCAGGAAGGCCCCGTGGTCACTTCTCTCTCATGTACACACTTTGTCAGTCGTGTGTCTATACCTCCCTCGCTCCCCTACTCAACTCTTAATACATCACTTACAGCAACACTTGGAGTCACCTAGCTGTGGCCCGTTACAATAGCCAGGAAGGGCCCGTGGTCACTTCTCTCTCCTGTACACACTTTGGCAGTCGTGTGTCTATACCTCCCTCGCTCCTCTACTCAACTCTTAATACATCGCTTACAGCAACACTTGGAGTCATCTAGCTGTGGCCCGTTACAATAGTCAGGAAGGGCCCGTGGTCACTTCTCTCTCCTGTACACACTTTGGCAGTCGTGTGTCTATACCTCCCTCGCTCCCTACTCAACTCTTAATACATCGCTTACAGCAACACTTGGGGTCACCTAGCTGTGGCCCGTTACAATAGTCAGGAAGGCCCCGTGGTCACTTCTCTCTCCTGTACACACTTTGGCAGTCGTGTGTCTATACCTCCCTCGCTCCCTACTCAACTCTTAATACATCGCTTACAGCAACACTTGGAGTCACCTAGCTGTGGCCCGTTACAATAGTCAGGAAGGCCCCGTGGTCACTTCTCTCTCATGTACGCACTTTGTCAGTCGTGTGTCTATACCTCCCTCGCTCCCTACTCAACTCTTAATACATCGCTTACAGCAACACTTGGGGTCACCTAGCTGTGGCCCGTTACAATAGTCAGGAAGGGCCCGTGGTCACTTCTCTCTCATGTACACACTTTGTCAGTCGTGTGTCTATACCTCCCTCGCTCCTCTACTCAACTCTTAATACATCGCTTACAGCAACACTTGGAGTCATCTAGCTGTGGCCCGTTACAATAGTCAGGAAGGGCCCGTGGTCACTTCTCTCTCCTGTACACACTTTGGCAGTCGTGTGTCTATACCTCCCTCGCTCCCTACTGAACTCTTAATACATCGCTTACAGCAACACTTGGAGTCACCTAGCTGTGGCCGTTAGAATAGTCAGGAAGGGCCCGTGGTCACTTCTCTCTCATGTACACACTTTGTCAGTCGTGTGTCTATACCTCCCTCGCTCCTCTACTCAACTCTTAATACATCGCTTACAGCAACACTTGGAGTCATCTAGCTGTGGCCCGTTACAATAGTCAGGAAGGGCCCGTGGTCACTTCTCTCTCCTGTACACACTTTGGCAGTCGTGTGTCTATACCTCCCTCGCTCCCTACTGAACTCTTAATACATCGCTTACAGCAACACTTGGAGTCACCTAGCTGTGGCCGTTAGAATAGTCAGGAAGGGCCCGTGGTCACTTCTCTCTCATGTACACACTTTGGCAGTCGTGTGTCTATATCTCCCTCGCTCCCCTACTCAACTCTTAATACATCGCTTACAGCAACACTTGGAGTCATCTAGCTGTGGCCCGTTACAATAGTCAGGAAGGGCCCGTGGGCACTTCTCTCTCATGTACACACTTTGGCGGTCGTCTGTCTATATCTCCCTCGATCCTCTACTCAACTCTTAATACATCGCTTACAGCAACACTTGGAGTCATCTAGCTGTGGCTCGTTACAATAGTCAGGAAGGGCCCGTGGTCACTTCTCTCTCATGTACACACTTTGTCAGTCGTGTGTCTATACCTCCCTCGCTCTCCTACTCAACTCTTAATCCATCGCTTACAGCAACACTTGGAGTCACCTAGCTGTGGCCCGTTACAATAGTCAGGAAGGGCCCGTGGTCACTTCTCTCTCATGTACACACTTTGTCAGTCGTGTGTCTATATCTCCCTCGCTCCTCTACTCAACTCTTAATACATCGCTTACAGCAACACTTGGAGTCACCTAGCTGTGGCCCGTTACAATAGTCAGGAAGGGCCCGTGGTCACTTCTCTCTCCTGTACACACTTTGCCAGTCGTGTGTCTATACCTCACTCGCTCCCCTACTCAACTCTTAATACATCGCTTACAGCAACACTTGGAGTCATCTAGCTGTGACCCGTTACAATAGTCAGGAAGGGCCCGTGGTCACTTCTCCCTCCTGTACACACTTTGTCAGTCGTGTGTCTATACCTCCCTCGCTCCCCTACTCAACTCTTAATCCATCGCTTGCAGCAACACATGGAGTCACCTAGCTGTGGCCCGTTACAATATTCAGGAAGGGCCCGTGGTCACTTCTCTCTCCTGTACACACTTTGCCAGTCGTGTGTCTATACCTCCCTCGCTCCCCTACTCAACTCTTAATCCATCGCTTGCAGCAACACATGGAGTCACCTAGCTGTGGCCCGTTACAATAGTCAGGAAGGGCCCGTGGTCACTTCTCTCTCATGTACACACTTTGGCAGTCGTGTGTCTATATCTCCCTCGCTCACCTACTCAACTCTTAATACATCGCTTACAGCAACACTTGGAGTCACCTAGCTGTGGCCCGTTACAATAATCAGGAAGGGCCCGTGGTCACTTCTCTCTCCTGTACACACTTTGTCAGTCGTGTGTCTATACCTCCCTCGCTCCCCTACTCAACTCTTAATCCATCGCTTGCAGCAACACATGGAGTCACCTAGCTGTGGCCCGTTACAATAGTCAGGAAGGGCCCGTGGTCACTTCTCTCTCCTGTACACACTTTGTCAGTCGTGTGTCTATACCTCCCTCGCACCCCTACTCAACTCTTAATACATCGCTTACCGCAACACTTGGAGTCATCTAGCTGTGGCTCGTTACAATAGTCAGGAAGGGCCCGTGGTCACTTCTCTCTCCTGTACACACTTTGTCAGTCGTGTGTCTATACCTCCCTCGCTCCTCTACTCAACTCTTAACACATCGCTTACAGCAACACTTGGAGTCATCTAGCTGTGGCTCGTTACAATAGTCAGGAAGGGCCCGTGGTCACTTCTCTCTCCTGTACACACTTTGCCAGTCATGTGTCTATACCTCCCTCGCTCCTCTACTCAACTCTTAATACATCGCTTACAGCAACACTTGGAGTCATCTAGCTGTGGCCCGTTACAATAGTCAGGAAGGGCCCGTGGTCACTTCTCTCTCCTGTACACACTTTGCCAGTCATGTGTCTATACCTCCCTCGCTCCCCTACTCAACTCTTAATCCAACGCTTGCAGCAACACATGGAGTCACCTAGCTGTGGCCCGTTACAATAGTCAGGAAGGGCCCGTGGTCACTTCTCTCTCCTGTACACACTTTGCCAGTCATGTGTCTATACCTCCCTCGCTCCCCTACTCAACTCTTAATACATCGCTTACAGCAACACTTGGAGTCATCTAGCTGTGGCTCGTTACAATAGTCAGGAAGGGCCCGTGGTCACTTCTCTCTCCTGTACACACTTTGGCAGTCGTGTGTCTATATCTCCCTCGCTCCCCTACTCAACTCTTAATAAATCGCTTACAGCAACACCTGGAGTCATCTAGCTGTGGCCCGTTACAATAGTCAGGAAGGGCCCGTGGTCACTTCTCTCTCCTGTACACACTTTGCCAGTCGTGTGTCTATACCTCCCTCGCTCCCCTACTCAACTCTTAATACATCGCTTACAGCAACACTTGGAGTCACCTAGCTGTGGCCCGTTACAATATTCAGGAAGGGCCCGTGGTCACTTCTCTCTCCTTTACACACTTTGTCAGTCGTGTGTCTATACCTCCCTCGCTCCTCTACTCAACTCTTAATACATCGCTTACAGCAACACCTGGAGTCATCTAGCTGTGGCCCGTTACAATAGTCAGGAAGGGCCCGTGGTCACTTCTCTCTCATGTACACACTTTGCCAGTCGTGTGTCTATACCTCCCTCGCTCCCCTACTCAACTCTTAATACATCGCTTACAGCAACACCTGGAGTCATCTAGCTGTGGCCCGTTACAATAGTCAGGAAGGGCCCGTGGTCACTTCTCTCTCATGTACACACTTTGCCAGTCGTGTGTCTATACCTCCCTCGCTCCCCTACTCAACTCTTAATACATCGCTTACAGCAACACTTGGAGTCACCTAGCTGTGGCCCGTTACAATAATCAGGAAGGGCCCGTGGTCACTTCTCTCTCCTGTACACACTTTGTCAGTCGTGTGTCTATACCTCCCTCGCTCCTCTACTCAACTCTTAATACATCGCTTACAGCAACACTTGGAGTCACCTAGCTGTGGCCCGTTACAATAATCAGGAAGGGCCCGTGGTGACTTCTCTCTCCTGTACACACTTTGCCAGTTGTGTGTCTATACCTCCCTCGCTCCCCTACTCAACTCTTAATCCATCGCTTGCAGCAACACATGGAGTCACTTAGTTTGGCCCGTTACAATAGTCAGGAAGGGCCCGTGGTCACTTCTCTCTCCTGTACACACTTTGTCAGTCGTGTGTCTATACCTCCCTCGCTCCCCTACTCAACTCTTAATACATCGCTTACAGCAACACTTGGAGTCACCTAGCTGTGGCCCGTTACAATAGTCAGGAAGGGCCCGTGGTCACTTCTCTCTCCTGTACACACTTTGTCAGTCGTGTGTCTATACCTCCATCGCTCCCCTACTCAACTCTTAATACATCGCTTACAGCAACACTTGGAGTCACCTAGCTGTGGCTCGTTACAATAGTCAGGAAGGGCCCGTGGTCACTTCTCTCTCCTGTACACACTTTGCCAGTCATGTGTCTATACCTCCCTCGCTCCTCTACTCAACTCTTAATACATCGCTTACAGCAACACTTGGAGTCACCTAGCTGTGGCCCGTTACAATAGTCAGGAAGGGCCCGTGGTCACTTCTCTCTCCTGTACACACTTTGCCAGTCATGTGTCTATACCTCCCTCGCTCCCCTACTCAACTCTTAATCCAACGCTTGCAGCAACACATGGAGTCACCTAGCTGTGGCCCGTTACAATAGTCAGGAAGGGCCCGTGGTCACTTCTCTCTCCTGTACACACTTTGGCAGTCGTGTGTCTATACCTCCCTCGCTCCCTACTCAACTCTTAATACATCGCTTACAGCAACACTTGGAGTCACCTAGCTGTGGCCCGTTACAATAGTCAGGAAGGCCCCGTGGTCACTTCTCTCTCATGTACACACTTTGTCAATCGTGTGTCTATACCTCCCTCGCTCCCTACTCAACTCTTAATACATCGCTTACAGCAACACTTGGAGTCACCTAGCTGTGGCCCGTTACAATAGTCAGGAAGGCCCCGTGGTCACTTCTCTCTCATGTACACACTTTGTCAGTCGTGTGTCTATACCTCCCTCGCTCCCTACTCAACTCTTAATACATCGCTTACAGCAACACTTGGAGTCACCTAGCTGTGGCCCGTTACAATAGTCAGGAAGGCCCCGTGGTCACTTCTCTCTCATGTACGCACTTTGTCAGTCGTGTGTCTATACCTCCCTCGCTCCCTACTCAACTCTTAATACATCGCTTACAGCAACACTTGGGGTCACCTAGCTGTGGCCCGTTACAATAGTCAGGAAGGGCCCGTGGTCACTTCTCTCTCATGTACACACTTTGTCAGTCGTGTGTCTATACCTCCCTCGCTCCCCTACTCAACTCTTAATACATCGCTTACAGCAACACTTGGAGTCATCTAGCTGTGGCCCGTTACAATAGTCAGGAAGGGCCCGTGGTCACTTCTCTCTCATGTACACACTTTGTCAGTCGTGTGTCTATACCTCCCTCGCTCCTCTACTCAACTCTTAATACATCGCTTACAGCAACACTTGGAGTCATCTAGCTGTGGCCGTTACAATAGTCAGGAAGGGCCCGTGGTCACTTCTCTCTCATGTACACACTTTGCCAGTCGTGTGTCTATATCTCCCTCGCTCCCTACTCAACTCTTAATCCAACGCTTACAGCAACACATGGAGTCATCTAGCTGTGGCCGTTACAATAGTCAGGAAGGGCCCGTGGTCACTTCTCTCTCATGTACACACTTTGCCAGTCGTGTGTCTATACCTCCCTCGCTCCTCTACTCAACTCTTAATACATCGCTTACAGCAACACTTGGAGTCATCTAGCTGTGGCCCGTTACAATAGTCAGGAAGGGCCCGTGGTCACTTCTCTCTCCTGTACACACTTTGCCAGTCGTGTGTTTATACCTCCCTCGCTCCCCTACTCAACTCTTAATCCAACGCTTGCAGCAACACATGGAGTCACCTAGCTGTGGCCCGTTACAATAGTCAGGAAGGGCCCGTGGTCACTTCTCTCTCCTGTACACACTTTGCCAGTCATGTGTCTATACCTCCCTCGCTCCTCTACTCAACTCTTAATACATCGCTTACAGCAACACTTGGAGTCATCTAGCTGTGGCCCGTTACAATAGTCAGGAAGGGCCCGTGGTCACTTCTCTCTCCTGTAGACACTTTGGCAGTCGTGTGTCTATACCTCCCTCGCTCCCTACTCTACTCTTAATCCAACGCTTGCAGCAACACATGGAGTCACCTAGCTGTGGCCCGTTACAATAGTCAGGAAGGGCCCGTGGTCACTTCTCTCTCCTGTACACACTTTGCCAGTCGTGTGTCTATACCTCCCTCGCTCCCCTACTCAACTCATAATCCAACGCTTGCAGCAACACATGGAGTCACCTAGCTGTGGCCCGTTACAATAGTCAGGAAGGGCCCGTGGTCACTTCTCTCTCCTGTACACACTTTGCCAGTCATGTGTCTATACCTCCCTCGCTCCTCTACTCAACTCTTAATACATCGCTTACAGCAACACTTGGAGCCACCTAGCTGTGGCCCGTTACAATAATCAGGAAGGGCCCGTGGTCACTTCTCTCTCCTGTACACACTTTGCCAGTTGTGTGTCTATACCTCCCTCGCTCCCCTACTCAACTCTTAATCCATCGCTTGCAGCAACACATGGAGTCACTTAGTTTGGCCCGTTACAATAGTCAGGAAGGGCCCGTGGTCACTTCTCTCTCCTGTACACACTTTGTCAGTCGTGTGTCTATACCTCCCTCGCTCCCCTACTCAACTCTTAATACATCGCTTACAGCAACACTTGGAGTCACCTAGCTGTGGCTCGTTACAATAGTCAGGAAGGGCCCGTGGTCACTTCTCTCTCCTGTACACACTTTGGCAGTCGTGTGTCTATACCTCCCTCGCTCCCTACTCAACTCTTAATAAATCGCTTACAGCAACACTTGGAGTCACCTAGCTGTGGCCCGTTACAATAGTCAGGAAGGGCCCGTGGTCACTTCTCTCTCCTGTACACACTTTGCCAGTCATGTGTCTATACCTCCCTCGCTCCTCTACTCAACTCTTAATACATCGCTTACAGCAACACTTGGAGTCACCTAGCTGTGGCCCGTTACAATAATCAGGAAGGGCCCGTGGTCACTTCTCTCTCCTGTACACACTTTGTCAGTCGTGTGTCTATACCTCCCTCGCTCCTCTACTCAACTCTTAATACATCGCTTACAGCAACACTTGGAGTCACCTAGCTGTGGCCCGTTACAATAATCAGGAAGGGCCCGTGGTCACTTCTCTCTCCTGTACACACTTTGCCAGTCATGTGTCTATACCTCCCTCGCTCCTCTACTCAACTCTTAATACATCGCTTACAGCAACACTTGGAGTCATCTAGCTGTGGCCCGTTACAATAGTCAGGAAGGGCCCGTGGTCACTTCTCTCTCATGTACACACTTTGTCAGTCGTGTGTCTATACCTCCCTCGCTCTCCTACTCAACTCTTAATACATCGCTTACAGCAACACTTGGAGTCTCCTAGCTGTGGCCCGTTACAATAGTCAGGAAGGGCCCGTGGTCACTTCTCTCTCCTGTAGACACTTTGGCAGTCGTGTGTCTATACCTCCCTCGCTCCCCTACTCAACTCTTAATCCATCGCTTGCAGCAACACATGGAGTCACTTAGTTTGGCCCGTTACAATAGTCAGGAAGGGCCCGTGGTCACTTCTCTCTCCTGTACACACTTTGGCAGTCGTGTGTCTATACCTCCCTCGCTCCCCTACTCAACTCTTAATACATCGCTTACAGCAACACTTGGAGTCTCCTAGCTGTGGCCCGTTACAATAGTCAGGAAGGGCCCGTGGTCACTTCTCTCTCCTGTACACACTTTGGCAGTCGTGTGTCTATACCTCCCTCGCTCCCTACTCAACTCTTAATACATCGCTTACAGCAACACTTGGAGTCTCCTAGCTGTGGCCCGTTACAATAGTCAGGAAGGGCCCGTGGTCACTTCTCTCTCCTGTACACACTTTGTCAGTCGTGTGTCTATACCTCCCTCGCTCCCCTACTCAACTCTTAATACATCGCTTACAGCAACACTTGGAGT
Organism: Mantis religiosa; assembly: GCA_030765055.1. NCBI lineage: Eukaryota > Metazoa > Arthropoda > Insecta > Mantodea > Mantidae > Mantis > Mantis religiosa. The sequence goes on from CM060949.1 coordinate 18,689,315, forward strand.
CATCTAGCTGTGGCCCGTTTCAATAGTCAGGAAGGGCCCGTGGTCACTTCTCTCTCCTGTACACACTTTGTCAGTCGTGTGTCTATACCTCCCTCGCTCCCCTACTCAACTCTTAATACATCGCTTACAGCAACACTTGGAGTCACCTAGCTGTGGCTCGTTACAATAGTCAGGAAGGGCCCGTGGTCACTTCTCTCTCCTGTACACACTTTGCCAGTCATGTGTCTATACCTCCCTCGCTCCTCTACTCAACTCTTAATACATCGCTTACAGCAACACTTGGAGTCATCTAGCTGTGGCCCGTTACAATAGTCAGGAAGGGCCCGTGGTCACTTCTCTCTCCTGTACACACTTTGCCAGTCATGTGTCTATACCTCCCTCGCTCCCCTACTCAACTCTTAATCCAACGCTTGCAGCAACACATGGAGTCACCTAGCTGTGGCCCGTTACAATAGTCAGGAAGGGCCCGTGGTCACTTCTCTCTCCTGTACACACTTTGGCAGTCGTGTGTCTATACCTCCCTCGCTCCCTACTCAACTCTTAATACATCGCTTACAGCAAAACTTGGAGTCACCTAGCTGTGGCCCGTTACAATAGTCAGGAAGGCCCCGTGGTCACTTCTCTCTCATGTACACACTTTGTCAGTCGTGTGTCTATACCTCCCTCGCTCCCTACTCAACTCTTAATACATCGCTTACAGCAACACTTGGAGTCACCTAGCTGTGGCCCGTTACAATAGTCAGGAAGGCCCCGTGGTCACTTCTCTCTCCTGTACACACTTTGTCAATCGTGTGTCTATACCTCCCTCGCTCCCTACTCAACTCTTAATACATCGCTTACAGCAACACTTGGAGTCACCTAGCTGTGGCCCGTTACAATAGTCAGGAAAGCCCCGTGGTCACTTCTCTCTCATGTACACACTTTGTCAGTCGTGTGTCTATACCTCCCTCGCTCCCTACTCAACTCTTAATACATCGCTTACAGCAACACTTGGAGTCACCTAGCTGTGGCCCGTTACAATAGTCAGGAAGGCCCCGTGGTCACTTCTCTCTCATGTACGCACTTTGTCAGTCGTGTGTCTATACCTCCCTCGCTCCCTACTCAACTCTTAATACATCGCTTACAGCAACACTTGGGGTCACCTAGCTGTGGCCCGTTACAATAGTCAGGAAGGGCCCGTGGTCACTTCTCTCTCATGTACACACTTTGTCAGTCGTGTGTCTATACCTCCCTCGCTCCCCTACTCAACTCTTAATACATCGCTTACAGCAACACTTGGAGTCATCTAGCTGTGGCCCGTTACAATAGTCAGGAAGGGCCCGTGGTCACTTCTCTCTCATGTACACACTTTGTCAGTCGTGTGTCTATACCTCCCTCGCTCCTCTACTCAACTCTTAATACATCGCTTACAGCAACACTTGGAGTCATCTAGCTGTGGCCGTTACAATAGTCAGGAAGGGCCCGTGGTCACTTCTCTCTCATGTACACACTTTGTCAGTCGTGTGTCTATATCTCCCTCGCTCCTCTACTCAACTATTAATACATCGCTTACAGCAACACTTGGAGTCACCTAGCTGTGGCCCGTTACAATAGTCAGGAAGGGCCCGTGGTCACTTCTCTCTCATGTACACACTTTGCCAGTCGTGTGTCTATATCTCCCTCGCTCCCTACTCAACTCTTAATCCAACGCTTACAGCAACACATGGAGTCATCTAGCTGTGGCCGTTACAATAGTCAGGAAGGGCCCGTGGTCACTTCTCTCTCCTGTACACACTTTGCCAGTCGTGTGTCTATACCTCCCTCGCTCCTCTACTCAACTCTTAATCCAACGCTTACAGCAACACATGGAGTCATCTAGCTGTGGCCGTTACAATAGTCAGGAAGGGCCCGTGGTCACTTCTCTCTCATGTACACACTTTGCCAGTCGTGTGTCTATACCTCCCTCGCTCCTCTACTCAACTCTTAATACATCGCTTACAGCAACACTTGGAGTCATCTAGCTGTGGCCCGTTACAATAGTCAGGAAGGGCCCGTGGTCACTTCTCTCTCATGTACACACTTTGTCAGTCGTGTGTCTATACCTCCCTCGCTCCTCTACTCAACTCTTAATACATCGCTTACAGCAACACTTGGAGTCATCTAGCTGTGGCCGTTACAATAGTCAGGAAGGGCCCGTGGTCACTTCTCTCTCATGTACACACTTTGTCAGTCGTGTGTCTATATCTCCCTCGCTCCTCTACTCAACTATTAATACATCGCTTACAGCAACACTTGGAGTCACCTAGCTGTGGCCCGTTACAATAGTCAGGAAGGGCCCGTGGTCACTTCTCTCTCATGTACACACTTTGCCAGTCGTGTGTCTATATCTCCCTCGCTCCCTACTCAACTCTTAATCCAACGCTTACAGCAACACATGGAGTCATCTAGCTGTGGCCGTTACAATAGTCAGGAAGGGCCCGTGGTCACTTCTCTCTCCTGTACACACTTTGCCAGTCGTGTGTCTATACCTCCCTCGCTCCTCTACTCAACTCTTAATCCAACGCTTACAGCAACACATGGAGTCATCTAGCTGTGGCCGTTACAATAGTCAGGAAGGGCCCGTGGTCACTTCTCTCTCCTGTACACACTTTGCCAGTCGTGTGTCTATATCTCCCTCGCTCCCTACTCAACTCTTAATCCAACGCTTACAGCAACAGATGGAGTCATCTAGCTGTGGCCGTTACAATAGTCAGGAAGGGCCCGTGGTCACTTCTCTCTCATGTACACACTTTGCCAGTCGTGTGTCTATACCTCCCTCGCTCCTCTACTCAACTCTTAATACATCGCTTACAGCAACACTTGGAGTCATCTAGCTGTGGCCCGTTACAATAGTCAGGAAGGGCCCGTGGTCACTTCTCTCTCCTGTAGACACTTTGTGCAGTCGTGTGTCTATACCTCCCTCGCTCCCTACTCAACTCTTAATCCAACGCTTGCAGCAACACATGGAGTCACCTAGCTGTGGCCCGTTACAATAGTCAGGAAGGGCCCGTGGTCACTTCTCTCTCCTGTACACACTTTGCCAGTCATGTGTCTATACCTCCCTCGCTCCTCTACTCAACTCTTAATACATCGCTTACAGCAACACTTGGAGTCATCTAGCTGTGGCCCGTTACAATAGTCAGGAAGGGCCCGTGGTCACTTCTCTCTCCTGTAGAAACTTTGGCAGTCGTGTGTCTATACCTCCCTCGCTCCCTACTCAACTCTTAATCCAACGCTTGCAGCAACACATGGAGTCACCTAGCTGTGGCCCGTTACAATAGTCAGGAAGGGCCCGTGGTCACTTCTCTCTCCTGTACACACTTTGCCAGTCGTGTGTCTATACCTCCCTCGCTCCCCTACTCAACTCTTAATCCAACGCTTGCAGCAACACATGGAGTCACCTAGCTGTGGCCCGTTACATTAGTCAGGAAGGGCCCGTGGTCACTTCTCTCTCCTGTACACACTTTGCCAGTCATGTGTCTATACCTCCCTCGCTCCTCTACTCAACTCTTAATACATCGCTTACAGCAACACTTGGAGTCACCTAGCTGTGGCCCGTTACAATAATCAGGAAGGGCCCGTGGTCACTTCTCTCTCCTGTACACACTTTGCCAGTTGTGTGTCTATACCTCCCTCGCTCCCCTACTCAACTCTTAATCCATCGCTTGCAGCAACACATGGAGTCACTTAGTTTGGCCCGTTACAATAGTCAGGAAGGGCCCGTGGTCACTTCTCTCTCCTGTACACACTTTGTCAGTCGTGTGTCTATACCTCCCTCGCTCCCCTACTCAACTCTTAATACATCGCTTAGAGCAACACTTGGAGACACCTAGCTGTGGCCCGTTACAATAGTCAGGAAGGGCCCGTGGTCACTTCTCTCTCCTGTACACACTTTGTCAGTCGTGTGTCTATACCTCCCTCGCTCCCCTACTCAACTCTTAATACATCGCTTACAGCAACACTCGGAGTCACCTAGCTGTGGCTCGTTACAATAGTCAGGAAGGGCCCGTGGTCACTTCTCTCTCCTGTACACACTTTGGCAGTCGTGTGTCTATACCTCCCTCGCTCCCCTACTCAACTCTTAATACATCGCTTACAGCAACACTCGGAGTCACCTAGCTGTGGCTCGTTACAATAGTCAGGAAGGGCCCGTGGTCACTTCTCTCTCCTGTACACACTTTGGCAGTCGTGTGTCTATACCTCCCTCGCTCCCTACTCAACTCTTAATACATCGCTTACAGCAACACTTGGAGTCACCTAGCTGTGGCCCGTTACAATAGTCAGGAAGGGCCCGTGGTCACTTCTCTCTCATGTACACACTTTGGCAGTCGTGTGTCTATACCTCCCTCGCTCCCTACTCAACTCTTAATACATCGCTTACAGCAACACTTGGAGTCATCTAGCTGTGGCTCGTTACAATAGTCAGGAAGGGCCCGTGGTCACTTCTCTCTCATGTACACACTTTGGCAGTCGTGTGTCTATACCTCCCTCGCTCCCCTACTCAACTCTTAATAAATCGCTTACAGCAACACATGGAGTCACCTAGCTGTGGCCCGTTACAATAGTCAGGAAGGGCCCGTGGTCACTTCTCTCTCATGTACACACTTTGGCAGTCGTGTGTCTATACCTCCCTCGCTCCCTACTCAACTCTTAATAAATCGCTTACAGCAACACATGGAGTCACCTAGCTGTGGCCCGTTACAATAGTCAGGAAGGGCCCGTGGTCACTTCTCTCTCATGTACACACTTTGTCAGTCGTGTGTCTATACCTCCCTCGCTCCCTACTCAACTCTTAATACATCGCTTACAGCAACACTTGGAGTCACCTAGCTGTGGCCCGTTACAATAGTCAGGAAGGGCCCGTGGTCACTTCTCTCTCCTGTACACACTTTGGCAGTCGTGTGTCTATACCTCCCTCGCTCCCTACTCAACTCTTAATACATCGCTTACAGCAACACTTGGAGTCACCTAGCTGTGGCCCGTTACAATAGTCAGGAAGGCCCCGTGGTCACTTCTCTGTCATGTACACACTTTGTCAATCGTGTGTCTATACCTCCCTCGCTCCCTACTCAACTCTTAATACATCGCTTACAGCAACACTTGGAGTCACCTAGCTGTGGCCCGTTACAATAGTCAGGAAGGCCCCGTGGTCACTTCTCTCTCATGTACACACTTTGTCAGTCGTGTGTCTATACCTCCCTCGCTCCCTACTCAACTCTTAATACATCGCTTACAGCAACACTTGGGGTCACCTAGCTGTGGCCCGTTACAATAGTCAGGAAGGGCCCGTGGTCACTTCTCTCTCCTGTACACACTTTGTCAGTCGTGTGTCTATACCTCCCTCGCTCCCCTACTCAACTCTTAATACATCGCTTACAGCAACACTTGGAGTCATCTAGCTGTGGCCGTTACAATAGTCAGGAAGGGCCCGTGGTCACTTCTCTCTCATGTACACACTATGTCAGACGTGTGTCTATATCTCCCTCGTTCCCTACTCAACTCTTAATACATCGCTTACAGCAACACTTGGAGTCACCTAGCTGTGGCCCGTTACAATAGTCAGGAAGGGCCCGTGGTCACTTCTCTCTCCTGTACACACTTTGGCAGTCGTGTGTCTATATCTCCCTCGCTCCCCTACTCAACTCTTAATACATCGCTTACAGCAACACTTGGAGTCACCTAGCTGTGGCCCGTTTCAATAGTCAGGAAGGGCCCGTGTTCACTTCTCTCTCCTGTACACACTTTGTCAGTCGTGTGTCTATACCTCCCTCGCTCCCTACTCAACTCTTAATACATCGCTTACAGCAACACTTGGAGTCACCTAGCTGTGGCCCGTTTCAATAAGTTTAGCTTTCGTGTGATTGTTGTTGGAATCTTAATTGTTTGGTGGACAAAGTAGTGTTAAATTACAGTGAATAGAATGGAGTATGTATTGAAAAGACCGTTTTATTCACGAAAGGTAGAAGAAAATCTAGTAATTAAACGATTAGGTTCACAACAACCTAAGATATTTATATTTGCGCAACAGATGACAAAGAAACAGCGGGGCTTTGTGTAACAGCTTAGTAAGAAATAGTAAGAAATCGTGGTTTTTGACAATGCGGTTACAGGTGACCTGTTTTTAAATGTATAACCACACTTTACTCTCATAACATTCATCTTCACTTCTCCCCCCCCCCTCCCCACACAAAATTGCTTACGAGCTGTCACTGGGCTACGTTTAATTTATACGACCCAGGGTACCACAGACTACCTCTAATTTTCTAACTAGATGGCATATTTCATATCTTGTGTAGTAAATAGGTACCTACAGTTCTTTCCTTGCGTATATTACATTGTAAGTTGTTTAGCAATGAAGATTTACCTAATGAAACTGGTGTGAAGAGATAATCTGGAGAAGGTTTCGCTTAAAATTGTGTAATTATATAACAGTCCTATTGCGATACCTAACTCAAAGTAAAAGAATGAATTCAATACATTCTGCAGACAGTGGGTATGTCTTAGATCACGAATAATTGTTTATGTAAGTAGTACTACGTTCTCTTGCACATGAGCATTAAAGTAACCTAAAAAGGAATGTTTTCTGATAGAGACAATTGTGTGCCGAAAAATGGCATAAGTTTAGGAAAGAATCGACACTTATTTACCATCGAAATTAGTGATGTGAAATACTTCAAAAGTAGGAAGAGTGGACCAAATTGTAAAACATCAAAACTAGGAACTGTGTGTTAATACTTGGAGAAAGAATTTGTAAGATTATTTGGATCAAGGAAAATGCTAGCAATGTCAATACCTAAAGATACGTGTTAAGTGCTATTAGCAAATTAAAAACACGCAATGTCAATATTTAAAGAGGATATATGTTTTCATCGAGGGTTAAAATAAAGTTTTACAAAGGCTAGTCTCACTTGAAACAAAAGAAACACGAGACACTTTTAACAAAGAAAGGATAAAATTAAATTAATCCAAACTTTAACTGAGATCAAAATTATTTAACTGCAGTAGCTTTGATGGAAGAATACCTTAATGCGATAAATAATAAAATTTTGGAATATTTACATGTTAAACAGCATTTCGATGTTCAGGGTGTCATAATTGTTTGTTTTTTTCCACGATGCAAGAATTCTTTCGTAAACTGATGAAACTGTCTATTCAAACTGAATTTTAATATCGGGAGACAAAGCCTTGTGCCTAAATTAGATCGATTTAGAAACATTTGCTATAACTTGTTAAGAATGGTACACATTTTGTGTTTTGCAGATATTTACTCATTGCCAAGTTTGTAAGCAACACCTATACGTAATTTGTTATCAATTGTAGTTTGATTACTCGCGTGCATTGTTCTGTAAACGTTTCAAAAATCACATTGATGGATATGGTACTTACCAAAAGCCGTGTTACGTCCATGATGTACAGCTGTAACGGAAACAAACGAACCGCAAACGGATATTACGCGCCCATCATTCTGACAAGATCTAGTCACAAGTGTCATCGGCAGTTTTCCTGTTCTTGTCTGAACATCCAACTTCGTGGTCTCAATTACTGCTCCAAGTTATTATATAAGGTTATGCGACTACAAACGCGAGGGAATGAACTATTCTGTGTCAAACAACAAACAAATGTAAAGCGCTGTATCTACAATTCAGTAAATCTGCGGAGTTTCTTTTCGGAATTAATTCACTTTATAAAAATGGGGAAGTGCTATAATATGCGAAACAATCCAATTAATTCACAGGTCAAATTCATCAATGGGGAATTGTTTAATATAACCTCCGTTTGGAGACGTGACCGGCGTTGTCATAGACATGTCATCTCTCCTACGTTTGTATTCACATGCGTGTCAACATGCTCAGGGCACAACTAAAGGATTTATCACAGTTTTCTTTTGTGAGGAGGTTGGATACTGTCAGTGGCGAAACACCGCTTCCCCAAAAATTTCAGAAGAAAAATTAATGTTGTCGCGGCAACAGGCAATAAAGTTTCGGCACAAATAGAAAACAGATGACGGATATTGTTTCCCGGTAATTGGGAGCTTGCGCAAGCAGTTAACTATAGCGCGGCTAGTGTAAACAGATATTCGGAAATAAAGATAACTGAGATAAAAGACTTGCTGGCCCAGACGTTTCTGGAAGGTGATAGAATATCCGGATTACGTCATTAGATGCCTTGTTTATGCGAGAAACATCTAGTGATTGTGGAGAAGAGTCTGGAATTCATGAATAGGTGTATAAAAATGGTTAGTGATGAGTGAGTTGTAAACAGAGTAAGGAGAGTGAACGGAGTAACAGATGTTCTTGTAACGAGAGCTAATGTAATGAGCTGTCAGGGTTTGTTATTGTCATCGAACTTGGTGTTTTATATGTGAAGTGATGTTGTTACGTGAGAATTGAACAGTGTATTGCGACGAAAGTACAGGAGACTTTTAATTTCTGCAACTTGGCCTTTTAATTCTACGAACCCACAAAGTTACAATATTTTATTTGCTGTGGATACATTTGCAAAATTTATTTGTGAATATGCACGGTTTGCGGACTGTCTGACAACTGCCAGGATTGCAAAGACAGGTTCCGCGGGCCCATTGGATACTGTAACCTTGAGTACGATATTTCGTAGGTTTTTTGAAGCGCTCGTAACTCTTTGATAGGAAGTACTGACAGGTTTTGTCACGCGAGGTCTTTGTAGCGTGTTAAGAAAAGTTTATTTTTTGTAAGGTGATTAGGTAATGAGATATGCGATAAGCTTATTTGAACCAAGAATTACACAAAACTACTCCGTTATTTATACGTACAGAGATGGAAGGCTGAAGGGGCTAATTGTGGAGTGTACGGTGGATAGGATGAGAGTCGGGCTAAGCTTTATAAAAATGGTGTTATGTAAACGCTAGTACATATAACACTGTAAGATATAACAGTATAAGATATAACAGTATAAGATATAACAGTATAAGATATAACACTATAAGATATAACAGTACTAGATATAACAGTACCAGATATAACAGTACCAGATATAACAGTACTATATATAACAGTACCAGATATAACAGTACCAGATATAACAGTACCAGATATAACAGTACCAGATATAACAGTACTATATATAACAGTACCAGATATAACAGTACCAGATATAACAGTACTATATATAACAGTACTATATATAACAGTACCAGATATAACAGTACTATATATAACAGTACCAGATATAACAGTACCAGATATAACAGTACCAGATATAACAGTACTATATATAACAGTACCAGATATAACAGTACTATATATAACAGTACCAGATATAACAGTACTATATATAAAAGTACTAGATATAACAGTACCAGATATAACAGTACTATATATAACAGTACCAGATATAACAGTACCAGATATAACAGTACTATATATAACAGTACTATATATAACAGTACCAGATATAACAGTACCAGATATAACAGTACCAGATATAACAGTACTATATATAACAGTACCAGATATAACAGTACTATATATAACAGTACCAGATATAACAGTACCAGATATAACAGTACCAGATATAACAGTACCAGATATAACAGTACTATATATAACAGTACCAGATATAACAGTACTATATATAACAGTACTATATATAACAGTACCAGATATAACAGTACTATATATAACAGTACTATATATAACAGTACCAGATATAACAGTACTATATATAACAGTACCAGATATAACAGTACTATATATAACAGTACCAGATATAACAGTACTATATATAACAGTACCAGATATAACAGTACCAGATATAACAGTACTATATATAACAGTACTATATATAACAGTACCAGATATAACAGTACTATATATAACAGTACCAGATATAACAGTACCAGATATAACAGTACTATATATAACAGTACCAGATATAACAGTACTATATATAACAGTACCAGATATAACAGTACCAGATATAACAGTACTATATATAACAGTACCAGATATAACAGTACCAGATATAACAGTACTATATATAACAGTACCAGATATAACAGTGCCAGATATAACAGTACCAAATATAACAGTACCAGATATAACAGTACTATATATAACAGTACCAGATATAACAGTACTATATATAACAGTACCAGATATAACAGTACCAGATATAACAGTACTATATATAACAGTACCAGATATAACAGTACCAGATATAACAGTACCAGATATAACAGTACCAGATATAACAGTACTATATATAACAGTACCAGATATAACAGTACCAGATATAACAGTACTATATATAACAGTACCAGATATAACAGTACTATATATAACAGTACCAGATATAACAGTACTATATATAACAGTACCAGATATAACAGTACCAGATATAACAGTACTATATATAACAGTACCAGATATAACAGTATCAGATATAACAGTACTATATATAACAGTACCAGATATAACAGTACTATATATAACAGTACCAGATATAACAGTACTATATATAACAGTACCAGATATAACAGTATCAGATATAACAGTACTATATATAACAGTACTAGATATAACAGTACTATATATAACAGTACCAGATATAACAGTACTATATATAACAGTACCAGATATAACAGTACTATATATAACAGTACCAGATATAACAGTACCAGATATAACAGTACTATATATAACAGTACCAGATATAACAGTATCAGATATAACAGTACTATATATAACAGTACTAGATATAACAGTACCAGATATAACAGTACCAGATATAACAGTACTATATATAACAGTACCAGATATAACAGTACCAGATATAACAGTACTATATATAACAGTACCAGATATAACAGTACTATATATAACAGTACCAGATATAACAGTACCAGATATAACAGTACCAGATATAACAGTACCAGATATAACAGTACTATATATAACAGTACCAGATATAACAGTACTATATATAACAGTACCAGATATAACAGTACTATATATAACAGTACTATATATAACAGTACCAGATATAACAGTACCAGATATAACAGTACTATATATAACAGTACCAGATATAACAGTACTATATATAACAGTACCAGATATAACAGTACCAGATATAACAGTACCAGATATAACAGTACCAGATATAACAGTACCAGATATAACAGTACTATATATAACAGTACCAGATATAACAGTACCAGATATAACAGTACTATATATAACAGTACTATATATAACAGTACTATATATAACAGTACCAGATATAACAGTACCAGATATAACAGTACTATATATAACAGTACTATATATAACAGTACCAGATATAACAGTACTATATATAACAGTACCAGATATAACAGTACCAGATATAACAGTACTATATATAACAGTACCAGATATAACAGTACCAGATATAACAGTACCAGATATAACAGTACCAGATATAACAGTACTATATATAACAGTACCAGATATAACAGTACTATATATAACAGTACCAGATATAACAGTACCAGATATAACAGTACTATATATAACAGTACCATATATAACAGTACCAGATATAACAGTACCAGATATAACAGTACCAGATATAACAGTACTATATATAACAGTACTATATATAACAGTACCAGATATAACAGTACCAGATATAACAGTACCAGATATAACAGTACCAGATATAACAGTACTATATATAACAGTACCAGATATAACAGTACTATATATAACAGTACCAGATATAACAGTACCAGATATAACAGTACTATATATAACAGTACCAGATATAACAGTACCAGATATAACAGTACCAGATATAACAGTACCAGATATAACAGTACTATATATAACAGTACCAGATATAACAGTACCAGATATAACAGTACTATATATAACAGTACCAGATATAACAGTACCAGATATAACAGTACTATATATAACAGTACCAGATATAACAGTACCAGATATAACAGTACCAGATATAACAGTACTATATATAACAGTACCAGATATAACAGTACCAGATATAACAGTACTATATATAACAGTACCAGATATAACAGTACTATATATAACAGTACCAGATATAACAGTACTATATATAACAGTACCAGATATAACAGTACCAGATATAACAGTACTATATATAACAGTACCAGATATAACAGTACTATATATAACAGTACCAGATATAACAGTACTATATATAACAGTACCAGATATAACAGTACCAGATATAACAGTACTATATATAACAGTACCAGATATAACAGTACCAGATATAACAGTACTATATATAACAGTACCAGATATAACAGTACCAGATATAACAGTACCAGATATAACAGTACCAGATATAACAGTACTATATATAACAGTACCAGATATAACAGTACTATATATAACAGTACCAGATATAACAGTACTATATATAACAGTACCAGATATAACAGTACCAGATATAACAGTACCAGATATAACAGTACCAGATATAACAGTACTATATATAACAGTACCAGATATAACAGTACTATATATAACAGTACCAGATATAACAGTACTATATATAACAGTACCAGATATAACAGTACTATATATAACAGTACCAGATATAACAGTACCAGATATAACAGTACCAGATATAACAGTACTATATATAACAGTACCAGATATAACAGTACCAGATATAAGAGTACTATATATAACAGTACCAGATATAACAGTACTATATATAACAGTACCAGATATAACAGTACCAGATATAACAGTACTATATATAACAGTACCAGATATAACAGTACCAGATATAACAGTACTATATATAACAGTACCAGATATAACAGTACTATATATAACAGTACCAGATATAACAGTACCAGATATAACAGTACCAGATATAACAGTACCAGATATAACAGTACTATATATAACAGTACCAGATATAACAGTACTATATATAACAGTACCAGATATAACAGTACTATATATAACAGTACCAGATATAACAGTACTATATATAACAGTACCAGATATAACAGTACCAGATATAACAGTACCAGATATAACAGTACTATATATAAACAGTACCAGATATAACAGTACCAGATATAAGAGTACTATATATAACAGTACCAGATATAACAGTACTATATATAACAGTACCAGATATAACAGTACCAGATATAACAGTACTATATATAACAGTACCAGATATAACAGTACTATATATAACAGTACCAGATATAACAGTACCAGATATAACAGTACTATATATAAACAGTACTATATATAACAGTACTATATATAACAGTACCAGATATAACAGTACCAGATATAACAGTACCAGATATAACAGTACTATATATAACAGTACCAGATATAACAGTACTATATATAACAGTACCAGATATAACAGTACTATATAATAACAGTACCAGATATAAACAGTACCAGATATAACAGTACTATATATAACAGTACCAGATATAACAGTAACCAGATATAACAGTACTATATATAACAGTACCAGATATAACAGTACTATATATAACAGTACCAGATATAACAGTACTATATTAACAGTACCAGATATAACAGTACCAGATATAACAGTACCAAATATAAACAGTACCAGATATAACAGTACTATATATAACAGTACCAGATATAACAGTACCAGATATAACAGTACTATATATAACAGTACCAGATATAACAGTACCAGATATAACAGTACTATATATAACAGTACCAGATATAACAGTACCAGATATAACAGTACCAGATAACAGTACTATATATAACAGTACCAGATATAACAGTACCAGATATAACAGTACCAGATATAACAGTACCAGATATAACAGTACTATATATAAACAGTACCAGATATAACAGTACTATATATAACAGTACCAGATATAACAGTACCAGATATAACAGTACTATATATAACAGTACCAGATATAACAGTACTATATATAACAGTACCAGATATAACAGTACTATATATAACAGTACCAGATATAACAGTACTATATATAAACAGTACCAGATATAACAGTACTATATATAACAGTACCAGATATAACAGTACCTATATATAACAGTACCAGATATAGCAGTACTATATATAACAGTACCAGATATAACAGTACTATATATAACAGTACCAGATATAACAGTACCAGATATAAACAGTACCAGATATAACAGTACCAGATATAACAGTACTATATATAACAGTACCAGATATAAACAGTACCAGATATAACAGTACCAGATATAAACAGTACCAGATATAACAGTACTATATATAAACAGTACCAGATATAACAGTACTATATATAACAGTACCAGATATAACAGTACTATATATAACAGTACCAGATATAACAGTACCAGATATAACAGTACCAGATATAAACAGTACCAGATATAACAGTACTATATATAACAGTACCAGATATAACAGTACCAGATATAACAGTACTATATATAACAGTACCAGATATAACAGTACCAGATATAACAGTACCAAATATAACAGTACTATATATAACAGTACCAGATATAACAGTACCAGATATAACAGTACTATATATAACAGTACTATATATAACAGTACTATATATAAACAGTACCAGATATAACAGTACCAGATATAACAGTACTATATATAACAGTACCAGATATAACAGTACCAGATATAACAGTACCAGATATAACAGTACCAGATATAACAGTACCAGATATAACAGTACTATATATAAACAGTACCAGATATAACAGTACCAGATATAACAGTACCAGATATAACAGTACTATATATAACAGTACCAGATATAACAGTACCAGATATAACAGTACCAGATATAACAGTACCAGATATAACAGTACTATATATAACAGTACCAGATATAACAGTACTATATATAACAGTACCAGATATAACAGTACTAATATATAACAGTACTATATATAACAGTACCAGATATAACAGTACCAGATATAACAGTACCAAATATAACAGTACTATATATAACAGTACCAGATATAACAGTACCAAATATAACAGTACCAGATATAACAGTACCAGATATAACAGTACTATATATAACAGTACCAGATATAACAGTACCAGATATAACAGTACCAGATATAACAGTACCAGATATAACAGTACCAGATATAACAGTACTATATATAACAGTACCAGATATAACAGTACCAGATATAACAGTACCAGATATAACAGTACTATATATAACAGTACCAGATATAAACAGTACCAGATATAACAGTACCAGATATAACAGTACCAGATATAACAGTACTATATATAACAGTACCAGATATAACAGTACTATATATAACAGTACCAGATATAACAGTACTATATATAACAGTACTATATATAACAGTACCAGATATAACAGTACCAGATATAACAGTACCAGATATAACAGTACCAGATATAACAGTACTATATATAACAGTACTATATATAAACAGTACCAGATATAACAGTACCAGATATAACAGTACCAGATATAACAGTACCAGATATAACAGTACTATATAAACAGTACCAGATATAACAGTACCAGATATAACAGTACTATATATAACAGTACCAGATATAACAGTACTATATATAACAGTACCAGATATAACAGTACTATATATAACAGTACCAGATATAACAGTACCAGATATAACAGTACTATATATAACAGTACCAGATATAACAGTACCAGATATAACAGTACCAGATATAACAGTACCAGATATAACAGTACTATATATAACAGTACCAGATATAAACAGTACATATATATAACAGTACCAGATATAACAGTACTATATAACAGTACCAGATATAACAGTACCTATATATAACAGTACTATATATAACAGTACAGATATAACAGTACTATATATAACAGTACCAGATATAACAGTACCAGATATAACAGTAACAGTACCAGATATAACAGTACCAGATATAACAGTACCAGATATAAACAGTACCTAGATATAACAGTACCAGATAACAGTACTATATATAACAGTACCAGATATAACAGTACCAGATATAACAGTACCAGATATAACAGTACTATATATAACAGTACCAGATATAACAGTACCAGATATAACAGTACCAGATATAACAGTACCAGATATAACAGTACTATATATAACAGTACCAGATATAACAGTACCTATATATAACAGTACCAGATATAACAGTACTATATATAACAGTACCAGATATAACAGTACTATATATAACAGTACCTAATATAACAGTACTATATATAACAGTACCAGATATAACAGTACCAGATATAACAGTACTATATATAACAGTACCAGATATAACAGTACCAGATATAAACAGTACCAGATATAACAGTACCAGATATAACAGTACCAGATATAACAGTACTATATATAACAGTACTATATATAACAGTACCAGATATAACAGTACTATATATAACAGTACTATATAACAGTACCAGATATAACAGTACCAGATATAACAGTACCAGATATAACAGTACTATATATAACAGTACCAGATATAACAGTACCAGATATAACAGTACTATATATAACAGTACCAGATATAACAGTACCAGATATAACAGTACTATATATAACAGTACTATATATAACAGTACCAGATATAACAGTACCAGATATAACAGTACCAGATATAAAACAGTACCAGATATAACAGTACCAGATATAACAGTACTATATATAACAGTACCAGATATAACAGTACCAGATATAACAGTACCAGATATAACAGTACCAAGATATAACAGTACCAGATATAACAGTACCAGATATAACAGTACTATATATAACAGTACCAGATATAACAGTACCAGATATAACAGTACCAGATATAACAGTACTATATATAACAGTACCAGATATAACAGTACCAGATATAACAGTACTATATATAACAGTACTATATATAACAGTACCAGATTATAACAGTACCAGATATAACAGTACTATATATAACAGTACTAGATATAACAGTACTATATATAACAGTACTATATATAAACAGTACCAGATATAACAGTACCAGATATAACAGTACCAGATATAACAGTACTATATATAACAGTACAGATATAACAGTACCAGATATAAACAGTACCAGATATAACAGTACCAGATATAACAGTACCAGATATAACAGTACCAGATATAACAGTACTATATATAACAGTACCAGATATAACAGTACCAGATATAACAGTACCAGATATAACAGTACTATATATAACAGTACCAGATATAACAGTACCAGATATAACAGTACTATATATAACAGTACTATATATAACAGTACCAGATATAACAGTACCAGATATAACAGTACTATATATAAACAGTACTAGATATAACAGTACTATATATAACAGTACAATATATAACAGTACCAGATATAACAGTACCAGATATAACAGTACCAGATATAACAGTACTATATATAAACAGTACCAGATATAACAGTACCAGATATAACAGTACCAGATATAACAGTACTATATATAACAGTACCAGATATAAACAGTACCAGATATAACAGTACTATATATAACAGTACCAGATATAACAGTACCAGATATAACAGTACTATATATAACAGTACCAGATATAACAGTACTATATATAACAGTACCAGATATAACAGTACCAGATATAACAGTACTATATATAACAGTACCAGATATAACAGTACCAGATATAACAGTACTATATATAACAGTACCAGATATAACAGTACCAGATATAACAGTACTATATATAACAGTACCAGATATAACAGTACTATATATAACAGTACCAGATATAACAGTACTAGATATAACAGTACTATATATAACAGTACTAGATATAACAGTACTATATATAACAGTACCAGATATAACAGTACTATATATAACAGTACCAGATATAACAGTACCAGATATAACAGTAACTATATATAACAGTACCAGATATAACAGTACCAGATATAACAGTACTATATATAACAGTACCAGATATAACAGTACTATATATAGCAGTACCAGATATAAACAGTACTATATATAACAGTACTATATATAACAGTACCAGATATAACAGTACTATATATAACAGTACCAGATATAACAGTACTATATATGAACTTTTTTTTATTTCCCCAGATTATTTGAACCTTCCTCTACTCTCTGGTACTTTAGGTTTACAGATTTTACTTCAAATTAAAACAATTATAACAAAATATTAGAAACACCACACAGTACGAGATACGTTATAATGTAAAAGCATACGAATATAAGCTTTCTCAGACGTTTAAACAAAGATTTATCAAATATCACAGAAAACTTGTACTGTTACGGCATCAAGCAAGCTTCTACGTTCATATTCTAATCAATTTATCATTAATAGCGAGCAGAACTGACTGTAAAACCACTAAGACTACACACACTGTTCCCAGTAACACTACACCATTTATGCCTTATCTAACTGCTACGAGCTCTAGCTACAATACACAATAGAACAGTTGACATAAACAACAAAAGCACATCCTACTGCACATATATTAACTTCAAATATCAACGCGAAGTCTCTAGACATAAGTAATTTGACAGAAATAAAGAATAATGTGTGTAGTACTTACTCTACAAACATGGACATTTGCACGCAATTAAACCAGACTCTAACGATGCGCTTAAACGTTCATTACGACACGTTTATTATCATAGAAATTTCAAAGTTTCACTGTAGTATCAAACTGTCATCTCAGCTCATCTACACAGTCGTTTCCAGCAATAGCTTCCTCTCTTCTGACCTGTAATAGAAACATGAAAAGTTCAAAATAATTGACTTGCTATTTCAAAAGCAATAGCATTGTTTATATTTTTCCTATATTTTTTAACGAAAAGCTACAAGAGTACTTCAAACAATAACAATATATTTCCATATAGTTACTCTGTACTAAAACTAATTGCAAGATTCAACTTAATATATCAATATTTTGCCGACTACAGCATTTTTAGTAATTAGATTCCTTTCACAGATATAAGTAAACAATTAGTGTAGCATTTACTCTACAAACATGGACATTTGCACGCAAATTTAAAAACATACTCTAATAATTGCTTAAATTCTCACTATGACACGTTTATTATTATAATAGAATTTGAAAGTTTCACTGTAGTATCAACATTTTATCGCAACCTCATCTACACGGCAAACGCCACCAGTCCTCTCTTTTAATACACAGATGGAAATTCCTATTTCAAATACAATGGGATTGCTGCTTTTCGTATATTTTTAAGCAAATGCTACAAGAGTATTTCAAACAATACAAATACTTTTCCCATATTATTACTCTGTACTAGTCTAATCACAAGATTCAACTTAATATATCACTTATTTGACGCGTAGAGCATATTTAATAATTAGATTACTTTCACAGGTATAAGTAATAATTACTGTAGCATTTCCTACATTCACACGCAAATTTAAAAACATACTCTAATAATGTAGTTAAATTTTCATTATAATACGTTTATTATTATAGAATTAGGAATATTCACCTTTCATGCGTTGCTAAGGACCTTCCCAACATCGACTACGGTAACAAACAGCACGTACGTCTCGCAATAATCACGGCTCGCCAACCGAACCACAGATGACATGCGCAACTATCGATCGGCACAGAACCGTATTGAGCATGCAGAAGTTGGCAATGGACGGCGAGCAGCTGTCGTCCTCGCAACATGGCTGGTGTTTCGTATTTGTGTATTTACAGTGTATTTTAGCAATTTTCGAGCTGTTTCATCGCTACAAGAGTGCATCCCTACATTGAAATTGCGGTGAGTGTTGTATTTTCTCTCATAAGTGTCTCTTTCAGTGCCTAATTTGTGTAATTCGCATTGTGCATGCAACCTAACCTCTCGCGCCAAGCAGCCAAGTAGGCGGGAAAGCTACCAGACCCACGTGCAGACAGAAATACATTAATATTTACTCAGGTAGGCCTTCCGCAGCGGTGCTAACAATCACACTTGGGCAGCATGTCATCCTATACGTCTTGCAGTGACTTCGTGGTATCTACCAACTCAAATATGAGAGATATCACGATTTTTCTCAAGACACCATATAGGTGCCATGTTTCCCCCGCTACCGGCAAGGGCCCCGCCCACCCGCCCTGATTGGTGTTTTTTTCCTTGTAAAAAACTATCTCCCGGCGCATGCGCACTACCCTCTTTTATTGCCAACCCACTTTTCGGGGACAAAATAGCCTTACATCGGGAAACTTTACCTACGTCATCGGCAGTGTCGTCTGCTAGCCCAACCTCTCGTTCGATATATCGATGAGCATCCGGATGCGTTCCTTCGTCACCGGCAGTGTCCTCTGCTAGCCCAACCTCTCGTTCGGTATATCGATGACGATCCGGATGCGTTCCTTCGCGACAGCCTACATGCGCGATGTTGATATATACGTCATGTACCACTACTACTCGTGTGATCATGTTATATACAATAACTAGATATATAGTACTGTGCTACTACTACTAGTATATATAACAGTACTATATATATAACAGTACCAGATATAACAGTACTATATATAACAGTACCAGATATAACAGTACCAGATATAACAGTACTATATATAACAGTACCAGATATAAACAGTACCAGATATAACAGTACTATATATAACAGTACCAGATATAACAGTACCAGATATAACAGTACCAGATATAACAGTACCAGATATAAACAGTACTATATATAACAGTACCAGATATAACAGTACTATATATAACAGTACCAGATATAACAGTACCAGATATAACAGTACTATATATAACAGTACCAGATATAACAGTACCAGATATAACAGTACCAGATATAACAGTACCAGATATAAACAGTACTATATATAACAGTACCAGATATAAACAGTACCAGATATAACAGTACTATATATAACAGTACCAGATATAACAGTACCAGATATAACAGTACTATATATAACAGTACCAGATATAACAGTACCAGATATAACAGTACCAGATATAACAGTACTATATATAACAGTACCAGATATAAACAGTACAGATATAACAGTACTATATATAACAGTACCAGATATAACAGTACTATATATAACAGTACCAGATATAACAGTACTATATATAACAGTACCAGATATAACAGTACCAGATATAACAGTACTATATATAAACAGTACCAGATATAACAGTACTATATATAACAGTACCAGATATAACAGTACTATATATAACAGTACCAGATATAACAGTACCAGATATAACAGTACTATATATAACAGTACCAGATATAACAGTACCAGATATAACAGTACCAGATATAACAGTACCAGATATAACAGTACTATATATAACAGTACCAGATATAACAGTACCAGATATAACAGTACTATATATAACAGTACCAGATATAACAGTAACCAGATATAACAGTACTATATATAACAGTACCAGATATAACAGTAACCAGATAATAAACAGTACCATATATAACAGTACCAGATATAAACAGTACTATATATAACAGTACCAGATATAACAGTACCAGATATAACAGTACTATATATAACAGTACCAGATATAACAGTACCAGATATAACAGTACTATATATAACAGTACCAGATATAACAGTACTATATATAACAGTACCAGATATAACAGTACTATATATAACAGTACCAGATATAACAGTACTATATATAACAGTACCAGATATAACAGTACTATATATAACAGTACCAGATATAACAGTACCAGATATAACAGTACCAGATATAACAGTACTATATATAACAGTACCAGATATAACAGTACCAGATATAAGAGTACTATATATAACAGTACCAGATATAACAGTACTATATATAACAGTACCAGATATAACAGTACCAGATATAACAGTACTATATATAACAGTACCAGATATAACAGTACCAGATATAACAGTACTATATATAACAGTACCAGATATAACAGTACTTATATATAACAGTACCAGATATAACAGTACTATATATAACAGTACCAGATATAACAGTACTATATATAACAGTACCAGATATAACAGTACCAGATATAACAGTACCAGATATAACAGTACTATATATAACAGTACCAGATATAACAGTACCAGATATAACAGTACTA
Organism: Mantis religiosa; assembly: GCA_030765055.1. NCBI lineage: Eukaryota > Metazoa > Arthropoda > Insecta > Mantodea > Mantidae > Mantis > Mantis religiosa. The sequence continues at coordinate 18,711,592 of CM060949.1, forward strand.
TATATAACAGTACCAGATATAACAGTACTATATATAACAGTACCAGATATAACAGTACCAGATATAACAGTACTATATATAACAGTACCAGATATAACAGTACTATATATAACAGTACCAGATATAACAGTAACCAGATATAACAGTACTATATATAACAGTACTATATATAACAGTACATATATAACAGTACCAGATATAACAGTACCAGATATAACAGTACCAGATATAACAGTACATATATAACAGTACCAGATATAACAGTACTATATATAACAGTACCAGATATAACAGTACTATATATAACAGTACCAGATATAACAGTACCAGATATAACAGTACTATATATAAACAGTACCAGATATAACAGTACCAGATTATAACAGTACTATATATAACAGTACCAGATATAACAGTACTATATATAACAGTACCAGATATAACAGTACTATATATAACAGTACCAGATATAACAGTTACCAGATATAACAGTACTATATATAAACAGTACCAGATATAACAGTACCTATATATAACAGTACCAGATATAACAGTACCAGATATAACAGTAACTATATATAACAGTACCAGATATAACAGTACCAGATATAACAGTACTATATATAACAGTACCAGATATAACAGTACCTATATATAACAGTACCAGATATAACAGTACTATATATAACAGTACCAGATATAACAGTACCAGATATAACAGTACCAAGATATAACAGTACCAGATATAACAGTACTATATATAACAGTACCAGATATAACAGTACTATATATAACAGTACCAGATATAACAGTACCAGATATAACAGTACAGATATAACAGTACCAGATATAACAGTACTATATATAACAGTACCAGATATAACAGTACTATATATACAGTACCAGATATAACAGTACTATATATAACAGTACCAGATATAACAGTACTATATTAACAGTACAAGATATAACAGTACTATATATAACAGTACCAGATATAACAGTACTATATATAACAGTACCAGATATAACAGTACCTATATATAAACAGTACCAGATATAACAGTACCAGATATAACAGTACCAGATATAACAGTACCAGATATAACAGTACTATATATAACAGTACCAGATATAACAGTACCAGATATAACAGTACCTATATATAACAGTACCAGATATAAACAGTACATATATAACAGTACCAGATATAACAGTACCTATATATAACAGTACCAGATATAACAGTACTATATATAACAGTACCAGATATAACAGTACTATATATAACAGTACCAGATATAACAGTACCAGATATAACAGTACTATATAACAGTACCAGATATAACAGTACCAGATATAACAGTACCAGATATAACAGTACCAGATATAACAGTACCAGATATAACAGTACCAGATATAACAGTACTATATATAACAGTACCAGATATAACAGTACCAGATATAACAGTACATATATAACAGTACCAGATATAACAGTACTATATATAACAGTACCAGATATAACAGTACAGATATAACAGTACCAGATATAACAGTACCAGATATAACAGTACCAGATATAACAGTACCAGATATAACAGTACCAGATATAACAGTACCAGATATAAACAGTACATATATAACAGTACCAGATATAACAGTACCAGATATAACAGTACCAGATATAACAGTACCTAATATATAACAGTACCAGATATAACAGTACCAGATATAACAGTACCAGATATAACAGTACCAGATATAACAGTACTATATATAACAGTACCAGATATAACAGTACTATACAGTACCAGATATAACAGTACTATATAACAGTACAATATAACAGTACCAGATATAACAGTACCAGATATAACAGTACCAGATATAACAGTACTATATATAACAGTACCAGATATAACAGTACCAGATATAACAGTACCAGATATAACAGTACCAGATATAACAGTACTATATATAACAGTACCAGATATAACCAGTACCAGATATAACAGTACCAGATATAAACAGTACCAGATATAAACAGTACCGAGATATAACAGTACTATATATAACAGTACCAGATATAACAGTACCAGATATAACAGTACCAGATATAACAGTACTATATATAACAGTACCAGATATAACAGTACCAGATATAACAGTACCAGATATAACAGTACCAGATATAACAGTACTATATTATAACAGTACCAGATATAACAGTACCAGATATAACAGTACTATATATAACAGTACTATATATAACAGTACCAGATATAACAGTACCAGATATAACAGTACCAGATATAACAGTACCAGATATAACAGTACTATATATAACAGTACTATATATAACAGTACCAGATATAACAGTACCAGATATAACAGTACCAGATATAACAGTACCAGATATAACAGTACTATATATAACAGTACCAGATATAACAGTACCAGATATAACAGTACTATATATAACAGTACCAGATATAACAGTACTATATATAACAGTACCAGATATAACAGTACTATATATAACAGTACCAGATATAACAGTACCAGATATAACAGTACTATATATAACAGTACTATATATAACAGTACCAGATATAACAGTACCAGATATAACAGTACCAGATATAACAGTACCAGATATAACAGTACCAGATATAACAGTACTATATATAACAGTACTATATATAACAGTACCAGATATAACAGTACTATATATAACAGTACTATATATAACAGTACCAGATATAACAGTACCAGATATAACAGTACCAGATATAACAGTACTATATATAACAGTACCAGATATAACAGTACCAGATATAACAGTACTATATATAACAGTACCAGATATAACAGTACCAGATATAACAGTACTATATATAACAGTACTATATATAACAGTACCAGATATAACAGTACCAGATATAACAGTACCAGATATAACAGTACCAGATATAACAGTACCAGATATAACAGTACTATATATAACAGTACCAGATATAACAGTACCAGATATAACAGTACCAGATATAACAGTACCAGATATAACAGTACCAGATATAACAGTACCAGATATAACAGTACTATATATAACAGTACCAGATATAACAGTACCAGATATAACAGTACCAGATATAACAGTACTATATATAACAGTACCAGATATAACAGTACCAGATATAACAGTACTATATATAACAGTACTATATATAACAGTACCAGATATAACAGTACCAGATATAACAGTACTATATATAACAGTACTAGATATAACAGTACTATATATAACAGTACTATATATAACAGTACCAGATATAACAGTACCAGATATAACAGTACCAGATATAACAGTACTATATATAACAGTACCAGATATAACAGTACCAGATATAACAGTACCAGATATAACAGTACCAGATATAACAGTACCAGATATAACAGTACCAGATATAACAGTACTATATATAACAGTACCAGATATAACAGTACCAGATATAACAGTACCAGATATAACAGTACTATATATAACAGTACCAGATATAACAGTACCAGATATAACAGTACTATATATAACAGTACTATATATAACAGTACCAGATATAACAGTACCAGATATAACAGTACTATATATAACAGTACTAGATATAACAGTACTATATATAACAGTACTATATATAACAGTACCAGATATAACAGTACCAGATATAACAGTACCAGATATAACAGTACTATATATAACAGTACCAGATATAACAGTACCAGATATAACAGTACCAGATATAACAGTACTATATATAACAGTACCAGATATAACAGTACCAGATATAACAGTACTATATATAACAGTACCAGATATAACAGTACCAGATATAACAGTACTATATATAACAGTACCAGATATAACAGTACTATATATAACAGTACCAGATATAACAGTACCAGATATAACAGTACTATATATAACAGTACCAGATATAACAGTACCAGATATAACAGTACTATATATAACAGTACCAGATATAACAGTACCAGATATAACAGTACTATATATAACAGTACCAGATATAACAGTACTATATATAACAGTACCAGATATAACAGTACTAGATATAACAGTACTATATATAACAGTACTAGATATAACAGTACTATATATAACAGTACCAGATATAACAGTACTATATATAACAGTACCAGATATAACAGTACCAGATATAACAGTACTATATATAACAGTACCAGATATAACAGTACCAGATATAACAGTACTATATATAACAGTACCAGATATAACAGTACTATATATAGCAGTACCAGATATAACAGTACTATATATAACAGTACTATATATAACAGTACCAGATATAACAGTACTATATATAACAGTACCAGATATAACAGTACTATATATGAACTTTTTTTTATTTCCCCAGATTATTTGAACCTTCCTCTACTCTCTGGTACTTTAGGTTTACAGATTTTACTTCAAATTAAACAATTATAACAAAATATTAGAAACACCACACAGTACGAGATACGTTATAATGTAAAGCATACGAATATAAGCTTTCTCAGACGTTTAAACAAAGATTTATCAAATATCACAGAAAACTTGTACTGTTACGGCATCAAGCAAGCTTCTACGTTCATATTCTAATCAATTTATCATTAATAGCGAGCAGAACTGACTGTAAACCACTAAGACTACACACACTGTTCCCAGTAACACTACACCATTTATGCCTTATCTAACTGCTACGAGCTCTAGCTACAATACACAATAGAACAGTTGACATAAACAACAAAAGCACATCCTACTGCACATATATTAACTTCAAATATCAACGCGAAGTCTCTAGACATAAGTAATTTGACAGAAATAAAGAATAATGTGTGTAGTACTTACTCTACAAACATGGACATTTGCACGCAATTAAACCAGACTCTAACGATGCGCTTAAACGTTCATTACGACACGTTTATTATCATAGAAATTCAAAGTTTCACTGTAGTATCAAACTGTCATCTCAGCTCATCTACACAGTCGTTTCCAGCAATAGCTTCCTCTCTTCTGACCTGTAATAGAAACATGAAAAGTTCAAAATAATTGACTTGCTATTTCAAAAGCAATAGCATTGTTTATATTTTCCTATATTTTTAACGAAAAGCTACAAGAGTACTTCAAACAATAACAATATATTTCCCATATAGTTACTCTGTACTAAACTAATTGCAAGATTCAACTTAATATATCAATATTTTGCCGACTACAGCATTTTTAGTAATTAGATTCCTTTCACAGATATAAGTAACAATTAGTGTAGCATTTACTCTACAAACATGGACATTTGCACGCAAATTTAAAAACATACTCTAATAATTGCTTAAATTCTCACTATGACACGTTTATTATTATAATAGAATTTGAAAGTTTCACTGTAGTATCAACATTTTATCGCAACTCATCTACACGGCAAACGCCACCAGTCCTCTCTTTTAATACACAGATGGAAATTCCTATTTCAAATACAATGGGATTGCTGCTTTTCGTATATTTTTAAGCAAATGCTACAAGAGTATTTCAAACAATACAAATACTTTTCCCATATTATTACTCTGTACTAGTCTAATCACAAGATTCAACTTAATATATCACTTATTTGACGCGTAGAGCATATTTAATAATTAGATTACTTTCACAGGTATAAGTAATAATTACTGTAGCATTTCCTACATTCACACGCAAATTTAAAAACATACTCTAATAATGTAGTTAAATTTTCATTATAATACGTTTATTATTATAGAATTAGGAATATTCACCTTTCATGCGTTGCTAAGACCTTCCCAACATCGACTACGGTAACAAACAGCACGTACGTCTCGCAATAATCACGGCTCGCCAACCGAACCACAGATGACATGCGCAACTATCGATCGGCACAGAACCGTATTGAGCATGCAGAAGTTGGCAATGGACGGCGAGCAGCTGTCGTCTCGCAACATGGCTGGTGTTTCGTATTTGTGTATTTACAGTGTATTTTAGCAATTTTCGAGCTGTTTCATCGCTACAAGAGTGCATCCCTACATTGAAATTGCGGTGAGTGTTGTATTTTCTCTCATAAGTGTCTCTTTCAGTGCCTAATTTGTGTAATTCGCATTGTGCATGCAACCTAACCTCTCGCGCCAAGCAGCCAAGTAGGCGGGAAAGCTACCAGACCACGTGCAGACAGAAATACATTAATATTTACTCAGGTAGGCCTTCCGCAGCGGTGCTAACAATCACACTTGGGCAGCATGTCATCCTATACGTCTTGCAGTGACTTCGTGGTATCTACCAACTCAAATATGAGAGATATCACGATTTTTCTCAAGACACCATATAGGTGCCATGTTTCCCCCGCTACCGGCAAGGGCCCCGCCCACCCGCCCTGATTGGTGTTTTTTCCTTGTAAAAACTATCTCCCGGCGCATGCGCACTACCCTCTTTTATTGCCAACCCACTTTTCGGGGACAAAATAGCCTTACATCGGGAAACTTTACCTACGTCATCGGCAGTGTCGTCTGCTAGCCCAACCTCTCGTTCGATATATCGATGAGCATCCGGATGCGTTCCTTCGTCACCGGCAGTGTCCTCTGCTAGCCCAACCTCTCGTTCGGTATATCGATGACGATCCGGATGCGTTCCTTCGCGACAGCCTACATGCGCGATGTTGATATATACGTCATGTACCACTACTACTCGTGTGATCATGTTATATACAATAACTAGATATATAGTACTGTGCTACTACTACTAGTATATATAACAGTACTATATATAACAGTACCAGATATAACAGTACTATATATAACAGTACCAGATATAACAGTACCAGATATAACAGTACTATATATAACAGTACCAGATATAACAGTACCAGATATAACAGTACTATATATAACAGTACCAGATATAACAGTACTATATATAACAGTACTATATATAACAGTACCAGATATAACAGTACCAGATATAACAGTACCAGATATAACAGTACCAGATATAACAGTACCAGATATAACAGTACTATATATAACAGTACTATATATAACAGTACCAGATATAACAGTACCAGATATAACAGTACCAGATATAACAGTACCAGATATAACAGTACCAGATATAACAGTACTATATATAACAGTACCAGATATAACAGTACCAGATATAACAGTACTATATATAACAGTACCAGATATAACAGTACCAGATATAACAGTACTATATATAACAGTACTATATATAACAGTACCAGATATAACAGTACCAGATATAACAGTACTATATATAACAGTACTAGATATAACAGTACTATATATAACAGTACTATATATAACAGTACCAGATATAACAGTACCAGATATAACAGTACCAGATATAACAGTACTATATATAACAGTACCAGATATAACAGTACCAGATATAACAGTACCAGATATAACAGTACCAGATATAACAGTACCAGATATAACAGTACCAGATATAACAGTACTATATATAACAGTACCAGATATAACAGTACCAGATATAACAGTACCAGATATAACAGTACTATATATAACAGTACCAGATATAACAGTACCAGATATAACAGTACTATATATAACAGTACTATATATAACAGTACCAGATATAACAGTACCAGATATAACAGTACTATATATAACAGTACTAGATATAACAGTACTATATATAACAGTACTATATATAACAGTACCAGATATAACAGTACCAGATATAACAGTACCAGATATAACAGTACTATATATAACAGTACCAGATATAACAGTACCAGATATAACAGTACCAGATATAACAGTACTATATATAACAGTACCAGATATAACAGTACCAGATATAACAGTACTATATATAACAGTACCAGATATAACAGTACCAGATATAACAGTACTATATATAACAGTACCAGATATAACAGTACTATATATAACAGTACCAGATATAACAGTACCAGATATAACAGTACTATATATAACAGTACCAGATATAACAGTACCAGATATAACAGTACTATATATAACAGTACCAGATATAACAGTACCAGATATAACAGTACTATATATAACAGTACCAGATATAACAGTACTATATATAACAGTACCAGATATAACAGTACTAGATATAACAGTACTATATATAACAGTACTAGATATAACAGTACTATATATAACAGTACCAGATATAACAGTACCAGATATAACAGTACTATATATAACAGTACCAGATATAACAGTACCAGATATAACAGTACTATATATAACAGTACCAGATATAACAGTACTATATATAGCAGTACCAGATATAACAGTACTATATATAACAGTACTATATATAACAGTACCAGATATAACAGTACTATATATAACAGTACCAGATATAACAGTACTATATATGAACTTTTTTTTATTTCCCCAGATTATTTGAACCTTCCTCTACTCTCTGGTACTTTAGGTTTACAGATTTTACTTCAAATTAAACAATTATAACAAAATATTAGAAACACCACACAGTACGAGATACGTTATAATGTAAAGCATACGAATATAAGCTTTCTCAGACGTTTAAACAAAGATTTATCAAATATCACAGAAAACTTGTACTGTTACGGCATCAAGCAAGCTTCTACGTTCATATTCTAATCAATTTATCATTAATAGCGAGCAGAACTGACTGTAAACCACTAAGACTACACACACTGTTCCCAGTAACACTACACCATTTATGCCTTATCTAACTGCTACGAGCTCTAGCTACAATACACAATAGAACAGTTGACATAAACAACAAAAGCACATCCTACTGCACATATATTAACTTCAAATATCAACGCGAAGTCTCTAGACATAAGTAATTTGACAGAAATAAAGAATAATGTGTGTAGTACTTACTCTACAAACATGGACATTTGCACGCAATTAAACCAGACTCTAACGATGCGCTTAAACGTTCATTACGACACGTTTATTATCATAGAAATTCAAAGTTTCACTGTAGTATCAAACTGTCATCTCAGCTCATCTACACAGTCGTTTCCAGCAATAGCTTCCTCTCTTCTGACCTGTAATAGAAACATGAAAAGTTCAAAATAATTGACTTGCTATTTCAAAAGCAATAGCATTGTTTATATTTTCCTATATTTTTAACGAAAAGCTACAAGAGTACTTCAAACAATAACAATATATTTCCCATATAGTTACTCTGTACTAAACTAATTGCAAGATTCAACTTAATATATCAATATTTTGCCGACTACAGCATTTTTAGTAATTAGATTCCTTTCACAGATATAAGTAACAATTAGTGTAGCATTTACTCTACAAACATGGACATTTGCACGCAAATTTAAAAACATACTCTAATAATTGCTTAAATTCTCACTATGACACGTTTATTATTATAATAGAATTTGAAAGTTTCACTGTAGTATCAACATTTTATCGCAACTCATCTACACGGCAAACGCCACCAGTCCTCTCTTTTAATACACAGATGGAAATTCCTATTTCAAATACAATGGGATTGCTGCTTTTCGTATATTTTTAAGCAAATGCTACAAGAGTATTTCAAACAATACAAATACTTTTCCCATATTATTACTCTGTACTAGTCTAATCACAAGATTCAACTTAATATATCACTTATTTGACGCGTAGAGCATATTTAATAATTAGATTACTTTCACAGGTATAAGTAATAATTACTGTAGCATTTCCTACATTCACACGCAAATTTAAAAACATACTCTAATAATGTAGTTAAATTTTCATTATAATACGTTTATTATTATAGAATTAGGAATATTCACCTTTCATGCGTTGCTAAGACCTTCCCAACATCGACTACGGTAACAAACAGCACGTACGTCTCGCAATAATCACGGCTCGCCAACCGAACCACAGATGACATGCGCAACTATCGATCGGCACAGAACCGTATTGAGCATGCAGAAGTTGGCAATGGACGGCGAGCAGCTGTCGTCTCGCAACATGGCTGGTGTTTCGTATTTGTGTATTTACAGTGTATTTTAGCAATTTTCGAGCTGTTTCATCGCTACAAGAGTGCATCCCTACATTGAAATTGCGGTGAGTGTTGTATTTTCTCTCATAAGTGTCTCTTTCAGTGCCTAATTTGTGTAATTCGCATTGTGCATGCAACCTAACCTCTCGCGCCAAGCAGCCAAGTAGGCGGGAAAGCTACCAGACCACGTGCAGACAGAAATACATTAATATTTACTCAGGTAGGCCTTCCGCAGCGGTGCTAACAATCACACTTGGGCAGCATGTCATCCTATACGTCTTGCAGTGACTTCGTGGTATCTACCAACTCAAATATGAGAGATATCACGATTTTTCTCAAGACACCATATAGGTGCCATGTTTCCCCCGCTACCGGCAAGGGCCCCGCCCACCCGCCCTGATTGGTGTTTTTTCCTTGTAAAAACTATCTCCCGGCGCATGCGCACTACCCTCTTTTATTGCCAACCCACTTTTCGGGGACAAAATAGCCTTACATCGGGAAACTTTACCTACGTCATCGGCAGTGTCGTCTGCTAGCCCAACCTCTCGTTCGATATATCGATGAGCATCCGGATGCGTTCCTTCGTCACCGGCAGTGTCCTCTGCTAGCCCAACCTCTCGTTCGGTATATCGATGACGATCCGGATGCGTTCCTTCGCGACAGCCTACATGCGCGATGTTGATATATACGTCATGTACCACTACTACTCGTGTGATCATGTTATATACAATAACTAGATATATAGTACTGTGCTACTACTACTAGTATATATAACAGTACTATATATAACAGTACCAGATATAACAGTACTATATATAACAGTACCAGATATAACAGTACCAGATATAACAGTACTATATATAACAGTACCAGATATAACAGTACCAGATATAACAGTACTATATATAACAGTACCAGATATAACAGTACCAGATATAACAGTACCAGATATAACAGTACCAGATATAACAGTACTATATATAACAGTACCAGATATAACAGTACTATATATAACAGTACCAGATATAACAGTACCAGATATAACAGTACTATATATAACAGTACCAGATATAACAGTACCAGATATAACAGTACCAGATATAACAGTACCAGATATAACAGTACTATATATAACAGTACCAGATATAACAGTACCAGATATAACAGTACTATATATAACAGTACCAGATATAACAGTACCAGATATAACAGTACTATATATAACAGTACCAGATATAACAGTACCAGATATAACAGTACCAGATATAACAGTACTATATATAACAGTACCAGATATAACAGTACCAGATATAACAGTACTATATATAACAGTACCAGATATAACAGTACTATATATAACAGTACCAGATATAACAGTACTATATATAACAGTACCAGATATAACAGTACCAGATATAACAGTACTATATATAACAGTACCAGATATAACAGTACTATATATAACAGTACCAGATATAACAGTACTATATATAACAGTACCAGATATAACAGTACCAGATATAACAGTACTATATATAACAGTACCAGATATAACAGTACCAGATATAACAGTACCAGATATAACAGTACCAGATATAACAGTACTATATATAACAGTACCAGATATAACAGTACCAGATATAACAGTACTATATATAACAGTACCAGATATAACAGTACCAGATATAACAGTACTATATATAACAGTACCAGATATAACAGTACCAGATATAACAGTACTATATATAACAGTACCAGATATAACAGTACTATATATAACAGTACCAGATATAACAGTACCAGATATAACAGTACTATATATAACAGTACCAGATATAACAGTACCAGATATAACAGTACTATATATAACAGTACCAGATATAACAGTACTATATATAACAGTACCAGATATAACAGTACTATATATAACAGTACCAGATATAACAGTACTATATATAACAGTACCAGATATAACAGTACTATATATAACAGTACCAGATATAACAGTACCAGATATAACAGTACCAGATATAACAGTACTATATATAACAGTACCAGATATAACAGTACCAGATATAAGAGTACTATATATAACAGTACCAGATATAACAGTACTATATATAACAGTACCAGATATAACAGTACCAGATATAACAGTACTATATATAACAGTACCAGATATAACAGTACCAGATATAACAGTACTATATATAACAGTACCAGATATAACAGTACTATATATAACAGTACCAGATATAACAGTACTATATATAACAGTACCAGATATAACAGTACTATATATAACAGTACCAGATATAACAGTACCAGATATAACAGTACCAGATATAACAGTACTATATATAACAGTACCAGATATAACAGTACCAGATATAAGAGTACTATATATAACAGTACCAGATATAACAGTACTATATATAACAGTACCAGATATAACAGTACCAGATATAACAGTACTATATATAACAGTACCAGATATAACAGTACTATATATAACAGTACCAGATATAACAGTACCAGATATAACAGTACTATATATAACAGTACTATATATAACAGTACTATATATAACAGTACCAGATATAACAGTACCAGATATAACAGTACCAGATATAACAGTACTATATATAACAGTACCAGATATAACAGTACTATATATAACAGTACCAGATATAACAGTACTATATATAACAGTACCAGATATAACAGTACCAGATATAACAGTACTATATATAACAGTACCAGATATAACAGTACCAGATATAACAGTACTATATATAACAGTACCAGATATAACAGTACTATATATAACAGTACCAGATATAACAGTACTATATATAACAGTACCAGATATAACAGTACCAGATATAACAGTACCAAATATAACAGTACCAGATATAACAGTACTATATATAACAGTACCAGATATAACAGTACCAGATATAACAGTACTATATATAACAGTACCAGATATAACAGTACCAGATATAACAGTACTATATATAACAGTACCAGATATAACAGTACCAGATATAACAGTACCAGATATAACAGTACTATATATAACAGTACCAGATATAACAGTACCAGATATAACAGTACCAGATATAACAGTACCAGATATAACAGTACTATATATAACAGTACCAGATATAACAGTACTATATATAACAGTACCAGATATAACAGTACCAGATATAACAGTACTATATATAACAGTACCAGATATAACAGTACTATATATAACAGTACCAGATATAACAGTACTATATATAACAGTACCAGATATAACAGTACTATATATAACAGTACCAGATATAACAGTACTATATATAACAGTACCAGATATAACAGTACTATATATAACAGTACCAGATATAACAGTACTATATATAACAGTACTATATATAACAGTACCAGATATAACAGTACCAGATATAACAGTACCAGATATAACAGTACCAGATATAACAGTACTATATATAACAGTACCAGATATAACAGTACCAGATATAACAGTACCAGATATAACAGTACCAGATATAACAGTACTATATATAACAGTACCAGATATAACAGTACTATATATAACAGTACCAGATATAACAGTACTATATATAACAGTACCAGATATAACAGTACCAGATATAACAGTACCAGATATAACAGTACCAGATATAACAGTACTATATATAACAGTACCAGATATAACAGTACCAGATATAACAGTACTATATATAACAGTACCAGATATAACAGTACCAGATATAACAGTACCAAATATAACAGTACTATATATAACAGTACCAGATATAACAGTACCAGATATAACAGTACTATATATAACAGTACTATATATAACAGTACTATATATAACAGTACCAGATATAACAGTACCAGATATAACAGTACTATATATAACAGTACCAGATATAACAGTACCAGATATAACAGTACCAGATATAACAGTACCAGATATAACAGTACCAGATATAACAGTACTATATATAACAGTACCAGATATAACAGTACCAGATATAACAGTACCAGATATAACAGTACTATATATAACAGTACCAGATATAACAGTACCAGATATAACAGTACCAGATATAACAGTACCAGATATAACAGTACTATATATAACAGTACCAGATATAACAGTACTATATATAACAGTACCAGATATAACAGTACTATATATAACAGTACTATATATAACAGTACCAGATATAACAGTACCAGATATAACAGTACCAAATATAACAGTACTATATATAACAGTACCAGATATAACAGTACCAAATATAACAGTACCAGATATAACAGTACCAGATATAACAGTACTATATATAACAGTACCAGATATAACAGTACCAGATATAACAGTACCAGATATAACAGTACCAGATATAACAGTACCAGATATAACAGTACTATATATAACAGTACCAGATATAACAGTACCAGATATAACAGTACCAGATATAACAGTACTATATATAACAGTACCAGATATAACAGTACCAGATATAACAGTACCAGATATAACAGTACCAGATATAACAGTACTATATATAACAGTACCAGATATAACAGTACTATATATAACAGTACCAGATATAACAGTACTATATATAACAGTACTATATATAACAGTACCAGATATAACAGTACCAGATATAACAGTACCAGATATAACAGTACCAGATATAACAGTACTATATATAACAGTACTATATATAACAGTACCAGATATAACAGTACCAGATATAACAGTACCAGATATAACAGTACCAGATATAACAGTACTATATATAACAGTACCAGATATAACAGTACCAGATATAACAGTACTATATATAACAGTACCAGATATAACAGTACTATATATAACAGTACCAGATATAACAGTACTATATATAACAGTACCAGATATAACAGTACCAGATATAACAGTACTATATATAACAGTACTATATATAACAGTACCAGATATAACAGTACCAGATATAACAGTACCAGATATAACAGTACCAGATATAACAGTACCAGATATAACAGTACTATATATAACAGTACTATATATAACAGTACCAGATATAACAGTACTATATATAACAGTACTATATATAACAGTACCAGATATAACAGTACCAGATATAACAGTACCAGATATAACAGTACTATATATAACAGTACCAGATATAACAGTACCAGATATAACAGTACTATATATAACAGTACCAGATATAACAGTACCAGATATAACAGTACCAGATATAACAGTACTATATATAACAGTACTATATATAACAGTACCAGATATAACAGTACCAGATATAACAGTACCAGATATAACAGTACCAGATATAACAGTACCAGATATAACAGTACTATATATAACAGTACTATATATAACAGTACCAGATATAACAGTACCAGATATAACAGTACCAGATATAACAGTACCAGATATAACAGTACCAGATATAACAGTACTATATATAACAGTACCAGATATAACAGTACCAGATATAACAGTACCAGATATAACAGTACCAGATATAACAGTACCAGATATAACAGTACCAGATATAACAGTACTATATATAACAGTACCAGATATAACAGTACCAGATATAACAGTACCAGATATAACAGTACTATATATAACAGTACCAGATATAACAGTACCAGATATAACAGTACTATATATAACAGTACTATATATAACAGTACCAGATATAACAGTACCAGATATAACAGTACTATATATAACAGTACTAGATATAACAGTACTATATATAACAGTACTATATATAACAGTACCAGATATAACAGTACCAGATATAACAGTACCAGATATAACAGTACTATATATAACAGTACCAGATATAACAGTACCAGATATAACAGTACCAGATATAACAGTACCAGATATAACAGTACCAGATATAACAGTACCAGATATAACAGTACTATATATAACAGTACCAGATATAACAGTACCAGATATAACAGTACCAGATATAACAGTACTATATATAACAGTACCAGATATAACAGTACCAGATATAACAGTACTATATATAACAGTACTATATATAACAGTACCAGATATAACAGTACCAGATATAACAGTACTATATATAACAGTACTAGATATAACAGTACTATATATAACAGTACTATATATAACAGTACCAGATATAACAGTACCAGATATAACAGTACCAGATATAACAGTACTATATATAACAGTACCAGATATAACAGTACCAGATATAACAGTACCAGATATAACAGTACTATATATAACAGTACCAGATATAACAGTACCAGATATAACAGTACTATATATAACAGTACCAGATATAACAGTACCAGATATAACAGTACTATATATAACAGTACCAGATATAACAGTACTATATATAACAGTACCAGATATAACAGTACCAGATATAACAGTACTATATATAACAGTACCAGATATAACAGTACCAGATATAACAGTACTATATATAACAGTACCAGATATAACAGTACCAGATATAACAGTACTATATATAACAGTACCAGATATAACAGTACTATATATAACAGTACCAGATATAACAGTACTAGATATAACAGTACTATATATAACAGTACTAGATATAACAGTACTATATATAACAGTACCAGATATAACAGTACTATATATAACAGTACCAGATATAACAGTACCAGATATAACAGTACTATATATAACAGTACCAGATATAACAGTACCAGATATAACAGTACTATATATAACAGTACCAGATATAACAGTACTATATATAGCAGTACCAGATATAACAGTACTATATATAACAGTACTATATATAACAGTACCAGATATAACAGTACTATATATAACAGTACCAGATATAACAGTACTATATATGAACTTTTTTTTATTTCCCCAGATTATTTGAACCTTCCTCTACTCTCTGGTACTTTAGGTTTACAGATTTTACTTCAAATTAAACAATTATAACAAAATATTAGAAACACCACACAGTACGAGATACGTTATAATGTAAAGCATACGAATATAAGCTTTCTCAGACGTTTAAACAAAGATTTATCAAATATCACAGAAAACTTGTACTGTTACGGCATCAAGCAAGCTTCTACGTTCATATTCTAATCAATTTATCATTAATAGCGAGCAGAACTGACTGTAAACCACTAAGACTACACACACTGTTCCCAGTAACACTACACCATTTATGCCTTATCTAACTGCTACGAGCTCTAGCTACAATACACAATAGAACAGTTGACATAAACAACAAAAGCACATCCTACTGCACATATATTAACTTCAAATATCAACGCGAAGTCTCTAGACATAAGTAATTTGACAGAAATAAAGAATAATGTGTGTAGTACTTACTCTACAAACATGGACATTTGCACGCAATTAAACCAGACTCTAACGATGCGCTTAAACGTTCATTACGACACGTTTATTATCATAGAAATTCAAAGTTTCACTGTAGTATCAAACTGTCATCTCAGCTCATCTACACAGTCGTTTCCAGCAATAGCTTCCTCTCTTCTGACCTGTAATAGAAACATGAAAAGTTCAAAATAATTGACTTGCTATTTCAAAAGCAATAGCATTGTTTATATTTTCCTATATTTTTAACGAAAAGCTACAAGAGTACTTCAAACAATAACAATATATTTCCCATATAGTTACTCTGTACTAAACTAATTGCAAGATTCAACTTAATATATCAATATTTTGCCGACTACAGCATTTTTAGTAATTAGATTCCTTTCACAGATATAAGTAACAATTAGTGTAGCATTTACTCTACAAACATGGACATTTGCACGCAAATTTAAAAACATACTCTAATAATTGCTTAAATTCTCACTATGACACGTTTATTATTATAATAGAATTTGAAAGTTTCACTGTAGTATCAACATTTTATCGCAACTCATCTACACGGCAAACGCCACCAGTCCTCTCTTTTAATACACAGATGGAAATTCCTATTTCAAATACAATGGGATTGCTGCTTTTCGTATATTTTTAAGCAAATGCTACAAGAGTATTTCAAACAATACAAATACTTTTCCCATATTATTACTCTGTACTAGTCTAATCACAAGATTCAACTTAATATATCACTTATTTGACGCGTAGAGCATATTTAATAATTAGATTACTTTCACAGGTATAAGTAATAATTACTGTAGCATTTCCTACATTCACACGCAAATTTAAAAACATACTCTAATAATGTAGTTAAATTTTCATTATAATACGTTTATTATTATAGAATTAGGAATATTCACCTTTCATGCGTTGCTAAGACCTTCCCAACATCGACTACGGTAACAAACAGCACGTACGTCTCGCAATAATCACGGCTCGCCAACCGAACCACAGATGACATGCGCAACTATCGATCGGCACAGAACCGTATTGAGCATGCAGAAGTTGGCAATGGACGGCGAGCAGCTGTCGTCTCGCAACATGGCTGGTGTTTCGTATTTGTGTATTTACAGTGTATTTTAGCAATTTTCGAGCTGTTTCATCGCTACAAGAGTGCATCCCTACATTGAAATTGCGGTGAGTGTTGTATTTTCTCTCATAAGTGTCTCTTTCAGTGCCTAATTTGTGTAATTCGCATTGTGCATGCAACCTAACCTCTCGCGCCAAGCAGCCAAGTAGGCGGGAAAGCTACCAGACCACGTGCAGACAGAAATACATTAATATTTACTCAGGTAGGCCTTCCGCAGCGGTGCTAACAATCACACTTGGGCAGCATGTCATCCTATACGTCTTGCAGTGACTTCGTGGTATCTACCAACTCAAATATGAGAGATATCACGATTTTTCTCAAGACACCATATAGGTGCCATGTTTCCCCCGCTACCGGCAAGGGCCCCGCCCACCCGCCCTGATTGGTGTTTTTTCCTTGTAAAAACTATCTCCCGGCGCATGCGCACTACCCTCTTTTATTGCCAACCCACTTTTCGGGGACAAAATAGCCTTACATCGGGAAACTTTACCTACGTCATCGGCAGTGTCGTCTGCTAGCCCAACCTCTCGTTCGATATATCGATGAGCATCCGGATGCGTTCCTTCGTCACCGGCAGTGTCCTCTGCTAGCCCAACCTCTCGTTCGGTATATCGATGACGATCCGGATGCGTTCCTTCGCGACAGCCTACATGCGCGATGTTGATATATACGTCATGTACCACTACTACTCGTGTGATCATGTTATATACAATAACTAGATATATAGTACTGTGCTACTACTACTAGTATATATAACAGTACTATATATAACAGTACCAGATATAACAGTACTATATATAACAGTACCAGATATAACAGTACCAGATATAACAGTACTATATATAACAGTACCAGATATAACAGTACCAGATATAACAGTACTATATATAACAGTACCAGATATAACAGTACCAGATATAACAGTACCAGATATAACAGTACCAGATATAACAGTACTATATATAACAGTACCAGATATAACAGTACTATATATAACAGTACCAGATATAACAGTACCAGATATAACAGTACTATATATAACAGTACCAGATATAACAGTACCAGATATAACAGTACCAGATATAACAGTACCAGATATAACAGTACTATATATAACAGTACCAGATATAACAGTACCAGATATAACAGTACTATATATAACAGTACCAGATATAACAGTACCAGATATAACAGTACTATATATAACAGTACCAGATATAACAGTACCAGATATAACAGTACCAGATATAACAGTACTATATATAACAGTACCAGATATAACAGTACCAGATATAACAGTACTATATATAACAGTACCAGATATAACAGTACTATATATAACAGTACCAGATATAACAGTACTATATATAACAGTACCAGATATAACAGTACCAGATATAACAGTACTATATATAACAGTACCAGATATAACAGTACTATATATAACAGTACCAGATATAACAGTACTATATATAACAGTACCAGATATAACAGTACCAGATATAACAGTACTATATATAACAGTACCAGATATAACAGTACCAGATATAACAGTACCAGATATAACAGTACCAGATATAACAGTACTATATATAACAGTACCAGATATAACAGTACCAGATATAACAGTACTATATATAACAGTACCAGATATAACAGTACTATATATAACAGTACCAGATATAACAGTACTATATATAACAGTACCAGATATAACAGTACTATATATAACAGTACCAGATATAACAGTACCAGATATAACAGTACCAGATATAACAGTACTATATATAACAGTACCAGATATAACAGTACCAGATATAAGAGTACTATATATAACAGTACCAGATATAACAGTACTATATATAACAGTACCAGATATAACAGTACCAGATATAACAGTACTATATATAACAGTACCAGATATAACAGTACCAGATATAACAGTACTATATATAACAGTACTATATATAACAGTACTATATATAACAGTACCAGATATAACAGTACCAGATATAACAGTACCAGATATAACAGTACTATATATAACAGTACCAGATATAACAGTACTATATATAACAGTACCAGATATAACAGTACTATATATAACAGTACCAGATATAACAGTACCAGATATAACAGTACTATATATAACAGTACCAGATATAACAGTACTATATATAACAGTACCAGATATAACAGTACCAGATATAACAGTACTATATATAACAGTACCAGATATAACAGTACTATATATAACAGTACCAGATATAACAGTACCAGATATAACAGTACTATATATAACAGTACCAGATATAACAGTACTATATATAACAGTACCAGATATAACAGTACTATATATAACAGTACCAGATATAACAGTACCAGATATAACAGTACCAAATATAACAGTACCAGATATAACAGTACTATATATAACAGTACCAGATATAACAGTACCAGATATAACAGTACTATATATAACAGTACCAGATATAACAGTACCAGATATAACAGTACTATATATAACAGTACCAGATATAACAGTACCAGATATAACAGTACCAGATATAACAGTACTATATATAACAGTACCAGATATAACAGTACCAGATATAACAGTACCAGATATAACAGTACCAGATATAACAGTACTATATATAACAGTACCAGATATAACAGTACTATATATAACAGTACCAGATTATAACAGTACCAGATATAACAGTACTATATATAACAGTACCAGATATAACAGTACTATATATAACAGTACCAGATATAACAGTACTATATATAACAGTACCAGATATAACAGTACTATATATAACAGTACCAGATATAACAGTACTATATATAACAGTACCAGATATAACAGTACTATATATAACAGTACCAGATATAACAGTACCAGATATAACAGTACCAGATATAACAGTACTATATATAACAGTACTATATATAACAGTACCAGATATAACAGTACTATATATAACAGTACCAGATATAACAGTACCAGATATAACAGTACTATATATAACAGTACCAGATATAACAGTACCAGATATAACAGTACTATATATAACAGTACTATATATAACAGTACCAGATATAACAGTACTATATATAACAGTACCAGATATAACAGTACTATATATAACAGTACCAGATATAACAGTACTATATATAACAGTACCAGATATAACAGTACTATATATAACAGTACCAGATATAACAGTACTATATATAACAGTACCATATATAACAGTACCAGATATAACAGTACCAGATATAACAGTACTATATATAACAGTACCAGATATAACAGTACTATATATAACAGTACTATATATAACAGTACTATATATAACAGTACCAGATATAACAGTACTATATATAACAGTACCAGATATAACAGTACTATATATAACAGTACTATATATAACAGTACCAGATATAACAGTACCAGATATAACAGTACCAGAATATAACAGTACCAGATATAACAGTACATATATAACAGTACTATATATAACAGTACCAGATATAACAGTACTATATATAACAGTACCAGATATAACAGTACTATATATAACAGTACTATATATAACAGTACCATATATAACAGTACTATATATAACAGTACTATATATAACAGTACTATATATAACAGTACCAGATATAACAGTACCAGATATAACAGTACCATATATAACAGTACCAGATATAACAGTACTATATATAACAGTACTATATATAACAGTACTATATATAACAGTACCAGATATAACAGTACCAGATATAACAGTACTATATATAACAGTACTATATATAACAGTACCAGATATAACAGTACTATATATAACAGTACCAGATATAACAGTACTATATATAACAGTACCAGATATAACAGTACCTATATATAACAGTACTATATATAACAGTACCAGATATAACAGTACTATATATAACAGTACCAGATATAACAGTACTATATATAACAGTACTATATAACAGTACTATATATAACAGTACCAGATATAACAGTACTATATATAACAGTACCAGATATAACAGTACTATATATAACAGTACTATATATAACAGTACCAGATATAACAGTACCAGATATAACAGTACCAGATATAACAGTACCAGATATAACAGTACTATATATAACAGTACTATATATAACAGTACCAGATATAACAGTACTATATATAACAGTACCAGATATAACAGTACTATATATAACAGTACTATATATAACAGTACCAGATATAACAGTACTATATATAACAGTACTATATATAACAGTACTATATATAACAGTACTATATATAACAGTACCAGATATAACAGTACCATATATAACAGTACCAGATATAACAGTACCAGATATAACAGTACTATATATAACAGTACTATATATAACAGTACCAGATATAACAGTACTATATATAACAGTACCAGATATAACAGTACTATATATAACAGTACTATATATAACAGTACCAGATATAACAGTACTATATATAACAGTACCAGTACCAGTATAACAGTACTATATATAACAGTACCAGATATAACAGTACCAGATATAACAGTACTATATATAACAGTACCAGATATAACAGTACCAGATATAACAGTACCAGATATAACAGTACCAGATATAACAGTACTATATATAACAGTACCAGATATAACAGTACTATATATAACAGTACCAGATATAACAGTACCAGATATAACAGTACTATATATAACAGTACCAGATATAACAGTACCAGATATAACAGTACCAGATATAACAGTACCAGATATAACAGTACTATAACAGTACTATATATAACAGTACCAGATATAACAGTACCAGATATAACAGTACTAGATATAACAGTACTATATATAACAGTACAGATATAACAGTACCAGATATAACAGTACTATATATAACAGTACTAGATATAACAGTACCAGATATAACAGTACCAGATATAACAGTACCAGATATAACAGTACCAGATATAACAGTACCAGATATAACAGTACCAGATATAACAGTACAGATATAACAGTACCAGATATAACAGTACCAGATATAACAGTACTATATATAACAGTACCAGATATAACAGTACCAGATATAACAGTACCAGATATAACAGATATAACAGTACCAGATATAACAGTACCAGATATAACAGTACTAGATATAACAGTACTAGATATAACAGTACTAGATATAACAGTACTATATATAACAGTACCAGATATAACAGTACCAGATATAACAGTACCAGATATAACAGTACCAGATATAACAGTACCAGATATAACAGTACCAGATATAACAGTACTAGATATAACAGTACTATATATAACAGTACTAGATATAACAGTACTATATATAACAGTACCAGATATAACAGTACTATATATAACAGTACTATATATAACAGTACCAGATATAACAGTACCAGATATAACAGTACTATATAACAGTACCAGATATAACAGTACTATATATAACAGTACCAGATATAACAGTACTATATATAACAGTACTATATATAACAGTACTATATATAACAGTACCAGATATAACAGTACCAGATATAACAGTACCAGATATAACAGTACCAGATATAACAGTACCAGATATAACAGTACTAGATATAACAGTACTATATATAACAGTACTAGATATAACAGTACTATATATAACAGTACAGATATAACAGTACCAGATATAACAGTACCAGATATAACAGTACTATATATAACAGTACTATATATAACAGTACTATATATAACAGTACCAGATATAACAGTACTATATATAACAGTACTATATATAACAGTACTATATATAACAGTACCAGATATAACAGTACCAGATATAACAGTACTATATATAACAGTACCAGATATAACAGTACCAGATATAACAGTACCAGATATAACAGTACTATATATAACAGTACTATATATAACAGTACCAGATATAACAGTACCAGATATAACAGTACTAGATATAACAGTACTATATATAACAGTACCAGATATAACAGTACCAGATATAACAGTACTATAATATAACAGTACTAGATATAACAGTACCAGATATAACAGTACCAGATATAACAGTACCAGATATAACAGTACCAGATATAACAGTACCAGATATAACAGTACCAGATATAACAGTACCAGAGATATAACAGTACCAGATATAACAGTACCAGATATAACAGTACTATATATAACAGTAAACAGTACCAGATATAACAGTACCAGATATAACAGTACCAGATATAACAGTACCAGATATAACAGTACCAGATATAACAGTACCAGATATAACAGTACCAGATATAACAGTACTAGATATAACAGTACTAGATATAACAGTACTATATATAACAGTACCAGATATAACAGTACCTATATATAACAGTACCAGATATAACAGTACTATATATAACAGTACCAGATATAACAGTACCAGATATAACAGTACTAGATATAACAGTACCAGATATAACAGTACTAGATATAACAGTACTATATATAACAGTACCAGATATAACAGTACTATATATAACAGTACCAGATATAACAGTACCAGATATAACAGTACCAGATATAACAGTACCAGATATAACAGTACTATATATAACAGTACCAGATATAACAGTACCAGATATAACAGTACTATATATAACAGTACCAGATATAACAGTACTATATATAACAGTACCAGATATAACAGTACTATATATAACAGTACCAGATATAACAGTACTAGATATAACAGTACCAGATATAACAGTACTATATATAACAGTACCAGATATAACAGTACATATATAACAGTACCAGATATAACAGTACATATATAACAGTACCAGATATAACAGTACTAGATATAACAGTACCATATATAACAGTACCAGATATAACAGTACCATATATAACAGTACCAGATATAACAGTACTATATATAACAGTACTATATATAACAGTACCAGATATAAACAGTACCAGATATAACAGTACTATATATAACAGTACCAGATATAACAGTACCAGATATAACAGTACTATATATAACAGTACCTATATATAACAGTACCAGATATAACAGTACTATATATAACAGTACCAGATATAACAGTACTATATATAACAGTACCAGATATAACAGTACCATATATAACAGTACCAGATATAACAGTACTATATATAACAGTACCAGATATAACAGTACTATATATAACAGTACTATATATAACAGTACTAGATATAACAGTACCAGATATAACAGTACCAGATATAACAGTACCAGATATAACAGTACCAGATATAACAGTACCAGATATAACAGTACCAGATATAACAGTACTATATATAACAGTACTATATATAACAGTACCAGATATAACAGTACCAGATATAACAGTACTATATATAACAGTACCAGATATAACAGTACCAGATATAACAGTACCAGATATAACAGTACCAGATATAACAGTACTATATATAACAGTACAATATATAACAGTACCAGATATAACAGTACTAGATATAACAGTACTATATATAACAGTACCAGATATAACAGTACCAGATATAACAGTACTATATATAACAGTACCAGATATAACAGTACCAGATATAACAGTACCAGATATAACAGTACCAGATATAACAGTACTATATATAACAGTACCAGATATAACAGTACCAGATATAACAGTACTATATATAACAGTACCAGATATAACAGTACCAGATATAACAGTACTAGATATAACAGTACTAGATATAACAGTACCAGATATAACAGTACCAGATATAACAGTACCAGATATAACAGTACTATATAACAGTACTATATATAACAGTACAGATATAACAGTACCAGATATAACAGTACCAGATATAACAGTACCAGATATAACAGTACAGATATAACAGTACCAGATATAACAGTACTAGATATAACAGTACTATATATAACAGTACTAGATATAACAGTACTATATATAACAGTACCAGATATAACAGTACCAGATATAACAGTACCAGATATAACAGTACCAGATATAACAGTACCAGATATAACAGTACCAGATATAACAGTACTATATATAACAGTACTAGATATAACAGTACCAGATATAACAGTACCAGATATAACAGTACT
Organism: Mantis religiosa; assembly: GCA_030765055.1. Classification (NCBI taxonomy): domain Eukaryota; kingdom Metazoa; phylum Arthropoda; class Insecta; order Mantodea; family Mantidae; genus Mantis; species Mantis religiosa. The sequence goes on from CM060949.1 coordinate 18,738,503, forward strand.
AGATATAACAGTACTATATATAACAGTACCAGATATAACAGTACTATATATAACAGTACCAGATATAACAGTACCAGATATAACAGTACCAGATATAACAGTACCAGATATAACAGTACCAGATATAACAGTACTATATATAACAGTACTATATATAACAGTACTAGATATAACAGTACCAGATATAACAGTACCAGATATAACAGTACCAGATATAACAGTACCAGATATAACAGTACCAGATATAACAGTACAGATATAACAGTACCAGATATAACAGTACCAGATATAACAGTACTAGATATAACAGTACTAGATATAACAGTACTAGATATAACAGTACCAGATATAACAGTACCTAGATATAACAGTACCAGATATAACAGTACATATATAACAGTACAGATATAACAGTACTAGATATAACAGTACCAGATATAACAGTACCAGATATAACAGTACCAGATATAACAGTACTAGATATAACAGTACCAGATATAACAGTACAGATATAACAGTACCAGATATAACAGTACTAGATATAACAGTACAGATATAACAGTACCAGATATAACAGTACAGATATAACAGTACCAGATATAACAGTACTATATATAACAGTACCAGATATAACAGTACCAGATATAACAGTACCAGATATAACAGTACCAGATATAACAGTACCATATATAACAGTACTAGATATAACAGTACCTAGATATAACAGTACCAGATATAACAGTACCAGATATAAGTACTTACAGTACCAGATATAACAGTACCAGATATAACAGTACCAGATATAACAGTACTATATATAACAGTACTAGATATAACAGTACTAGATATAACAGTACCAGATATAACAGTACCAGATATAACAGTACCAGATATAACAGTACCAGATATAACAGTACAGATATAACAGTACTATATAACAGTACCAGATATAACAGTACCAGATATAACAGTACTATATATAACAGTACCAGATATAACAGTACAGATATAACAGTACCAGATATAACAGTACTAGATATAACAGTACCAGATATAACAGTACCAGATATAACAGTACCAGATATAACAGTACCAGATATAACAGTACTATATATAACAGTACTAGATATAACAGTACCAGATATAACAGTACCAGATATAACAGTACCAGATATAACAGTACCTATATAACAGTACTAGATATAACAGTACCAGATATAACAGTACTAGATATAACAGTACCTAGATATAACAGTACTAGATATAACAGTACCAGATATAACAGTACCAGATATAACAGTACTATATATAACAGTACTATATATAACAGTACCTAGATATAACAGTACTAGATATAACAGTACTAGATATAACAGTACTAGATATAACAGTACTAGATATAACAGTACTATATATAACAGTACTAGATATAACAGTACCAGATATAACAGTACTAGATATAACAGTACTAGATATAACAGTACTATATATAACAGTACAGATATAACAGTACAGATATAACAGTACTAGATATAACAGTACTAGATATAACAGTACTATATATAACAGTACTAGATATAACAGTACCAGATATAACAGTACTAGATATAACAGTACAGATATAACAGTACTAGATATAACAGTACTAGATATAACAGTACCAGATATAACAGTACCAGATATAACAGTACTATATATAACAGTACTAGATATAACAGTACTAGATATAACAGTACTAGATATAACAGTACTATATATAACAGTACTAGATATAACAGTACCAGATATAACAGTACTAGATATAACAGTACTAGATATAACAGTACTATATATAACAGTACCAGATATAACAGTAC